>OZ026520.1:69472207-70072207 GCA_964019695.1 Loripinus fragilis | reverse complement strand
GTGACGTAATATTTTATTTATAATTGTTAATCAAAAAATAACTTATACACTCCACTTGAGCTAACGCGAATCGAGAGATCACTCGTGTATGAATCCTTTCCGCAGTATAGGATTAATACACAGGTGATATATCGATTCTAAGTCCCTAATAATTTTGTAAACAAAACATGACGTCACTGTCAATCTCGGCTTACAGGACAGTACCTGCAGAATTATGTGGCTTAGCCTGAATGGAATGTGTAACCCGATATTAAGCGGAGATATATAAATTGCATTAGATATAACGATGTATGTTCGAAGAGTAAATGCTGACAAGACTGTGCATTTGAGCTGGTTGGTCTAAACGTTCGCTGGTCAACCATGTGATATGTAACATAGTCTCGCGAGTGTTGGGTTGGATTATAATTTGACTGTGAAAAATGATGCTTTTTCTTCTTTTTGTTTTTACAGAAAATCTTCTTTTAACTCAAATTTCTGGTAATGTCCTGCCAGCAAAGAGTGACTTTGACGTCAAGTTTTGTTTACAAAGTTATCAGAGACATATTCACGATAGATCACTTAGGTATTAATCCTATCCACAGGATAGGATAAAAACACAAGTGATCTATCGGTTCGCGTTAGCTCAAGCGGAATGAACAAGTTAATGTTTTAATTAACAATTGTAAACAAAACACGACGTCTCTGTCACTCTTGGCTGTCAAGACAGTAACTCAAATTTGGTACCTCAGTGTTTGGTCTCAGTCCAGGGAGTTTGGGCTAGTGTATACTTACTTTTAACTGAATTGAGGTTAAATTCTAATGCTCTACTAAGGCCGTTTGACAATCCGGTCTCTTCAACACAATCTCCTAAAGTACAAGATAGCACAGTTCCATCTCCGCTTAAGTTTACCATCACGTTTGACTGAAAGAAAATAAATCAAAGTTAACCCTAAAAGCGCAAAAGAAAAAAATGCATCTGAAAATGTCGTCTGCTGAAGTCGTCTGCTGCAAATAATTGCCTAACGTTACTGACGAATTAAATATAGAATCAACCAGCGTGGACCCAGGAGCAGTCTGATCTGTGTCCACACTGCTTGCCATAGAGGCTTCTTAAACATTTCAGTAGACCAGAAAAACAGACGATGGCGCATTAAAGGTTAAATCTTTGTCGCATAAATAAACATGAGTGGTTCCCGGCAGTGGTTCAACCCAAGAAATCGGTCGCCAGTGCAGGGCAAAAATGTCGAAAGCCCACGAAGACTCAGATCAGCTTCGGAGTCAATTCAGTCAGATTATAATTATATTTCTACTCCGCTGACTCTGTTAACTGAGTTAACATTGCTTCTGTATGAGGCAGCGAAGAATCGAATCAGACTGTGTAGGTACATATCTAAGCCTTTGCTGGGCGAACACGTATTTGGCATGCATTTCAGCAACGTTGTTGGCAAATAACGGCCTCTAGTGCGTAAATTTTCTTATTTATCAGCCAAAAAATAAGTTTTGGGTACTGTTCTTTTGAACACCCCAAAAATGTTAGAATTGATGGAAACTATTCTCAATTTCACGCTATTTTTGTGTGTTCATCTGAGCTATATCAGAACATGCTTATATTGACTCATAGGGTCAGTTAAGGAAAAGTAATTTGCGTAAAATTACGATCAGTTTCTTATCCATCAGTTTAAACATGTGTTTTGGGTGCTCAAAACAGCCGTCTCGTCGAGACGGTTCTTTTGAGTACCCACAAGCATAAACAATACCTAAACTATACAAATATAAAACAATAGGTGAACCCATGAGATAAGTAATAGTTATACCATGGTTTGTCCGCCTGAACGTGGAGATAATCCACGAGCTTTAGCAAGTGGATTATCTCGCGTACAGGTGGGCAACCATGGCACATGTATAACTATTTTTTACCACGTACATCGATGTAGTCCTTTCACGTTACGAGAAGTTTCATGTCAAAATTGGTAAAGGGTGCTATAATGATGCTTAACGCTTTTTCGTATTTATTAAACGTGTATATTGGGCTATCCAAATAGACAAGAGGTAATATGCTTGACACGTCACAAAATCCCGCCGGTTAACCTGAAATTGCCGATAATTTTTAGAAATTAAAGGCTCCAAATGAGCCAGAATGGACTAAAATACCTATGATTATTCCAAATGAAACATTATCGTGAAAATCAACAGTTGTATAGAATTGGTCACAGTAAACAAAGACAGTATGTTTTGTGTCCTCGTTGACTGCAACCGACCCGTGACGACTGCGCTTTTCGAGTACAGTGGCATTCTCGCTTGATAATGCACTCGGTTAAGTCGGTTTACAATTGTGTCCATGTTTACAAGCCCCCTGACCATGTCTAATCATTATGTATTTAGTCACGTTTGAATAATTTGTCAGTCTACTTACGGAACCACAGCTTCCGATGGAAATCAGATGTTTGTCTCCTGACATCACTGCACTGCAAGCCACGCCCCCTTGATTGGCATTAACGCTGTCATAGATGGAGATGTCCGGGTTGGCTGCTATGTAGTTTCCTTGTCTACAGGTGTACTCCAGACTACAGCAGAATGCAGTGCTAATCAAGCACGCAACTACTGTTACAAACACAACTGGTGCAGACTTCATCATTTTGATTTGTCTTTATCTGAAACACAAATATTGAGATTAGCTCGTTTAAGCCGAATTGACTTGCATACCTGATTAATTGGACCAGTCCATTTCCGTTTTTAAGGGTTGTTAGGTGCACTTTTCACCCTTTTTTCAAGTTTGATAGAATCATTCTGTAAGCAAACAGTGGACACCCTGATCAGACGCCGCTTTGAGCGGCGTCTGATCTGGGCCCGTCTGCACTATTTGCTCATGTCCCACAAAAAGAATGATATGCTTATATTAGTTAAAGATGGCTGATTTGGTCCTCTGTGCACCTGGTTTTCCATGTACTTTAAACATGATCTCGAGATTATAAACGTTTTCATGCTCAACTCAACTGAACATGAAATTTATCACCCACGTAATGCCAACAATTAACATTTATAAGCAGAACAGATACAACTTCTGAGAGTTTTAAAGCACGAAAATTCACAATTCAGTATGAGACAGGGCCGGATCAAACTCACGGCCCGTGGATCTGCAATCGGTATCACTAACGTTTGCGCTACGGCGCCCGGTTAACTAATAGTACACGCCTCGAATGCACGAGAGAGAGAGAGAGAGAGAGAGAGAGAGAGAGAGAGAGAGAGAGAGAGAGAGAGAGAATGTAGGTGGCTTACCTGCAGCTATGATATATCTGTCTTGTTCCTTGTGAGAATGAACGAGAGCTCTGCTGGCCAACTCTTCTTATAGCCAAAGCATGGCTTGTTTGGCATTATTCACTTTACGTTGCTTTTCACACCTCTCCCTAACATCTTCTCAGCTGATTTCTCAATACTGGGTATATTGTTTAATAATTTGTATTGTTTTTCATGGTTTGTTTGAAGATGCCTTGTTAAGCGGGTGAGTAAAATTTAATCAAAGTTTGACGCGGCTAGTGAGTAAGATTCTCTTGTGAAAAAGTTTATGTCACTTGTATATTGTTTTTTTTCTATTATGACACTGTTCTTCACAAACAAGAAGGATAGTTCGATTTTCGATTTTTGATATCCAACTTCAGAAGTTAGTTCGATTTTCGTTTTTCGACTTCTAAAAGCGAAAATCGAACTGTTAACTTCTGAAATTGAACATCGAAAATCGAACTAACTTTTAATTGCTCAAATGAGAAGCATTTAGAAACATGCAGAAATACGCTACCCGTTTTGAAATACATAATTGACACCCAGTCCACGCTTTACTTTCCGCATTTTCTTACCATTTAAGATAGAGCCCGCGACATGGCGATTCGATCAAGAACCGCTTGTAACTGCAACCCATACCACCTCGATTTCTATATTTCACGAAAGGAAGTTTTTTGTCGTGTATGTGCTTATTGCATCATGTAAGTCCAGGGGCGGATCCTGGATTTCTGGAAAGGGGGTTCGTATGTATAAATGTGTGTAAGTTCGCTCTGCCGACATTCTCTCATTTTTCTTAAATATCCCATTAAAATGAAATAATTTGGTCTCACTGAAACCAAATTACCCATGAAAATGAAATAATTTGTGAGACCAAATTATTTCATTTTCATAGGGTATCTAAACACGGGGGGGGGGGGGATAGGGGAGGGGGCTCAGGTTCAAGCGAGCCCTCTGACCCCCGTCTGGGTCAGCCACTGTAGTCTCTTTCTAGTGAATCAGCGTAAAATCAAACGCTTTACCATGCAGTGTTTGCGGGCACTTTTGTATTTACTGCCGGCGTGGCAGTTGTGCAGAAAAACGCCTAAACAATAGCGACACAGAAGACTTACTACAACGCCGTTTCATGATTTTAAAGCTGAAAAGTTACAATTCAACGTGATATGCTGTTTGTTGTTTATTTATCTAAAACGGCGTCTCAGAAAGAAAAGTTATGTCAAAAAAAATCTGTAACTCTTGACCATAAAAAAAAGCCAAAAAAAAAAAAAAACAAAAAAAAAAAATCAGGGAGTGTTTCTTGTAGTCGAGATGACATTTCAGTAGCTGTTCGAAACATTAGAAAAGACGTTTTTCTGGCTCGAATCCGTTTAGGTTGCAGGCATGCGGGGATCGAGAGGGGAGAAAGGGGCTCTGCCCCCCCCCCCCCCCTGCAAAATCACAAAGCTATAGGAATGCTTAGCAATACTGATCCTGATCCTCTTGAATCAATTAGTTCATCAGGGATGTGGCTTATTACTTTATCAACAACACATTCTTGAATTACCTACATAAAAAAAAAATAAAATTGTAAAATTGTAAAATTATGGAAAAAATCTATGAAGTCTATTTTTAATAACTAATATAAATGGAAAAACCCCAGCCCATGCTTCATGTACTGGTGAATTTCGAAGTCAGACGGATCAAATATCAAGCTTCGAGGTTATAAAACTTGAGTACACTCTCAAACTCAAATGAAGCGCAATGATTGGCTGCTTGTGCTTTATTTTGAGTTTGAGAATGAACTCAAGGTTTATGAGGGTCTGGATGGGGTATAATGATTAGTGTACAATAGCCCTTTTTTATAATGAATGGTGAATAATTAGTCAAAAAGATAATGAATAGTGAATAATAAGGGCCTAAAAATAATGAATAATCCTATTATTTTAATGAATTGAAGAAAAAATAATGGTCATTGAATAATCAGATTTCTTTGCCACCTTTCTTACTTTTAATGAATATTTGGTCTTCTTTTAATGAATAACCCAAAATTTTAATGAGATGAATAATGGGCTAAATTTTTAATGAATATTGAATACCAGACTCCCCATCCAGACCCTCGTTTATGGCCTCGATGCCTGACTATTCGAATTTACAGCACGTGAAAGGGAGATAGTCACGGTGGCGTCATGATTTATGTCAAAGAAGGACTACATTACAAGCATAGAGATGATATCTAAACCCGACGTATTGAATGCATTTGGATTGAAGTTGCAAATCACAACAAACAAATTCTTTTCGCACTGTTTTACAGGCCACCAAATTCAAATGCGAGTTACCTTAGTAATATCGAAGATTTAATTGCACTAGCTGTTGACAATGGTATCAGATATTATTATTACAGGCGATCTTAACCTAAACTTTTTTACTTCTCTAACAAGGCGAAAAATCGAAGCATTATGCTCTCAATTTATGCTCATTCATACCATCACTTAGCCAACAAATTTACTGAAATCTCTTCCTCCCTTATTGATGTAATCCTTGTAAGTAACAAAGAACACTTAGTGCTTAGTGGAGCTGGTGACCATTTTATGCATCAAGATTCAAGATACCATTGCCTTCTACTTGGTATACTGAAAGTGTTCAAACCAAAAACTAAAGCTTTTAATAGCCATATTTGGAGTTACAAAAATGTCAATTATGATATTCTGCGCAATAAAGCACCAACACTGATTTGGATTAATAAAATATATAGACACTTATGCAACAAGCATTATTAATCTAATTCTGGAAATCGCATCCGGATGCTTACCTTATATATGCATCACAGATTAACCCTCTGTTCCACTATGGCTAACCTCGGTTTTAAAACGTCAAATACGTAAGCGTATAAAAGAGCATACAGAAAAGCAAAGTCAACTAATCAATGCATCACTGGGCAAAATTTAATAAACTACGTAACGAAGTCACCACACTGATCAGGCATTGTAAAGCCCCTATCTCACTGGACTGCGACTGTTTTGCGACAACTGGCGACAGACATCGCGAGTGGCTCGCCAAGTAGTCTCGAAACAGTCGCCAGTGATTCGTAATTTCCTCGTATGTGTCGCCAAGTGGCGCAAAGTAGTCGCGAAAATTTTGAACATGTTCAAAAATTTTATGCGACAAAATTCCTCGCAAAATGGTCGCGAAGTGATCGCGGGTGTCTCGAACCCATCGCGAACTTGTCGCCGACCCCTCGCAATTTAGTCGCAATCATTTTGGAACAAGACATATTTGCGAGATAAATAAGACTGAATAGCGAACCAATTGCGACATAAATGAGACACTTTGCGACAGCACTGCAAGTAAATTAAACGAAGCTATTTTCTGGCGAACGTCGTGAGACAGTCGCACGAACGTCTCACGACTATCGCGCGAGTATCTTAAACTCGCAATTATGTCGCCAAAGGTTCGTTAAAAGAGTTCCTCCTATCTGAGATGATAGTTCCTTCTGAGTACGAGATCTTGTTTACGCATACTTAAGTATACAGTTTTGACTAATTCCAGTTGTCAAGTATTCTTGCTATCTGAGAGGATAGTTTCATATAAGTACGGTGTATTGATTAGGCTTACTTACATGTTTACTGTTTGGAGTAATTTCAGTTATTTAAAATGGTTCTGAATTCTGCAGGATAATTTTGTTAATTATGTTTTATAAGGCCTACTTAAAGGGACAAATATTTGAGCAATAATACTGGTACCACTCATTATGACTCTCTCCAGGGGTCATACAGGGCAGATCAAAAGGACAGCCATAATGAGGTGATTATGACTTCCTTACTGGGGCATTAAAGTGGTCCCATAAAGGGATTAGGTATTTTATGATAAAATATTGATCTTTATCTTAGTGAATGAAATTGTGTTGCATACAGGTAAGTCCCCTCTTGATGCCCCATTAATTTTGTGAGATACTGATACTGTCCCTTATCAGTTAATCCTTTAATGATCTCTATTGGACAGTAATCTTTGTCTTTAAATGTTTACAATTTATATTACGGTATAAAGGTATTATTATTGAGTCTTGGTTAGACTACAACAGCCTGCTTAGTCTCAGCAGCCCTTCTAAGGTTTGAATTTGGCATATAGAACCCTATAAAAATAATCACTGCAGCGAACAACAAAGATTCTGTTTAGAATGCGCATCCGTGCAGTCTGATCTGTGCCTTTGTTGTGCGCTTAACTGTATAAAATAGATTTTCGCAGGACGAGGTTCATCCGAACTCATTGCAATTTTGATTTGGTTGGGCTCATCATGCCATACGCATGGGCAATTAGAGCATGTGAGAGGTCTCGACTGACTTTCTTAAGATGATGGGCCATCATAACTGTGCAGCTTAAACGAGTTAACTTTTTCCTAACTCAATATTTGCTACATTTCAACAGTCCAACACCACCCAGCAACTTGACACCTTCCAACAGGCCCTCTAGTTCCTTCCAACAGCGTAGGACCTTCCTAGTCTGAAGTTTCAATGCTTGTTCAAATGTTTATTTTTCTTGGTTTAACATTTCTTGCAAAAACCATCGCGCGACAGTCGCACGACCTTCGCGCGACAGTCGCACGACGCTCGTGAGAACGTCGTGAGGCGGTCGATGGTAATAAATGCTCGCAATTTCATCTGGCGAACATCGTGCGAGTGTCTCGCGAATGTCGCACGAATGTCGCGCGAATGTCGTGAAACATTCGCCAATGATTCGTGCGACAATCGTACGACATTCGTGCGACTGTCGCAAATATGTCTTAATCACACGTTCGGTGTGACCGCAGTGTGATAATGGTTGCAATGTCGTATTTCTGTCGCCAAAACGTGTCTCAAATTAGTGTCGAAATAGTCGCAAATTGCTCGCATCCCAGTGAGATACTAGCTTAAGCAACAGCACATAGATAAAATAGCGGTAAACTCAAAAATCTGATAACCTAAATCCTAAAAACTGGTGGTCTACTCTAAAGACAATTATTTCTCCTCAGTCACAAAGACTATGAATGACTGAGATATTTTTGATTGGAATGTCACTCTAATGCAGTACGATGTATAAAACCTCAAATGATCACAATATTGGTAAGTAATCATGTGATTGCCATTAACAAAAAATAATAAAAATTGTGATATTGCTAATTATAGACTGCTTCTACATTAGACTGGCCCCTGTCTAACTGATAATTTTATGATATTACAAAAATGCTTCAGATTAAAATAAAAAAATCTTTACTTCAGTCCTTTTTGCTTATATTTGAGCCGCGGCATGAGATTTCCAACAATGTGGCATTTTGACAAGTGTTGACTCGGAAGAGCCTCTGCAGCCTCCTTTTAAAATTAGAAACTCCAAATGGTGTTCAGTCAGTAGCTTAACTATCATAGAATACTCAAGTGACTAGCAAAGGCTCTGATCAGACTGCACGTATGCGCAGGCTGATCTGAGGCTTTGCTCGTCGCACATACCACATTGTTGGAAATCTCATGCACTGACTCATTTTATATAACTGATAGGGCTATCAGTAAGGCTCTGAGTTACAGCCAAGAAGGGAGATCACATCAGAGAAAGGCTGTGTCCAGGAGCGGTAGTTTACCTTGAACTCAGAGGCTAGCTTCAGCATATACTTTATGATGTTGTGCAGTAATATTTTTGCTGACATACCGTCTCTGCAGGTATGATGTATGCAGCATGTTCGTGGTGCCAAGGGGGTTATTGTTCTCATACATAAAAGTAATACAACAAACAGCATTTTCTTAATATTTATTACATGCAAGTATTAAATGCATGAAGATTTAAAACGATTTATCTTTTTTCTAACAAAGAACAACTTAAAATCCACCCTAAAACATGACATTGACCTATATAAACGAGATATTCACTACCCTTCATAGTTAAAAATCATGTAGAGCCATTTGCGCACAGATTTAGATTAACAAAAAAAAAAATAAAAATAAAATTGTAATAAGTTTCTTACCCATCAGTTTAACTATATGTATTGGGTACTCAAAAGAACCGTCTCATTGAGACAGTATTTTTGAGTACCCAGAACTTATGTTTTGGTGGAGAAATAAGATAATTTCTGTTTTGGTAGCGTTCTAAACTAAAGGTGACTGCTTAGGTCAATTGGGATGACCTGCCTTATGTTAGGATAGAGGCAGACATTAGATATGAAACTACTGTCCTGCCAGCCAAGAGTGACAGTGTCGTTATGTTTTGTTTACAAAGTTAATAGGGACCTAGAATTGATAGACCACTTGTGTATTAATCCTATCCGCAGGATAGGATTAATACACAAGTGATATATTTATTCGCGCTAGCTCAAGTCGAGTCTACAAGTTAATATTTTCTTAAGATTTTAACAATTATAAACAAAATATTAAGTCACTGTCACTTTTGGTTGGCACGACAGTAAGGAGTGAGTACATGAAATAAAGGTACTGATGCATAGAGCAAAATTTTTTAAAGAATTATTTGTGATTAGTTTCTTATCCATCAGTTTTAACATATTAAGATGCTCAAAAGGCCGTCTTATTCAGACAGTTCTTTTGAGTACCCAAAACAATAGTTTTGGTTGAGAAATAAGAAAAATACTTTCAATTATGTACTCTCATCTAAGGACCATTCGGGTCTCTGTCTTCGCTGGTTTGGGAACAACAAAGGCGTAGACCAGCCTGCGCATCCGCGCAGTCTGATCAGCGCCTAAGTTATTCGCGAATTGAAAAGTAGTATATCTAGACCTGCTACAACCAAACTTTCAGTTTTCTAGCTAATCTCTGTAGCTGTGGAGACTAGTTTGAGTCTCGCTTTGTCGGATACCCCGAAGACAGGTTTTGTCGTGACGGGGCCCATTTTAAAGCATTTGTCAGAGTCTTTGCTGCTCTCACACACAAAGTAGGGATGTAGATTAAGGCTCAGGCTAAATTTTACGTCTCTCATCCCACTGGACAGCATCGTATTTATGTCTTAAAAATGAGTTTTAAACATATGCGATAAGTACCAAAATCTCAAAAACTGACCCAAAAATCGTTTCCCTATAACTTCTGTCAAATTATAAGCAAAACTGTTGGAGAAACCCAATTATTTTGGTTTACATGTACATCAAGTTATATTTACAAATATCAAATCCACCAGCTAAGCTACAGAGAGTCATGAATATGTTGGTTAAGGAAAGGGTCCGCCCACACTTTTCAGATTTGCCTATGGACTGGACAGTAGTCTTAACTCATAAAGCGACATCTATAATTTGCTGCAGACGACAATTTTTATTTTTGCTGCTTTTTCAAAAAATAACAAATAAGGCATGATATTTTATGAGAATCCTCTGCTGGCAGACGATTCTCATAAAATATTATATCTTATTTTTCTCGAAAATTAGGAAAGATGTCCCAAAATGTGTCGTCTGCTGCGGTTGTGATTGGCGCTTTAAGGGTTAAGCTGAGATGACCCTACTTTACAATCCTTGCGAGTTGAAATTCTGGCCTTCCATTTCTAATGTTAGGGTTGTTCGGTACTCGTTTTTGCATATATTTCTCTTATTTTACTACACAGTATGTTTTGTAAGCAAAAAGTGGAAATTCTGATCAGATGCCATATTCTGTGGTGTCTGGCCAAAGTCTCTACATTTGCCTATTTTCCACAAAAAAGGCGCTATGCTTTAATAAGTAAACCATGCATTTGCAGATCACCAGTTCAGCTCTGCAAGCTCGTATGGGCATATTCAGCTCGATATTGCAATATTAATGTTATGTGATGGCTCGTTTTACTTTCTGGACAGCGCTGATCAGACGTGATAGTTTGCATATTTTCATAAAACATCATAATCTGGTGCCCATCAAGTAGCTTAGGTAGCACAGTGTAAATGCTAGCTGCATTTAATGGTTTTTGATTGAATAAGCCTCGTCACGACAAAATCTGTCTTCAGGGTTACCGACAAAGCCAGATTCAAACCAGTCTCCTCAGCTACAGAGACTAGCTAGAAAAATGAAATTTCACCTGTAGCAAGTCTAGATACGATACTTTTCAAACAGCGAATAACAAAGGTGGTGATCAGTCTGCGCGGATGCACAGGCTGGTCTGCGCCTTTGTTGTTCGTTTACCCAAAGACAGGTTTTCTCGCGTTGAGGCCCAAATGTCATTTTTGCTTATTCAAAGTTTCTTGTTTCACAGACTATACAGTTTGTGTTTCACACACTATACAGTTTCTGTTCCATTCTGTTATTCTAGGCAGTACAGTTGATTAAGAATATGTTACTTTTTCTCGTGATTAAAGGGCTGGTGAATGGTACCTGGCTCATCATTGCAACAACCATATTATACTGAAATAAGAAAACAAAACATGAAAGTAAACCATTTATTTTAGCGCCAAATGAAAATGCCCGCAAAATATAAGTGTTTTACAGTACGTATGCACCATATATATTCATTTAAGAAATGAATTCAATTACTGGAATGCTCGTGAAATCAGTTTACAAGAGACCCAAAGTTCATGCTTCCATGAACAGACCAAAATTAAATTAGTTGCTTACATTTACAGTTTATTATAAATATCTATTTATGATCTATGACCTACTTATGGTTTTCCCCCTTTTACTTGACTGCGATGGTCGCATTGAGCACTTCGCGGATTTACTTAATGATTTACCTAATAGACATTACAAATATTGACAAAATATGTGATTAAGTTGGCCAAATTGTTTCTGTGCAAACTGATTGGTTGTGAAGCACAGGCAGGGGCGGAGTAAACTATAATTTAGTTTACTGTACAACTAAACTTGCCAATGATTACGAATTTAGTCACGGAAACATTTTTAAGTAACAGGAATTTTAAGTTATCGAATAAAAGGATACCAACAGCAAATTCTCAAATTAGCAAACAACCTCTATTGCAGACCTGCCAGTCAATTTGAGAGTGATACCTATATGACTTAAGAATTCCATGACACACATTTCATGCTTCATGTGTTTCTTGATTTTAAAAAAGTAGGTCACCTTTCGCTCATAACCTGTATCTGTTCTATCTCAACATTTTTGTCTGTTCACCTGATTAAAATTATTATCCCTTAGCCTTATATTAGTGTTCCATTGAATGCAAAGCACAGAATGTGATCTAATTAATGTAAGGATGTTGCTCAAGCTGATCTGAATCTATGCCAGGTGCACATGCCATATTGTCAATTGGAACTGCCTCGGCCAATTCCGCGAAATTCCGTGAAATTAGACCACGGATGTACATCGAGGATCTACCTTGACACCACGGGTGATAACGTGACACTGACGTTATATAACGTGACGCTGACGTCAAAGAAAGCATCTTACACAATAACAAGTTCGATTCAGCAAAACAAACGGTTATAAATGAAGTTTATTTTTTTTCAATAAAATATCGTTTTAGCGATATTTTATTGAAAAATACATAAGCTTCATTTATTCTGCTGATTAAACTTTATGGTAAATGCAATAATCGAATTAAATAGAGCTGAGCCCACATGCTACATAATTAATTTTCCATTCTCCAGTTTAGGCTACTAAATTGAGCTTTTTGGTTCATAGTACTACGCGTATTGCTCCTTATATTGTGTTGGCAGAATTTTGTAGTGACAATAGAAGTAGTCTATACTTACAACATCACAATCATACACCAATAAGTTTTTGCCCCCATCGATATACATGGAGGGACAAGCGGCGCCATTGCTCTCAGCATAACTGTATATAGTGTATAGTTCTGTTCTTGGGTTCCGCAAGATGATGGATCCATCGGCATAGCACGTGTATGGTGTTGGGGAGTCTGAAAAAGAGAATGGTGGTATATAAGCAGTAGGCTATTAATAGAATCAGTCAACACTCTACCGTCGAATGAATTATCATACATGTTTATCGGAATATATGATAAATGTTGCAGAATTAAAGCTGTATAGTCTGTAACTTTTGATCTTCTAATTTTAAAAATAATGTTTTTATTTTTCAAGAACACAGTAAAAATACTCAAATTCAGGTAGACATTTTACCATTTTCGTAAATCTTAACAAGTTATCACTATCAAAACAACTGCATTTATGTTAAAATTCAACGGTCTAGAATTATTGGAGGGACGCAAATAATTACCAACAAGAGAAAAACACACCTATTTGATACGAAAATTCACTTTTCCATGCAGTTTTCAGCTGTATTGAACATTTTTATTGTGAAAACATAGCTTAATTCTACTTTTACAAATGATTTAAAAAGAAAATAAAAATTTTCGAAAAATGTTCATAGTTACAGAGTAATGCTGCATTCATAATTCTCGCTTTAAGGGTTGACATAATGTCATGCCATGAATTTTCATTTTAGGGGCTTGTAAAGGTAAAGGGTCAACCTTCAGCGATAGCATGCTGGGGATTTTTTATGCTTGTGTTATCGTCTGGTGATTTTCTTATAAAAATTACCTTTTCAAGATTTTTCTTTCGAAAACACTATAAGAGTGTCAAACAGTTTGAATCCAGATCAGAACCGGTTGCAGGTTCTGATCTGGGTCCAAACTGTTTGCAAAAGTAGTCATCAGACGACAAGTAAAGAGTTGACATTCATCGTTCTCGCAAGACCTGACGATATCTCATCTAGGACACTTGCATTTCGCGCTTTGAAATATGGGATCTAGCCAAATCTGGTCAATCCCGTTCAATTCTCGCCCACCTGTATTATTGACACAATTTACAGCTAAAGCATAACGAAAAATCCCAAAAAGTCCAATTTTTTTAAGTTTACCATTTCTTTATTAGTCATTATTTTCCAGATGTAAAGCCCTACGCCATGCAAGCAGTTATCAAATAATATTTAAATACAAATGGCGGGGAACGGCGGTTCAATCCCAGTGTGCATCGAGCAAAAGGCGACCGGTAAGTGCGTGCTAGAGCGCTAACTGTCGGCGACAATGGACATTCAGTAACCAGTCTAAAGTCATAGATAAAAAAAGATGCTGAAAACTGAAGTTCATATTTTTACCTCCTTCGCCTATCACTGTGGGTGTTGTCGTTGTTTCTGCTGCTGTTGTTGTTACTGCCGCTGTAGTTGTTGTGGTAGTAGTAGTTGTTGTAGTCAGTTCAGGACAGTTGAGTACGTGGAGATCACTCTTGCGGGTGATGAATAAACTCACACTTGGATAGGCTCCCATTGAAATCATCATATCACCAGACTGAAAGAAAAAAGTGACATGTACTGTCGTGCCAACCAAGAGTGACAGTGACGTCCTGTTTTGTTTACAATTGTTAAGTAAAACATTAACTTGTACAGTCCACTTGAGCTAATGCGAATCGATAGATCACTTCTACATTAATCCTATTCTTCGGAAAGGATTAATACACAAGCGATCTATCGATTCTAAGTCCCTGATAACTTTGTAAACAAAACATGACGTCACTACCACTCTTGGCTGGCAGGACGGTATATGTTTGACATATTGATACTTACTGCATAGACAAGACGTCGTACAATATAGCATGGACATAGACGAGACGTCAGCTCAAATCTTGACCACGAGGTTATAAGACTTTTCCCTACTGAACACAGCTAAGCATGAAATTTAAAATGCTCATAAATGTTAAAATGCCAACAATTTTCCAATTGGTTGAGCTGAGCATGAAATTTACCATGCTCATAAATGTTCAAACGCCAACAATTTTCCAATTGGTTTCTCACTGCATAGGCAAGACGTTTATTTAGTTATCGGCTATACAGCACGAAAGTATTCAAGGGCTTTGTTCAAACTCTTAGCCCAGGTTATGAAACGTTTACACGGTCAACTCAACTGAACGTACACTTTATCATGCTCATAAATATTAAAATGACACAATAGTTCGAATGTTAACGTTTATCAGCAGGCAAAAACAATATCTGAGAGTTTGCAAGCAAGAAATATCTTTATTTTTTAGCATTTCAGTTTTTATGAGCTGTTGAAATTCCATGCATTACGCGGTATCTCATCTACTGTGTCTTCACTGTTTGCCAAAGTACAATAAAACCTGTCCTAAGCGGTCACTCATTAAGAACAACAAAAATGGTTTTCAATACCGGTTATCGCTTAATGCAGGTCAAAAGTATTGCAGAGCATTCTGCAATACTTTCGACCTTTATTAAGCTACCATTTTCCATTAAGACCTTTGTTTTGTCTATTTTTAAGTGGCGGCTTAAGACAGGTTTGCCAAAGTACTCATTTAGGAGTCACTAGTCACTACAATGAGTGATCGTTGGTAGTCAGCTAACGACGTGACATTGATGTTTGCAATTGCATTGAAAATGTGGCACTGATGCTTTCAGTCGAAGGTATGACGATGTTTTCAGTAAAAGGTGTGATGTTGGCGTATCTCAGCATTTTTTGTGGCATCATGTTATAATAAGCCAACAGATGAAAATATCAAATGTACTTTGACGCGAGAAAACCTGTCTTCGGGGGTTTTGCGACCAACAAAGGCGCAGACCAGCCTGTGTATCAGTGCAGACTGATCAGCGCTTTTTATTCGCTTTTTGGAATTATCATATCTGGACTTGCTACAGGTGATTTTTTTTAATTTTCTAGCTGAGTAGACTGGGTTAAGTCTCGCCTTGTCGGAAATCCCGAAGACAGGATAAGTCGCGTCGGGACCAAATAAACCTTGAACTTACGATATCACAGTTGTAGACTTCTATAACTTTATTCTGGAGTAGATGACTGGTTGTACAGAATTCGCTCCCCTTCATTGAGTAAGCTTTAGAATGATAGTATAGTTCTGGTCTTGGATTCTTGATGAGTACCACTCCAAAAGAATGACAGAGGTACGGCACAGAGCGAGCACCTGAAACTATGATAGAAAACAAAAAATGTAAATTGGGTCATGACACCTAAATCTTGTCAGAGCAGTCCAGTATGAGAAATTGTAATTGACCTTTAGTGAGACATCTGATCGATTTTCCCATATATATGGATAGAATTAGTATTGGCACGGCAGATAATCACAGGACTTCAAAACAACAACAATGGCGGAAACCATTGAAAAATACCGTCGATTCTGACACCATCTGCACATTTTGAGATTGACTGCGCATGTAAAGTGCAATACAGTAAACCCTGTCTTAAGCGGCCATTTAAAAATAGACAAAACCAAGGTCTTAATGGAAAAACATAGCTTAATGAAGATCTAAAGTATTGCAGAATGCTCCCTTTCCACAATACTTTTGACCTGCATTAAGCGGTAATTGGTCTTGGTGTTCCTTTTGAGTGGCCGCTTAAGACAGGTTTGACTGTACTTATTATAATCTCATTGACTGGCCGTATTGTTTGACTTTTTCAGTGAGACATGGCTTTAGTTATATTTAGCATCAACAACAGATCATAATGGAAAGAAGGTACTGTCGTGCCAACCAAGAGTGACAGTGACGTAATATTTTATTTATAATTGTTAATCAAAAAATAACTTATACACTCCACTTGAGCTAACGCGAATCGAGAGATCACTGGTGTATGAATCCTTTCCGCAGTATAGGATTAATACACAGGTGATATATCGATTCTAAGTCCCTAATAATTTTGTAAACAAAACATGACGTCACTGTCAATCTCGGCTTACAGGACAGTACCTGCAGAATTATGTGGCTTAGCCTGAATGGAATGTGTAACCCGATATTAAGCGGAGATATATAAATTGCATTAGATATAACAATGTATGTGCGAAGAGTAAATGCTGACAAGACTGTGCATTTGAGCTGGTTGGTCTAAACGTTCGCTGGTCAACCATGTGATATGTAACATAGTCTCGCGAGTGTTGGGTTGGATTATAATTTGACTGTGAAAAATGATGCTTTTTCTTCTTTTTGTTTTTACAGAAAATCTTCTTTTAACTCAAATTTCTGGTAATGTCCTGCCAGCAAAGAGTGACTTTGACGTCAAGTTTTGTTTACAAAGTTATCAGAGACATATTAACGATAGATCACTTAGGTATTAATCCGATCCAAAGGATAGGATAAAAACACAAGTGATCTATCGGTTCGCGTTAGCTCAAGCGGAATGAACAAGTTAATGTTTTACTTAACAATTGTAAACAAAACACGACGTCTCTGTCACTCTTGGCTGTCAAGACAGTAACTCAAATTTGGTACCTCAGTGTTTGGTCTCAGTCCAGGGAGTTTGGGCTAGTGTATACTTACTTTTAACTGATTTGAGGTTAAATTCTAATGCTCTACTAAGGCCGTTTGACAATCCGGTCTCTTCAACACAATCTCCTAAAGTACAAGATAGCACAGTTCCATCTCCGCTAAAGTTTACCATCACGTTTGACTGAAAGAAAATAAATCAAAGTTAACCCTTAAAGCGCCAAGAAAAAAATGCATCTGAAAATGTCGTCTGCTGAAGTCGTCTGCTGCAAATAATTGCCTAACGTTACTGACGAATTAAATATAGAATCAACCAGCGTGGACCCAGGAGCACTCTGATCTGTGTCCACACTGCTTGCCATAGAGGCTTCTTAAACATTTCAGTAGACGAGAAAAACAGACGATGGCGCATTAAAGGTTAAATCTTTGTCGCATAAATGAACATGAGTGGTTCCCGGCAGTGGTTCAACCCAAGAAATTGGTCGCCAGTGCAGGGCAAAAATGTCGAGAAACCCACGAAGACTCAGATCAGCTTCGGGGTCAATTCAGTCAGATTATAATTATATTTCTACTCCGCTGACTCTGGTAACTGAGTTAACATTGCTTCTGTATGAGGCAGCGAAGAATCGAATCAGACTGTGTAGGTACACATCTAAGCCTTTGCTGGGCGAACACGTATTTGGCATGCATTTCAGCAACGTTGTTGGCAAATAACGGCCTCTAGTGCGTAAATTTTCTTATTTATCAACCAAAAAATAAGTTTTGGGTACTGTTGAACACCCCAAAAATGTTAGAATTGATGGAAACTATTCTCAATTTCACGCTATTTTTGTGTGTTCATCTGAGCTATATCAGATCATGCTTATATTGACTCATAGGGTCAGTAAAGGAAAAGTAATTTGCGTAAAATTACGGTCAGTTTCTTATCCATCAGTTTAAACATGTGTTTTGGGTGCTCAAAACAGCCGTCTCGTCGAGACGGTTCTTTTGAGTACCCACAAGCATAAACAATACCTAAACTATACAAATATAAAACAATAGGTGAACCCATGAGATAAGTAATAGTTATACCATGGTTTGTCCGCCTGAACGTGGAGATAATCCACGAGCTTTAGCGAGTGGATTATCTCGCGTACAGGTGGGCAACCATGGCACATGTATAACTATTTTTTACCACGTACATCGATGTAGTCCTTTCACGTTACGAGAAGTTTCATGTCAAAATTGGTAAAGGGTGCTATAATGATGCTTAACGCTTTTTCGTATTTATTAAACGTGTATATTGGGCTATCCAAATAGACAAGAGGTATTATGCTTGACACGTCACAAAATCCCGCCGGTTAACCAGAAATTGCCTGGTACTTAGATAATTTTTAGAAATTAAAGGCTCCAAATGAGTCAGAATGGACTAAAATACCTATGATTATTCCAAATGAAACATTATCGTGAAAATCAACAGTTGTATAGAATTGATCACTGTAAACAAAGACAGTATGTTTTGTGTCCTCGTTGACTGCTACCGACCCGTGACGACTGCGCTTTTCGAGTACAGTGGCATTCTCGCTTGATAATGCACTCGGTTAAGTCGGTTTACAATTGTGTCCATGTTTACAAGCCCCCTGACCATGTCTAATCATTATGTATTTAGTCACGTTTGAATAATTTGTCAGTCTACTTACAGATCCACAGCTTCCGATGGAAATCAGATGTTTATCTCCTGACATCACTGCGCTGCAAGCCACGCCCCCTTGATTGGCATTAACGCTGTCATAGATGGAGATGTCCGGGTTGGCTACTATGTAGTTTCCTTGTCTACAGGTGTACTCCAGACTACAGCAGAATGCAGTGCTAATCAAGCACGCCACTACTGTTACAAACACAACTGGTGCAGACTTCATCATTTTGATTTGTCTTTATCTGAAACACAAATATTGAGATTAGCTCATTTAAGCCGAATTGACTTGCATACCTGATTAATTGGACCAGTCCATTTCCGTTTTTAAGGGTTGTTAGGTGTACTTTTCGCCTTTTTTTCAAGTTTGATAGAATCATTCTGTAAGCAAACAGTGGACACCCTGATCAGACGCCGCGTTGAGCGGCGTCTGATCAGGGCCCGTCTGCACTATTTGCTCATGTCCCACAAAAAGAATGATAGGCTTATATTAGTTAAAGATGGCTGATTTGGTCCTCTGTGCACCTGGTTTTCCATGTACTTTAAACATGATCTCGAGATTATAAACGTTTTCATGCTCAACTCAACTGAACATGAAATTTATCACCCACGTAATGCCAACAATTAACATTTATAAGCAGAACAGATACAACTTCTGACAGTTTTAAAGCACGAAAATTCACAATTTTACGGCAATTTAGATTTAAGGAGCAGTTTAAATGTCGTGCTCAGTTGTAATGCCCATGAACAAAAGTCTAATAGCCTCGGTGCCTGATCTGGTTTCATTTTCACATGTACCATAGAGACGTATAATACAGGCCACTGTATGAACTGATTTAACAGGCACGTTTGGTTGAAATGCTGATTTTGTTATGCACTGAAGGCATGAAAAAATAATTAGGGAAACATTTTGTTGTTTAGTCTAATGTCACAGATCCTTTTTGAACTGATGGTATTTTGTTTGCTGTTCAGTCAACAGCTATGATCATGTCGAGACGGTCAGATACCCTAACCACACTTTGTCCTGGGCAAGCTTGACTAAGCGTTTAACTAGTACTATCACTTGTAACTGACACTAACCCTTCTTAAATCAGCGGGAGGAGACGAAAAACGGTAGAAAAAATATTTCATGATCAGCCTCCACACAAGTATGAGACAGGGCCGGATCAAACTCACGGCCCTTGGATCTGCAATCGGTATCACTAACGTTTGCGCTACGGCGCCCGGTTAACTAATAGTACACGCCTCGAATGCACGAGAGAGAGAGAGAGAGAGAGAGAGAGAGAGAGAGAGAGAGAGAAAGTAGGTGGCTTACCTGCAGCTATGATATATCTGTCTTGTTCCTTGTGAGAATGATGGAGAGCTCTGCTGGTCAACTCTTCTTATAGCCAAAGCATGGCTTGTTTGGCATTACTCATTTTACGTTGCTTTTCACACCTCTCCCTAACATCTTCTCAGCTGCAAGAAGTGTTACCTTTGATTTCGCAAGACTGGGTATATTGTTTAATAATTTGTATTGTTTTTCATGGTTTGTTTGAAGATGCCTTGTTAAGCGGGTAAGTAAAATTTAATCAAAGTTTGACGTGGCAGGTGAGTAAGATTCTCTTGTGAAAAAATTTATTTCACTTTTTTTTCTATAATGAGAAAAGAAGCAATAAGAAGTTTTGGATCTTCGATATTCAACTTCAGAAGTTAGTTCGATTTTCGTTTTTCGACTTCTAAAAACGAAAATCGAACTATTAACTTCTGAAATTGAATATCGAAAATCGAACTACTTCTTATTACTCAAATAAGATGCATTGAAATACGCTATCCGTTTTGAAATACATATTTGACACCAAGTCCACGCATTACTTTCCACATTTCATCTCTTGTTCTCTCTCTCTCCATTTTAACCCTAAATGCGCCAATCGCAACAAAAGTCGTCTGCTTTTCTCGTCTACTGAAATGTTTAAGAAGCCTCTATGGCAAACAGTCTGAACCCAGAACAGACTGCTCTTATAGGAGCAGTCTGTTCTGGGTCCACGCTGTTAGCGTCTAAACTTTTAAAATTCGTCAGTAATGCGAGGCAATTATTTGCAGCAGACTATTTCAGCAGACCACATTTTCAGATGCATATTTTTCTTGGCGCTTTTAGGGTTAAGATAGCGTCCGCGACATGGCGATTCCATCAAGAACCGTTTGTAACCGTGCAATCCATACCACCTCGATTTCTATATTTCGTTTAGCGCATGTGCTTATTGCATAATGTTAGACCAGGGGCGGATCCCGGATTTCTGGAAAGGGGGTGCGTATGTATAAATGTGTGTAAGTTCGCTCTGCTGACGTTCTCTCAATTTTCTTGAATATCCCATGAAAATGTAATAATTTGGTCTCACTGAGCGTTAACAAATGTATGCGTTTATTTTGAAATGTAAATTTAGTTATCACGTACATTGTATATGTATTGAAGATTCCAGTTGACAAAATATCGTGTGAGCGGCATAATCCACGGATGCAAGCATCGCATTGTATTCTATAACTCATGCCTCGAGGTTATGAAACCTTTTCTGAGCATAAAATTTATCCTTATCATAAATGTTTGAAAAAATGCCAACTATTAGTTTAAAAGAAAGAAAAATCTATTCACAGTAAAACCTGTCTTAGCGCGCGGCCACTCAAATTCTTTATTCCGCACTCAGGATAACAAGGTTCATAATTTTACACACATATTTTACTTGGAGCATTCTACAGTACTTATGACCTGCATTATGATGCCACATGGCTTCAGACCTTTGTTTTGTCTATTTTTGAGTGGCCGCTTTAGACAGGTTGCACTGTACAACATTTAGTTCTTATGAGCAGTTGAAATGCCATGCTTCATTGAGTTAAGCATGAAAAAGAGTTTTATAACCCCGGGGCCTTGTCCGCGGATAAGTAGTCAGTCTTTCATGGCTACGTTAGAGGGGTCGTGAGTTCGAACACCATGCCAACAACTTTCAAAGAGATTAAAGATGTTGGCAGTTGGCAGCCATGTGGCATCATAATGCAGGTCATAAGTACTGTAGAATGCTCCAAGTAAAATATGTGTGTAAAATTATGAACCTTGTTATCCTGAGTGAATAAAGAATTTGAGTAACCGCGCGCTAAGACAGGTTTTACTGTGAATAGATTGTTCTTACTCTTAAGCTAATAGTTGGCATTTTTTTTTCAAACATTTATGAGAATGATAAATTTTATGCTCAGTTGAGTTGAGCATAAAAGTTTCATAACCTCGAGGCAATAGTTATAGCAGCCAGTACCAAGCTTGCATCCGTGGATCATGCCACTCACACGATATTTTGTCAACTGGAATCTTCAATACATGTACAATGTACGTTATAACTAAATTTACATTTCAAAATTAACACAAACAAGTTTTGATATGACTGTTTGAACTAGTTAATAATAACACTCATGGCTTTTTATACGGTTTGAAGTTGATATTTAGGACATATTCAGTAAAATATCATGCATGTAAATATACTCAAACGAGCCTGTGTATTCGCGCAGTCTTGTCAAAAGCGTTCCTGCTCGCAAGCAATATTATTGTTTGAAAAAATGCAAAACGACGACGTTTCCTTCTCAAGGTCACAATTTTCCGCCGGTAACATATTTTAATTCAATTGCGACATTTTTAAGTAAGGACGCAAAGTATATTGTGGAGATATTTTGTCTGGTGAGTTTCTTTATTAAAGCTCAACTTATGCTTTACGTGTATTCATTTTCGTGAAAAGTGTGCCATGTCGAACTTTAACGGACATCTGCTTTTCCAAGCTGACCGTTTTTAATCCGCCAGGAGGCACCAATTTCACATTACCTGTATTAATTTTATCTCTAAGCGGACGACGGAGTAACCATAGCTACGGGCGTTTTATCCACTAGACTGGTGACCACTGGTTTTCACAGTTTATTGAAATTATTTAGACTACATTAGAATAGTATGCCAATTAAGGGTTTCTGTTCGTGTGGATGAAATACTGACCAGAATGTGCTTCAGCGGCGTATGCTGAACTTTAAAATGAAACAAACGTCAATTTTATTAATGTAATTTTAAAACATTTAATAATAAATTTGATTAACGTCGTAAGAAAAAAAAATCTTTTTCTTGCATGCTATTAACCCTTAGTGCTCCAATCGCAACAACAGTCGCCTGCTTTTCTCGTCTGCTGAAATGTTTAAGAACCTCTTTGGCAAACAGTGTGGACCCAGATCAGACTGCTCCTGTTCTGGGTCCACGCTGTTTGCTTCTATACTTAATTCGTCAGTAATGTTAGGCAATTATTCGCAGCAGACGACTTCAGCAGACGACATTTTCAAATGCATTTTAAGGGTTAACAGACGCGTAGATAAGTTTACACCACGAGTGCAGTCTGATCATCGATCAGGATATTCAATTTAATTAAGTTTTAGATGAACCTTGTGTGCGTGAACAGTGAAGACCCTGATTAAACGCTGAATATTATAGCCTCTTGTTTGTTTGATTTGATTCTTTACGTCCCATCAGTAATCAGTTATATAGGGACGAGTCTTCCTGGGTTGAACCAGTACTAAGCTAGGATAAATGATTCTATAGCCTCTGATCTGGGTCTGTGCTTTTCACCTATGTCCCACAAAAGGGACGCTAAACCTGTTCAAATTAGTCAAAGATATATTTCTCGTGACGTAGTAACTTATAAATAAAATATCTACAATGGACCATGATTAAACGCTGCATTCTGTGGCCTCTTATCCGGGTCTGGATATCTGGTGGTATTACTGACTTAAACATTTATTTTTAGATAGAAATCAGAATGTGCATGTCATTCACCATCTTGTATTAATTAACGCTGGTCAACAGCTTACAATCGACTGCATCGGCTGATCTCAGACCCCGCAGGGCGTACATTATGACACGTTTCAGCGACCTGATTTAACATGTACCATACCATGATAAAGGAGCCTTACCACCAATGCTTATGACAGTCTTACATAAGATAAGTATATTTATTTGGATGTCGTCTGCTTATTTCGTATGTACTCAAATGACTGCTCCTTAGGGAGTTGTCTGATCAGGACCCACACTCTATGCAATATGGGCCACCGGACTAACTTATCACGGTTGAGCCCAGACCAGACCCGCACCTAATGGGGCAATCTGATCTTGGTCCATAATATCCTCAATAAAGGACACCAGACTTATTTTTTCATAGAAGCAAACAAAATGAACCCGGATCAGACTGCTCCTTGTTCGCAATATAATCAACTAGCGTAAAAAGCGCAACGCCAATTTTACAGATGCGACGCGTCAAATATAGCGATTCCTTTGATAGCACGCATTTGTAGCGCAATTAAAGATTTTGTTCATTTTGAGGTAAACGCAGACTATGAAAAACAGTGAAGACCCAGAGGAAATACTACACAAGCGGCATTTCATCAGGATCAACACTGTATTCTACGACTAACTCGATCTTCAGAGTAGGAAATATAATATTTTTATGACATCCCTCAATATATGAAATGGACCGTCCGGACTGATTCAAACTTTATAGACCATTCAATTGATCTTAAAAGGTTAAAATCCAACGTTCACATGCTTTATTTATGCTTGTACAAGCTGGTACTGATCGCGCACGCGAAAATGCCCCTCATAAACGCCCATGTTAACGTAAGTGACGTATTCAACGAAGTACTTTGACAGTGAAAACCCAGATGAAATGCTGCATAAGCGGCATTTTACCAGAGTCTGCTCTGTTTTCTATGACAATATCGATCTTCAGAGAAAGAGGTATATTATAAACTGTAATCCCTCAAGATATTCAATGGGCCATCCTGACTTTACTGTATGGAATATTGAATTAAAGCGGTTAAAGACCCAACGTCTACAGGTTTGGTTAATATTTGTAGATATATGTTGTTGCGCTGGCAAATGCCCCTGAAATATAAAATGCCCATGTTGGAACTTATCGCACATGCGCTGATGCCCCTGATCACGGATGTATACTTGAAAAAGCCTAGATTAAACACTCCAGTGAAAACCGTGTAGATCCAAATCAATCAAACTCATTAAGCTAAAATATTTTAATACATGTACCATACGAGAGCATTAGCCTGCACACGCAGCATTGGCATTATTTTAAAATAATTAGGTTTTTATTTAATTATACTTTTTTTTCAAAAAATATATTCAGATACGCCATCTGTTTGGATTCATTTAAAATTCCGTATTTTGTCGCGCCTGATCTGGGTCCATTTGTTTTGGAAAAATAATCACCAGAAGACACACGCATGCAATAAAAATTCCCCTCACGCAGCCACACTGTATGGGGTCCTCTGTTAATCTTTGTTTATTGGTAATACACAATGTATGCCGTACTTTCATAATTTATAAGAAATAGAAATACAGGTAATTACCGATTTTAGCCGTATGGATTTTCCCTCTCTTATCAGTTATACCAGTCCATTTGTGAACCAAGGGTTGCATGATGGTATTTATATTTTTTATTCAGATTTTAATAGAACATTTTATAAGAAACCACGGAGACCCTGATCAGAGGCCACGTTCTGTCGCGTCTGATCTGGGTCTGCAATGTTTGTTTTTTCTATGTCCCTCAACAAGAACAAGTAATGCATACCATCGGTTCCTTTTTAAATAGGCATTTGAAACAATATTTCAAAATCTTTTTCGCCTTTCATTTCAGAAATACCAACACAGTGTCAAAATTTCTCACTCAAACAGTATAAATCCAGTTCAGTTCGACGCTTTTTCGGGCCTGATCTGGATCCAAACTATCTGTACCAAAATTATCGCCACTAGCAAGTGAAGAATCATAACCAATTTAGGTCAATAGAATTTCCCACTCTTGGCATTAGGGCAAGTCCATTTTGTATTAAGTTGTGTGGTATTTTTCATTTTTATGAATATTCTTTATGCAAACAGTGCATACCCTGATCAAATGCAACTTTATAGAATAAATAAATCAGGACTTTAGCATTTAAGAGTGCGTACCAAAAAATTAATTTTCTTATTTCTCAACCAGAACATATGTTGTGGGTACTCAAAAGAACCGTCTCACTGAGACTGTTCTTTTGAGCACCCAAAGCATATGTTAAAACTGATTGGTAAGATAATATTTACAATTTTACGCTAATTTTTTATGTTTATTTAAACCTATGTAAATAAATAAATAAATAAATAAATAAATAAATAAATAAATAAATAAATAAATAAGCTTAACTTTCAAAAAGCTAAGTTATAGACACGCGATTACTAAAGTGTATGTGTGGTCAATACCTGTTGTTACCTTGGATACAGTTGCTAAAAATAGATTATACCTCCGTAATCGGTGGGAAGCTTGTGAAAAAGTAGTAGGGGTTGTACAAGGAAAAATTCAAAAGGCTACATCAAATTTTATTTTAATTGTATGAAAAATATACCAATTTGTTCGCAATTGATCTGAGCATAGTGTCCCGTTTGCACAGAGAAAATATATTGAATACTTTAATAACTATGACAGAATATCTACCAATGAGCAGATCTAAAAAAGCCTGTTTTACTATATAATTTAATCATTCTTAGGGTTCTATCAAAAACCATCAAAAAGGACGAAGAGTTTGCGGAGGGAAATTCATAAAAATTATATCAGAATATTCGTGAGATATTTAGGTAAGACATTTGTTTGCACAGGAATTCTGCTTTTATAATTTCAAAAGATATAGTATAAAAACTAACACCTTCCATTATAATTCCCTATTACCGCTTCAGCGCATCGCAGATACCTGGATGTCCGTTAAAGTCCCGTATGTTTGATAACAAATTATAGGAATGGGGATTTTAATATGGAAGATGACAATGTAAATATTCTCAATTATAAAAGTTCATTTTAAGCAAACAAACTTTTTGTCACTGAAATGTCATCTCGAAGTCACAAAGTCGTGACAGTAAATACAAAATTGTCCGCAACATAGCATGGTAAAGCGTTTTATTTTACGCTGATTCATTAGAACGAGACTACAATGGCGGATCCAGAGGGTGTAAGAGGGTTCGCTTGAACCTGGACCCCCCCCCATACACACACACAACCCCGTTTTTCAATATCATGTGAAAATGAAATAATTTAGTCTCAGTAAGACCCACTTTTTTCATTTGGTCAGTGAGACCAAATTATTTCATTTTCATGGGATATTTAAGAAAAATGAGAGAATGTCAGCAGAGCGAACTTACACATATTTATACAAACGAGCCCCTCTCTAGAAATCCTGGATCCGCCCCTGGTCTAACAGTATGCAATACATGTAAGTGCATGCACGAAAAAAACTTTCCTCTCACGAAATATAGAAATCAAGGTGGTATGGATTGCAGTTACAAACGGTTCTTGATGGAATCGCCATGTCCCTTAAAGCACGCAAAAATGCACCTGAAAATGTCGCCTGCTGAAGTCGTCTGCTGCAAACAATTGCCTAATTACTGACGAATTAAGTATTGAAGCAAAAGCGAGGATCCAGAATAGACTACTTCTAAAGGAGCAGTCTGATCTGGGTCCACACTGCATGCCGTAGAGGTTTCTTAAATATTTCAGCAGACGAGAAAAACAGACGACATTTGTTGAGATTAAGCGTTAAAATGGAGCGATAATGCGGAAATTAATGCATGGACTGGGTGTCTTCTATGTATTTCAAACGGGTAGTGTATTTCTGCATGCTTCTTAATGCTTCTTATTTGAGCAATAAGAAGTTAGTTCGGTTTTCGATCTTCAATTTCAGAAGTCAATAGATCGATTTTCGCTGTAAGAAGTCAAAAAACGAAAATCGAACTAAATTCCGAAGTTGAACATCGAACTTTACTAACTTCTTATTGCTTCTTAATTGTGAAGAACAGTGTCATATTAGAAAAAAAATAATATGAGCCGCGGCATGTGATTTCCAAGAATGTGGAATTTCCACATAAATAGACTCAAACGAGCTTGTGTAGCCTCCTTTTAAGCTTAGAAACTACATATGATGTTCGGTCAGTAGCTTGACACTCATAGAATATTCAAGCGACTAGCAAAGGCTCTGATCAGACTGCGCGTTTGCGCAGGCTGATCTGAGGCTTTGTTGGTCGCACATGCCACATTGTTGGAAAGCTCATGTTGTGGCTCAAAAACAAATGACATAAACTTTTTCACAAGAGAATCAAGGCTTACTCACCTGCCGCGTCAAACTTTGATTTAATTTTACTCACCCGCTTAACAAGGCATCTTCAAACAAACCATGAAAAACAATACAAATTAATAAACAATATACCCAGTATTGAGAAATCAAAGGTAACGCTTCTTGCAGCTGAGAAAATGTTAGGGAGAGGTGTGAAAAGCTACGAACAGTGAGTAATGCCAAACAAGCCATTTTTCGGGCTATAAGAAGAGTTGACCAGCAGAGCTCTCAATAATTCTCACAAGCAACAAGACGGAGGTACCATAGCTGCAGGTAAGACCAGATTTTTTTTGTAATTTAGTTGATTTACGGGATTTTTTTTCAGATCTAGGGTCAGGGGACAAAATAAATAAATAAAAAAGCTCTGAAAATGACCAGTAAACTGGTCATTTTCAGAGTTCTTTTTGTTTGTTTAATATCTACAGAAAAAACAACAAAAGTAAAACTAATAGGGTATACCAACAGCTGTATTAAATCTTCAAATATTTCATCATTTTCTCTAAAAATTTGGACAGGACAATCAATTTTAACAGTGTCACTCTAAAAAATACACAGACAGAACCTCAAAATATATTTTTTCAACGAAAACGATAATAATTATAGTCGGCGGATAAAATATAAAAATAATTTTAGAAATTGAATTTTACTTTATTTCTTCTTTCCGGAAAATCACAGTAGGAGGGTTTGTAAATCAACTAATAAAAAATTCTTGCCAAAGTCACCCAACTCTCTCTCTCTCTTTCTCTCTCGTGAATTCGAGGCATGTACTATTAGTTAACCGGGCGGCGTAGCGCAAACGTTAGCGATACACATACCGATTGCAGATGCAAGGGCTGGGAGTCCGATCCTGGCCCTGTCTCATACTTTTGTGGAGACAAATCATGAAATATTTTTTCTACCGTTATTCTTCTCCTTCCGCTGATTCAAGAAGGGTTAGTGTCAGTTACAAACGAAATAACTTGTTAACCGCTTAGTCAAGCTTGCCCAGGTCAAAGTGTGCTTAGGTTTACTGACCGTCTCGACATGATCATAGCTGTTGACTGAACAGCAAACCAAATACCATCAGATCACAAAGTATCTGTGACACTAGACGAAACGTAATTATTGTTGTTGTTTTTTCATGCCTTTAGTGCGTAACAAAATCAACATTTCAACCAAACTTTTCTGTTATATCACTTCATATAGTGACCTATATTATACGTTTCTACGGTTCATGTGCAAATGAAACCGGGTCAGGCCCCGAGGCTATTAGATATTTGTGCATGCTCATTTCAACTGAGCATAAAATTTCAACTGTTCCCAAAATCTAAACTGCTGAAAAACAATGATTGTTCGTGCTTTAAAACTCTAAAATACGGCTAATAAATGTTAATTGTTTGCATTATGTAGTGGATAAATTTCATGCTCAGTTGAGTCGAGCGTGAAAAAGTTTTATAATCTCGGGAGCAGGTTTAAAGTTGCTGTAAAACCAGGTGCACTGAGACAGAATCAGTCATCATTAAAGATTACTTTCGTTTTAGCCGGCTTTAACCCATATAAGCCTAGCGTCCTTTTTGTGGGGCATAAGCAAACAATGTAGACCCAATTTGATCAAAAATGAAAAATACTACCCAACAACCATTAAAACGGAAATTGACTGGTCCGATTGATAAGGGTAAGCCTGTCCATTCGGCTTAAATTGGTTTATCTAAATATTTGTGTGTTTTTTTTTCAGATAAAGATCAATCAAAATGATGAAGCCTGCATCAGTTGTATTTGTCACAGTAACGGCGTGCTTGATTAGTACTGTATTCTGCTGTAGTCTGGAGTACACCTGTAGACAAGGAAACTACATAGTAGATAACCCGGACATCTCCACCTATGACAGCGTTAATGCCAATCAAGGAGGCGTGGCTTGCAGCGCAGTGATGTCAGGAGACAAACATCTGATTTCCATCGGAAGCTGTGGATCCGTAAGTAGACTGACAAATTATTAAAATCGACTAAATGCGTAATTCTTAAACGTGGTCAGGGGGGCTTGTAAACATTACATTGAGAGTGGACACAATGCATTATCACGCGAGAATGCCACTGTACTCAAAAACGGGTCGGTTGCAGTCATCACGGGTCGGTTGCAGTCAACATGGGCACAAACTAAACTAATTTGGTTCTATGAGCCAGTCCTTTACAACTACTGATTTTTACGATGATGTTTCCATTTGGCATTTGGTATTTTAGTCCGTTCTGGCTCATTTTAGGCCCTAAAATTCTAAAAATTAGCTATGTACCAACTAATTTCTAGTTTGATATATACGAATATGCAATAAGCATCATTAAACCACCCTTACCAATTTTGACATTAATTTTCTCGTAACGTGAAAGGTCTACATCGATGTACGTGGTATAAAATAGTTACACATGAACCATGGTTGCCCACCTGTACGCGAGATAATCCACTCACTTAAGCTCGTGGATTATCTCCACATACAGACGGACAAACCATGGTATGACTATTACTTAATTATCTCATGGGCTCACCTATTGATTTTATGTTTATAGTTAGCAAATATGATTCAATGATATTTGTGGACTGTCTCATCTGCTTGCAGACTCATCTGTTGGTAGATTACATGTGTGTACTGTCTCATCCTTTTTAATGAGATAACCCTCTCTATTATCTCTACGTACAGATGGACAAACCATGGTATAACTTTAACTTATCTCATGGGCTCACCTACAATGTATAGATTTTATATATTAATGGTTTAGCAAATATGACTCAATGACATGTGTGGACTTTCTCTTTTGGAGTCATTTGTTTGCAACATCTTCAAGACAAGACACTCCTTAGTTTGAAAGTCGCATACAATGGACATGTTGCTGTCTTTTTTCCGGGGTATCTGCTTCAAACCCCATGCAAGTCTGACCAGTTTTAACGGAAATATCAAAGATTATTTCAATGGTATCCGCCATTGTTGTTGAATTGAAGTCACGTGATTCTCCGCAGTGGTGTGACGTTACTGGAATAGTTCCTGTTTATCAATATTTATGCTTTCACATTCATGTCCCCAGAGTGCGTAACTGAAAATTATTCTTCTTATTTCTCAACCAGTACACTTGTTTAAACTGGTGAATAAGAAAATAATCGTTATTTTACGCAAGTTATTTTTCCTTTACTGGCACTGTGAGTCATTATTTTGGGCTCAGATGAACACAATGAAAAAGCGTAAAATTGAGAATAGTTCCCATCATTTCTAACATTTTTTGGGTGTTCAAAAGAACAGTACCAAAAGCTTATTTTTTTTTGTTGATGAATAAGACAATTAACGCACTCTCATCTGGAGGCCGTTATTTACCTACAACGTTGATGAAATGCATGGCCAAACATGCGCACCTAGCACCGGCTCAGATGTGTACGAGGGGGGTTCAATATGTAATGAAAACAGCCCAGTATATCCCAAAGTTTTATATTTACACACTTCATAATAACTTTAGTTAAAAATCTGTTCTTTGGCTAAATAAATGTAAAATTGCAGTTGTCGAGCTCCTTAACCAATTTACACAAGCCACTTTCAAGATAGGGTACTGAAGTACACTGCGATATGAAATAAAACAATGTTTTCAAAAGCAGATAACTACATGAACGAGGAATGTTTTCAGTCTGCCTCTTCGCGTGGTAAATATCCATATATTGGTGAGTTATACCTGCAAAAATTTTCGATATTGCTTTATATTCTATGAAATACTGAGGCTGTCATTTTGGTTAAAATCCTCCTTGATGCTACATTTTCTGGCTATCCATTGACAGAGTCGTTTTTGCGTGAACGAATGCATAGCGAAAATTTATACGAAAATCATTGGTAACATTTTTTCTGGTCGCTTGGATGTTCATTTGCAAGTAATACAGCCGATTTTAAAATTTCCATATTTAATCTCACTCATAAAGTACCCCTAAGTACGTCATTTGAAATAAGAAAATCACTTAAAAGAATGCCATCTCTGGCTTACACTGAAATGGATCAGACAAAATATCGCGTTTCATCGATGTTTGCATTCGGATGCATTATTTGGACATTGTTACACGTATTAACATGTACATAATCTGGCTGGCTAATTTCAGACAATAGAATTATAGGAAACGAAAATGGTGTACCACTTAGATGAGATACTCCTAGATATTGGTTTCAGTTTCACTGGTCTGCTGCCTTTGCACTGTGTGTATTGAAACTTCGATACAATCAAAATTGTCCTTTCCTGGTACAAAACCACATTTCCGATTTTCAAGAACCATGCGCATTTTAGTATTACGCCCCTTGCTTTAAACGACGTCAACGTAAGAGGGGGTAACGTAAAAACCCGTTTGCACGAGAAATCGGTAGCGTTCAAAATTTGTATCGTTATAGCAGATAAAGGGGAAATGAGTCAGAAAACTATGAATATGTGATTCATGCATGTTAAATGTTTGTTTTAGAAAATACAGCATGCCTTTCTACCTTTGTTAAAATGAGTCTTTACAATTGGGAGGAAAATATATGTAGTGTATATTACTGTGCTTTTTAAAAAGTGTGTAACTTATTAAATTTGGAAAGATAAAATAATGTTTCATGCGTCATTTAAACGGCGACGCTTTGATCTTTTTTTTGGCATATAGCATAGCATCCTAACGCGTTTGTGGATGGAGTTATGAATGGGTTTTCATTACATATTGAACCCCCCTCGTACATACACAGTTTGATCCGATTCTTCGCTGCCTCATACAGAAGCAATGTTAACTCAGTTACCAGAGTCAGCGGAGTAGAAATATAATTATAATCTGACTGTATTGATCCGAAGCTGATCTGAGCCTTGTGGGTTTCACGATATTTTTCCCTGCACTGGCGCCCGATTTCAATCTCCTGTTTTCCTAGGTTGAACCACTGCCGGGAACCACTCATATCCGACAACGATTTACTGTCAATGACGTCATGTTTTGTCTACTAATTTATCAGGGACTTAAAATCGATATACCACTTGTGTATTAATCGTATCCGCAGGATAGGATTAATACACATGTGATCTATCGATCGCGTTAGCTCAAGTGGAGTGTACAAGTTACTGAAAAATTGTAAACAAAATATTACGTCTTTGTCCCTCTTGGTTGGCACGACAATAACTTTGATTTATTTTCTTTCAGTCAAACGTGATGGTGAACTTTAGCGGAGATGGAACTGTGCTATCTTGTACATTAGGAGATTGTGTTGAAGAGACTGGGTTGTCAAACGGCCTTAGTAGAGCATTAGAATTTAACCTCAATTCAGTTAAAAGTAAGTAAACACCAGCCCAAAAAATTGGTTGCTCGTCAATACTTTTTTAACCTGATTTGTCAAATAGTCTCATGCAATGGACCTGTTGCTGTCATTTTTCCGGGGTATCTGCTTCAACGCATATGCAAATCTGACCGGTATTAATGGAAATATCAAGAAAGTCTAACCTGAATCGACGGTATTTTTCAATCATGGTTTCCGCCATTGTTGTTTTTTTGAAGTCACGTAATTCTCAACCGTGTCCATACATACTCTATCCACATACATGGGAAAATCTATCAGATGCAACACTGAAGGTTAATTACAATCCTCGTACTGGACTGCTCTAACAAGGTTTAGGTGTCATGACCCAAATTTAATATATATTTTTTTGTTTTCTATCATAGTTTCAGGTGCTCGCTCTGTGCCGTACCTCTGTCATTCTTTTGGCGTGGTACTCATCAAGAACCCAAGACCAGAACTATACTATCATTCTAAAGCTTACTCAATGAAGGGGAGCGAATTCTGTGCAACTAGCCATCTTCTACAGAATAAAGTTATAGAAGTCTACAACTGTGATATTGTAAGTTCATGTTTTTTTTTCATTTGTTGGCTTCACGCGCGGATCTAGAGTGGGGACCGGCCCACTGGACCATAAAAAAGCTATATGCTTCCTTAGCAATACTTTCAGTGGTCCACATACCCTGGAACATTACAAAGCTGCCAAGCCAGCATTCAATGTTGGGCCATCAACGGCCTGCCAGCGAAACGCCATAAATGGCGTTTCGCTGGTGGCCCGATTATGGTCCACTTATTGCGTTATTTGGATCCTCTCTCCTCTCAGCATCAACTACAAAAAACGTTGTCAGAGTTGGACCCCTCTGTTACCTGCCACAATAAAATATGTTGCTTAGGAGGCAGTTTGCTAAATTACGCCAATATCACAGCTTTTACTGAAAACATCAATGTCACACTTTCAATTGAAAACATCAATGCCACACTTATAACCGAAAGCTCCAATGTCGCACCATCAACTGACTACCAACGATCACTTACATGCGTTAATACATTGTAGTGACTAGTGACTCCTAAATGAGTGCTTTTGCAAACAGTGAAGACACAGTATATGAGATGCCGCATAATGCATGGAATTTCAACAGCTCATAAAAACTGAAATGCTTATAAAATAAAGATATTTCTAGCTTGCAAACTCTCAGATGTTGATAAATGTTAAAATTCGAACAACTGTTGGCATTTTAACATCTATCATATGATAAATTGTATGTTCTGTTGAGTTGAGCATGCAGACGTTTACAACCCGAGGTAAGAGTTTGAACTGAGCCCTTGTATACTTCCGTACTATATAGGCAAGAACCAAATAAGCGTCTTGCCTATGAAGTGGAAAACCAATTGGCAAGTTGTTGGCATTTTAACATTTATGAGCATTTTAAATTTCATGCTTAGCTGTGTTGGGTATGGAAATGTTTTATAACCTCATGGTCAAGATTTGAGCTGACGTCTCGTCTATTTCCATGCTTTATATAGGATATGTGAATGCACGATGTCTTTTATATGCAGTAAGTATCAATATGCCATGCATGTACTGTCCTGCCAGCCAAGAGTGGCAGTGACGTCATGTTTTGTTTACAAAGTTATCAGGGACTTAGAATCGATAGATCACTTGTGTATCATTCCTATCCGCAGGACAGGATTAACACACAAGTGATCTATCGATTCGCTTTAGCTCAAGTGGAGTGTACACGTTAATTGCCTTATCATTGTAAACAAAACACGACGTCACTGTCACTCTTAGTTGGCACGACAGTACATGTCACTTTTTTCTTCCAGTCTGGTGATATGATGATTTCAATGGGAGCCTATCTAAGTGTGAGTTTATTCATCACTCGCAAGAGTGATCTCCACGCACTCAACTGTCCTGAACTGACAACAACAACTAGTACTACCACAACAACAACAGCGGCAGCAACAACAACAGCATCAGAAACAACGACAACACCCACAGTGATAGGCGAAGGAGGTATATATGAACTCCAGTTTTCAGCATCTTTTATCTAAGACTTTAGACTGGTTGTCGCCGACAGGTAGCGCTTCAGCACGCACTTACCGGTCGCCTTTTGCTTGGTGCATACTGGGATTGAACCGTCGCTACCCCGCCATTTATGTTTAAATATATTATTTGACCACTGTTTTTGACCACTGTTTTGCATGACTTAGGACTTTACATCCAGAAAATAATGGCTTATAAAGAAATGGTAAACTTTCCAAAATTGGACTTTTTTGGAGTTTTCTTTATGCTTGAACTATAAATTGTGACAATACAGGAGCGCGAGAATTGAACGGGATTGGCCAGATTTGGCTAGATCCCATATTTCAAAGAGTCCTAGACGAGATATCGTCAGGTCTCGCGAGAATGATGAATGTCAACTCTTTACTTGTCGTCTGCTGACTGCTCTTGCAAACAGTTTGGACCCAGATCATCTGGATTCAAACTGTTTGACACTCTAACAGTGTCTTGAAAAGGTAATTTTACAAGAAAATCACCAGACGACAACAAAAGCATCAAAAATTCCCCAGCTTGCTATAGCAAAAGGTTGACCGTTTACGTTTACCAGCCCCTAAATGGAAATTCGTATATTAACCTTTAAAGCGAGAATCACGACTGCACCAGTAAATTCTGCGACATTTATCCTATTTTTCGAAAAAAAAATTGATTTTTATTGGACGGTAGATAGTTAGCTGATTCTATTAATAGCCTACTGCTTATATACAACCATTCTCTTTTTCAGACTCCCCAACACCATACACGTGCTATGCCGATGGATCCATCATCTTGCGGAACCCAAGGACAGAACTATACACTATATACAGTTATGCTGAGAGTAATGGCGCCGCTTGTCCCTCCATGTATATTGATGGGGGCAAAAAACTAATGGTGTATAATTGTGATGTTGTAAGTATAGACTACTTCTATTATCAATACTATTAGTTCTAACAAAATTCTAATGCCAACACGATATGACATGTACACTGTACACCTGCTGAGATTCAGATCAGCTTGGGCAACATCATTATAATAATTAGATCACATTAAATGGAACGCTAATATCAGGCTAAGGGATAATAATTTTATTCAGGTGAACAGAAAATGCACAGATACAGGTTATGAGCGAAAGATTCCCTACTTTTTAAAATCAAGAAAATCAAGAAACACATCAAGCATCGAATATGTGCCATGGAATTCTGAAGTCATATAGGTATCACTCTCATACTGACTGGCAGGTCTGCGATAGAGGCTGTTAGCTAATGTGAGTTTTTTCTGTTGGTATCCTTTTATTTGATAACTTAAAATTCCTTTTTTCTTATTTTTTTTTACTTCGCATCGCTTGCAAAGTGATTCCATGAACATTCCAAAAATTGAATTCATGCCTTAAATGAATAATTGTGGTGCATACGTACTGTAAACATAGTATATTTTGCGGGCATTTTTATTTGGCGCTAAAATAAATGGTTTAATTTCATGTTTTGTTTTTTCATTTCAGTATAATATGGTCGTTGCAATGATGAGCCAAGTACCATTTACCAGTCCTTTAATCACGAGAAAAAGTAACATATTCTTAATCAACTGTACTGCCTAGAATAACAGAATGGAGCAGAAACTGTATAGTGTGTGAAACACAAACTGTATAGTGTGTGAAACAAGAAACTTTGAATACGCAAAAAATGACATTTGGACCTCAACGCGAGAAAATCTGTCTTCAGGGTTTGCGAAGAACAAAGGCACAGACCAGCCTGATTTTCACTGTTTGAAAAGTATCGTATCTAAACTTGCTACAGGTGAAATTTCAATTTAATAACTAGTCGCTGTAGCTGAGGAGACTGCTTTGAATCTCGCTTTGTCGGTAACCCTGAAGACAGATTTTGTCGTGACGAGGCTTACTTAATCTAAAAACATAAATGCAGCAAGTGTTGACACTGTGCTGCCTTAGCTACTTGATGGAACCAGTATATAGTCTTTTATGCAAATGTGCAAATTAAAATGTGCGTCTTGTGCCGTCTGATCAGCACTGTCCAGAAAGTAAATTAGGCCAGCACATGACATTCATATTGCAATGGTAAGCTGAAAATGCTCACACGAGCTTGCAGAGCTGAACCGGATATCTGCGAATGTATGGTTTACCTATTTTCCACAAAAAAGCGCTATGCTTTAATAAGTAAACCTGAGCTCAAATGGCTCTACATGATTTTCAGATATGAAAGGGAGTGAATATCTCGTTTAAATACGCCAATGTCATGTTTTAGAGTAGATTTTAAGTTATTCATTGTTAGAAAAAGAGAAATTCTTTTAATCTTCATAGATTTGATAAGTCTGTGTAATAAATATTTTTTAAAAAATGCTGTTTTTGTATTGTATTTTGTATTTGTATTGTATATGTATGAGAACAAGGACCCCCTTGGCACCACGAACATGCTACATACATCTTCTCTGCAGAGACGGTATGTCAGAAATACTATTCCTGTACAACATTATAAAGTATACTAAAGCTACTGTCGTGCCAACCGAGAGTGACAGTGACGTAATATGTTGTTTACAATTCTTAAGTAAAACATTAACTTGTACGCTCCACTTGAGCTGACGCGAATCGATATATCACTTGTGTATTAATCCTATCCTGTGGATAGGATTAATACACAAGTGATCTATTGATTATAAGTCTGTGATAAAGTTGTAAACAAAACATGGCGTCACTGTCACTCTTGGCTTGCGCGACAGTAGCCTGGTTTCAGGCTCTGAGTTTAAGGTAAACTACTGCTACTGGACACAAAAATTCTCTGATATAATCTCCCTTCTTTGTTTTAACTCAGAGCCTTACTGATAGCCCTATCAGATATCTAAAAAATTGAGCCAGTGCATGACATTTCCACCAATGTGGTTTGAGCGACCAGCAAAGCCTCAGATCAGCCTGCGCATACGCGCAGTCTAATCAGAGCCTTTGCTATTCACTTATGATTGTTAAGCTATTGTCCGAACAGTATTTGGCGTTTCTAAGCTTAAAAGGAAGCTTCACATGCTCGTCTGAGTCTACACTTGACAAAATGTCAAATTGTTGGAAATCTCATGCTGCGGCTCAAATATAAGAAAAAAGGGCTGAAGTAAAGAAATTTTCATTTTAATAAGATGCATTTTTGTAATAATATAAAATTATCAGTTAGACAGGGGCCAGTCTAATGTAGACTGAGAAGTCCGACACCAGTCTATAATTAGCAATATCGCATTTTTATGAATTTTTGTTAATGATAATCACATGAACACTTACAATTATTGTGATCATTCGAGGTTTTGTACTTCATACTGCATTAGACTGACATTCCAATTAAGACTATCTCAGTCATTCATAGCCTTTGTGACTGAGGAGAAATAAATGTTTTAAGAGTAGACCACCAGTCTTTAGGAGTTAGGTTATCAGATTTGAGTTTTCCGCTATTTTATCTATGAACTGTTGATTACAATGCCTGATCAGTGTGGTGACTTGGTTACGTAGTTTCTTGAATTTTGCCCAGTGATGTGATTGGTTAGTTGACTTTGCTTTTCTGTATGCTCTTCTACGCTCACGTATTTGACGTTTTAAAACTAAGTTTAGCGCTGGATCAGAGGGTTAATCTGCGATACATTTATTACTGTCGTGCCGACCAAAATTGACAGTGACGTAATATTTTGTTTACAATTGTTTAGTAAAACATTAACTTGAACACTCCACAAGAGCTTACGCGAATCGAGAGATCACGTGTGTATTAATCCTATCCTGTTGATAGGATTAATACACAAGTGATCTATCGATTCTAAGTCCCTTATAACTTTCTTAACAAACATGACGTCACTGTCACTCTTGGCTGGCAGGACAGTCGGTATGCATTCGGATGCGATTTCCAGAATTAAATATTAATGTTTGTTGCATAAGTGTCTATATTTTCTTTAATGAATCCACATCAGTGTTTGTGCTTTATTCCGCAGAAGATCAAAATTGCCATTTTTGTAACTCCAAATATGTCTTTTAAAAGCTTTAGTTTTGGGTTTGTAAAATTTCAGTATACCAAGTACAGGGCACTAGTATCTTGAATCTTGATACATAAAAGGGTCACCAGCTCCACTAAGCACTACTGTCCTGTTAGCCAAGAGTGACAGTGACGTCATGTTTTGTTTACAAAGTTATCAGGGGCTTATAATCGATAGATTACTTGTGTATTAATCCTATCCTTCGGATAGGATTAATACACACGTGATCTATCGATTCACGTTAACTCAAGTGGAATGTACAATTTAATGCTTTACTAAAATATTGTAAATAAAATATTACGTCACTGTCACTCTTGGTTGGCACGACAGTAAGTGTTCTTTGTTACTTACAAGGATTACATCAATTAGAGAGGAAAATGTTTTAGTAAAATGTGTTGGTTAAGTGATGGCCTGAAAGAGAACATTTGAGTGCATTATGCTTCGAATTTTCGCCTTGTTGGAGAAGTAAGAAAGTTTAGGTTAAAATCGCCTGTAATAATAAAATCTAATTTACCCGTGTCAACAGCTAAAGCAATTGAATCTTCAATATCATTAAGAAAACTCGCATTTGAATTTGTTAGTCTATAAAATAGTGCAAAAAGAATTTCTTTGTTGCAATTTGCAACTTCAATCCAAATGCATTTAAAACCTTGGGGTTTGAGGTGATCTCTATCCTTGTAAAGTAGTCCTTCTTTGGCATAGATCATAACGCCACCGTGACTATCTCCCTTTCACATGCTGTAAATTCGATTAGTCAGGCCTCGAGGTTATAAAACTTGAGTTCATTCTCAAACTAAAAATAAAGCGCAAAGATTAGCTGCTTGCGGACACAACTCCGCCAGCAGCCAATCATTGCGCTTTATTTTGTGTTTGAGACTGTACTTAAGTTTTATAACCTAGAGGCCTGATATTTGATCCGTCTGAATACGAAATTCACCAGTATATGTTGCATGGGCTGGGGGTTTCCCCATTTAATATTAGTAATTAAAAATAGACTTCATAGAATTTTTCCATAACACGTGTGCTATCAGCATGAAATTGGCATGATTAGCTGTAAATTCAATCAATAAGTGACATCAGCACGAAACTTGCCGTTCCATCATTTAAATCCTGGATTTGCAGCCAGACACGTATCTGTAGTCAGGTACGTTACCTACTACGCTATGAGGATCGGTGAAACAAATATTAAAACAATATGCGATTTTAAAAATAGCAGGTTTAACTTTTTAACAAGAAAAAGCATAACATGTTATTACATGTTATATAAAGGCGTTGCTACATGTTATTTAAATTTATTAGTTATTTCTTCGTGCTGTTTTGATACAAACTCAGAAATGTTCCTCATGATACACCTCTACCAAATTGCTCAATTGACAAAAACTGGCCATTATATATTCAAACAACTCTCTGAATCTGTGGCCCAAATAATGTCACAGAAAATGTTCCTCAAAACTCCATAGATACCAAAATTGCACAAACCGATATGGACAGTTGAACGGTATAGCCAGCCACCAGTACTAAAACTAAATAAAACTTCAAACAACAACTTATTCTGAACCACTGACCCATAACAAAAATAATTTCACACAAACGTTCCCAAAAATGTTGCTCTTAGCTCCATGGAAAAATTGCCCCATCCAATGAATCTTATGAATGCTATATATTTACCTTACTCGTCAAAATAACCCAGTTGTCACAGTGGTGATTGATCTGTAGCAAGGGTTTATAATAAAAAAAAAGACAGGCTTTACCTAACCCTAGTGACTCTCGGTCCGGAGCTTTGTCCGTTGGTCCTGGTGTGGTTAATCCCTGAAGTGTTCGTGATGTATTCTATGTAATAGCACTAAATTGTTTATGCTCTACTGAAAATAATGACCACCCGCGCTTAAAATAGAAACATCTTAAACCACATCCGCTGAATCTCCTATACTCAAATAATCATTATTTCAAAGATATGTTCCTCATAATGCCCTCTACCAAAATTGCACCAACAGTTATGTGCAGTTAACATAGCACCGCCCTAATTCACCAGCTACATAAAGTTCAAATATCTAATTATATACATGTAATGGAAATTGCGCTTGATTCGCTAGTGCCTGTTCAAAGCTCGGTGCCAGGTGGATAATCTCGAAACCATCAAATCCGTTTTAAGAAAGAAAAGGGTCATCATGCGAAATCCCAGCTTCTGTACCTACAAATGAGCATGCTCAAAGTAGATTGTGCATTTGCACAGGAAAGAGAATGCTAACGACAGGATAACATGTACATGTAAGCAATACACAACCTTTGAATAACATCGCCTGTGAAAATATACTGACGGGCTTTAAAAACACTACACTAGGATAGCAGCGTTAATAAATGCAAAGCAAACAATTTGATTGCACATAAAAGAGTATGCATATGTGAATAACACATGAAAAATTGTCCACTTCAAATTAATTAAAAACATTAAAAATGTAAAATATTTAAGATAGGGGTCAACTATTTCATATGGCAAAATTTCATAAGTGAAATATCTCCTACTAGAAACCCGAGAAGCATCAAATGTGTGCCGTGAACTTTGTTAGTTATCAAGAAAATGCATTCATTTTGATTGGCAGGTTTGTGATATATGGCATGTTTGCTTTTTTTAAGTTAATCTGTATGTACCCGTTCATTCGATGACTTAAAATCTCCATAACGTCGTAGAGTTGGCTGAAGAAGCCATCTCATGATGACATCATCGAAGCATAGGAAGTTTACATTCAACTGTCTTTTGAGATATTTAACTGGAAGTTAGAGTAGCGTTTTTAAAGCCCGTCAGTATATTTATATTATTGTGAAAGTAAGTAAGTAAGATTTTAATTATCGTGACATATGCATATTCAATATTGTATATCAACTTATGATAAGAGAGATGCACCTGGCCCATCTATTTGTCACCAGATACATCCATTATCAGCGATTTCTACAACTGTTAAAAAAGAGGGAGAAAACGTGCTTAAATTCAAAAACTTCCGAAATGTACATCAATAGTAGGTAAGATAGATTTAAAAAGATAATTTGCATGGAAAAAAAAAGTGACAACGATGGGTCTCGAACCAGCAAAATCCGCCTTAAGAGTCAGCGATTCTACTAACTGCGCCAGACTGATAGTTACCGTTTTATTTGCTTAAGTATGTATTTTATTTTTAATTGACCGATTATGTCCCCTACCCTGAATTGTTAATTCAATTTTTAATAGTGCAAGCCTTTTGTATGTGAGAGGTACATTTCTTACGATGATAAATCACTAATTAGAAGCTACTTTAGATCACTTTAAAAGCCAAGCCTAGTTTAAAATAGATAGAAGTCGCGGAACCGCCGAATGTAGGTCGTCGGTCTAGGTCCCTGGTGCCGATAAAAACAGTATTAAAACAGAATACGGAAAGAATGCGCTCAAAACAACTCGCCTCTGCAAAAAGCAATTAAAATCTACAGTGTTCTAATCTAATACGACTTCTCATTTACTAAAATAGAACAATATCACGAATGTAGCCTAGAAACCCCATTGTCTTGCGCAGGCGCGATACTAAAGAATCGACAGTATTTGATAAAATGCTTCCGGTCGATGACAATGCTAGAAACCCTCACTTTCGCATTGACCGAACATCCCATTATTTGAAGGGGATTTAGGATATCCTTACGTTATTTCACAATTGTTTTAAGAACTTTGAAGATTGTCAAAAAGCATTAATTCGCTGAAACAGAACAAAGTTAATTAACTTCTTATCTTTTATTAACCTTAGAACGAAAACCTTTTTCAAATAGCCTCGATAGATACATGTAAAACAAACCAACGCTCAACACCCACTTGGAACATACCAATTGAATTTTGAATACAAATATAGGCATTATTAATATCAATACTTAGAAGTATACAATTGAATATATACTTATTGAATAATCAACGCCTAGAAAAAAAGATTCGTTTCTTATAAAAATGTCATGAGACTACATGTATCAAAGCGTTCACCTTAAAATTACTGCTTCATGTTATCAACATAGTAACACACTTACTTCTGACCTGTCATGCGCGGATCCAGAGGAATCCAACTCAACATTGACCTATTTTGATGAGGGGGAGAGAAATTCCAAAACCACTAAAAGCGGGCCATCAGCAGCCCGCCAGCAGAACGTTTATATGGCTTTTCGATGGCGGGCTGGTATTGGCCCAGCATTGAATGCTGGCTTGGTAGCTTTGTGATTTTCAAGAGGATCAGGATCTGTATTGCTAAGCATCCCTATAGCTTTGTGATTTTGCAGGGGGTCCAGAGCCCCTATACCCACTCTCAATCCGCGCATGCCTGCGGCCTTAACGGATTCAATCCAGAAAACAACTTCTTTTCAAATATTTCGTTCAATCAATCAATCAATCAAACTTTATTCACTCAGTTACATGATACATGTAAAACATGAGGCAGCAGTACATACAAAATAGCATATAATTTACGTTATGGCGGCGGCTTACACACACACACACACACACACACACACACACACACACACACACACACACACACACACACACACACACACACACACACACACACACACACACACACACACACACACACACACACACACACACACACACACACACACACACACACACACACATATACGCACACACACTTTACCATCGAGGGTAACTGTGGCAAGATAATGCGCTTGTTAAGCAAACATTTCAAATCAAATCAGTTTGATTTAATTTGATTTCAAAAGGTGAAGCAAAAGACTAGCAGTGGAGAGCTGGATCAGTAACCTGAGTCTGGGGTAACTGATCTGTCTCTACACCGGTAGAATTCAGTAAATATACTTTAGAGAGGGCGAGAGAAAAGTGTCATAAGATTGGCTTGGATGATTTACATGTTAACACATTCCTACTGAAGTCACGCTTCGTGGTTTTGGGTAATTTAAAATGTACCAATCACGGGCTATCCGTGTGTGTGTACAGATTTTAAAGTATTTCATTCATAAAAAATGTTTCAATGCACGGAATATGCAATTCTAGGCCATAGTACTACGTTTCGAGAAAAAGATAAACACACACACACGCACAAATTTCAGGTAAGCGCTAATTTGGGAGATTACATGCAACATGTAGAGCCGTTCACCTGGTACCACATTGAACCGCGTTTTGTTTATTCGAGACCATTAACCAGTTGGCAACGTTGAATCAACACCGAGACATCGTCGGTGACGTTGTATCCATGTGGATGCGACGTTGTATTAACGTTATTTCGGCATAAATCTATATCAGACATGAGATGGTCAATTGCTGAACTATAGGAGAAAAATATAGTAGAATACATCTGTTGAAATGAAATCTGGAAGATCCAGATGGGGTGGTCGCATGCGCCACTCCATCACGAATTACAATTTTTTTATTTCATAAATATAAGCTCTCGCTTTTGGACACTCATACTTTCACTCGGGCTCGCGCTTGCCAACCATAATTGAGCTTTGGCATGGTAGGAACAACAAAACTATGGAAGGTAAAAAGCGACATTATTCAATGCATACATCTTTGTTTTTGTATGTTGGCAATTTCATTTTATTTTGTAAATTGTGTCATTATATCATGTGAATTGTAGTATGATAACAGCTTCGGATGCATACTGACGAATTACAAATAATACAAAGTAATTTAGAAATAGAGAATAGCACTAACAGCTTTATAAAATGACACTCCATTCATTCAAAACAGAAAGTTGACGCATTGAATATTGGCGGTAATTCCCCTATTCTTTCAATGCTAGATATTTTGACGCCAGAGGGCGCGCTTTCATTTATAATTTGCAGAGTATCCCTTATTCGGTAGTTGTCGATTAATTTCGTAAATCGGTGATGAGAGTTATTTTAACTACAATGGTTTATCTCTAAGATGGATAAGAGTAAAAAAACTAATAAACCAAAAAAAAAAAAATCATTTTATTTTCGTCTTTTTTGTAAAACGTTTGTTCTTTTTTTTCCTGCATATAGTGCATGGCCTTCTCTGAAGCATCATCGCACAGGTGAACTATGTACAAGGACGTCGTGAGGTGTTATAGGACACAAAATGCAATCTCTAATTAAAAAGTCCATGTAGAATCTCATAAATATAAGCGCATTAAAATTTTAACGAAATAAATAGAATGAACATTAAAAAATCATTTAAAATGTGCAATTGTATTCATGTCTTCCGTTTTAAGGGAAACAATTCAGGAATACATGTACAAGCTTGGCTTTTTAAAAAAGATTAGAGCATTATAGTTGCTGGACAACAGTTTTTGCATTATCTAAAGCTGAGATATAAAGCCCATCTTTTTCCATTTTTGTCATGCATTTCAAGTTCAGTAGTTGTATGCTAAGTTCTGAACATGTGATCCGTTGGAAGCAAAAAAGGTGGGGGTAACTTGGAAGTCATATTGGTGCCAATGAGCAGCCCAGAATTTCAAAACTAACCCCATTCATATATGAGCCGGGGCATGAGATTTCCAACAATGTGGTATGTGCGACCAACAAAGTCTCAGATCAGCCTGCGCATACGGGCAGTCTGATCAGAGCCTTTAATAGTCCCTTGAAGATTCTATGAGTGTTAAGCTACTGAGTGAACATCATTTGGAGGTTTTTAGCTTAAGGTAGTACCGGACTCACCGGCATATGTCCAAAAGTGTTTTATCTTTTAATATTTTATAATATAGACTTATACTTATAATCTAAGACAAAAAAAAAACAATACCTCACCGTTCTTTTTAAAAAGTTATTTGATGTCAAAAACTGCAAAATCGCAGGTTTTTGAAATAAACAAACACAGATTTTGTTAACAAATTAACAAGAAACGCAATACAGTTTTCTTCAGAACAAATACTACTCACACCAGAGATATAAATAAAAACCAAAATTAGTGAAATAACATGTATTTACACAATTTATTAAGCAAAATCCTAATTAAGTCAAACGAATAAATGCCCAAAAAAACATTGATATTCAAAATAAACATATCAGAGAATGTAACTGGAACAACAAAAAACATATTTTTACAAAGATATTTTCATGAAGAATCTAATGATTGAATAAAAACTATGTGTCACCGTGCTTGTTTTTTTGTTTTGGTGACTTTTCTGAAAAATCCTGAAAAAAATAAAGACTATAATAAGTGTTGTCTCCCCTTCAACCGATTTTTTTGTTTGTCTACGCCCTATTGTATATCACTGGGCGGAGACATAGCTATTATTGATTAAGCACTGACAAATGGGCGTAGAAAATGACAAAAAAGATTTTGACCTAGCATATGTTACCCAGCACATTACATTATGATTCTCATTTAAAGCATGGCTATAGCATGTCTTGAGACTTTGATGCTTTCTTACACGTAGGATTTATGTAGATAAAAGCTAAAAATTATAGCTTTATTCCTGATGCATAGATCTAAATGGCATTTAAAGAATAAACTTACAAATATGCAATAAGAGGATAAAACATTCTTTTCCTTGTATTAATGTTTGGCAAGCCTGAATGTGATGTGTTGCAACCAGAACCACACAGCGGTGAGGCCTGCAACACATTATCGCACAAGGGCTTGACAAACGTTAATATACAGAAAGGAATGTTATATTGTCATTGTAATATATTATAGGACTTTTTGGGTACTGTAAAGGTGGCAACTTTAATTTTCATATCTGGGCGTGGTTCGGTTATTTGAACTGCTCAAGAATGGAAATCAGGTTCTATCCATTGGTTAAGCGTTTAAACGTTGCTTGAGCCGCGCAGGTCTGCGTGCATTTCATGAAAGTCCTGTCCATTAATGCTCTGAACCCACATTTATTAACCCTTAACACAATCGTATGTTTTTTATCGTCTATTGAAATATTATGAAGCCTCTTAAACAAACAGTGTAGATCTAGAGCAGACTGCTCATCCGGTCCCATACTTTCGTGGAGATTGATCATGAAATGATTTCTACGATCATTCTCCTCCCTTCCGCTGATTCATTCAAGAAGGGTTGTTGTCAGTTACAAGCGAAAGTATGTGCACGAATTACTGGTTAACTGCTTGTTCAAGCCTGCCCAGGAAAAAGTGTGGTTAGATAAACTGACCGTCCCGCAATGACCATAGCTGTTGACTTGGGACGTAAAGCAACAAAACAAACAAACAAACAAAACCTAGAGCAGTCTGATCTGGGTCCACACTGTTTGCCTCTATACTAATGTTAAACAATAAACAAACACTTACGAATGTAGTTATAACGCCTCTTTTTCAGATTTTACCTATGTCTAAAGTAGACTAATAAGGCAGACATGAGGTGCCGCCTTTACAGTATCCAAAAAGTTCTAGAATACTTTCTTTTCAAGCAAAAGCATTTCCAAAAAAAAAATGTCCACTGTAACATCGTGAAGCACACAACAAAACCACACCTTATAGGCGCAATCGAAAACATCAATACTATCGATGATTATAGACCAAAAATAGTTAGAATCATAGTTTTTTTTATTACCATCACTCATCGAACAGGCAACACTTTGCAATCAAAAGACTGTTTCTAGCGAGTTTTGATCCGCGTTCGTCAATGGTTAACAGTGTTTTCGATTGCTCACTATCCGGTGTGGAAACAAACTTAAATTCAACAGAAACATGACTGAAAAATGTAGATAACTCCTAGCTCTTGTTTCAGATTGTTTTGGTTACGTATTCATTGTATCAATACACATACCGGATAGGTGGCAATCGAAAACGTTGATGCTATCGACGAACGTAGATCAAATACCGTCAGAAACAGACTTTTTGGATTGCAGTTTGTTTGCCTGACTGGCGACAAATGGAAAATTCTAGCGATTTGCGATCCAAGTTCATGGATTGTTCAGAGCCTTCTCGATTGTCGCCTATCCGATGTAATAAAGTAGCGTATCTTATGATAATTGAATATTTTGGTCATTTCTCAATAAAGCATAAGCGACGGTATCTTAACTCGCAGAGGATATCCGTGAGCAGGTTGAAATGGCAATTAAGCCCTCTGCAGTCATGTTTTATCGGAAATAAAGCCCGCGGTCAGTGATTGGTCAACGATCAACCAAAATATGACACATTATTAAATAAAATGTACAATTGTCAGGGATTGAAACACCTCAAGTTTCTATAGTAAACACTTATTATAAGGTATATAACAATAAAAGGATGATACATTCTTCTGTCTATTAACGTTTGCCAAGCCCAAATGAGATAATGTATAGTAGCCTTAACCATGAAGCTGTGATGGCTGCATCAAGTGCGGATCCAGAGGGGGGGGGGGGCAGGGGGTCCGGACCCCCTCTGGAAAATCACAAATTAAATGGGTTTCTATAGGGAATAAGCAATTGGACACCTCCTGGAAAAAGTTTGACCGCCTGGAAAAAATTGGACCCCACCTGGAGCCTTGAAAAACGATAGATTTCTTTGAAATTGACCATTTGACTTCTGTAAAATAAGCCGAGGACTAAAAAAGTCATTGTCAGAGCTTTTATGTCAGACTGACCTGGACCCTCCCCCCCCCCCCTGATGAAAATTCCTGGATCCGCGCATCTGTACCATGCTTGCCAACCGTTAATATACAGAAAAGAATGTTATATTGTCATATATCTTCTTTTCAGGCACATGCAGTTCCAATTAATTTTATTAAAATGTATGCAGAAATGTCCATTTTATCATCATGAAACATGCAACGAAACAAAATAATTTTTTCAACAGAAACATTAAATAACTCCTAGCCCTTATATCAGATTGTTTTGGCTACGTCTTCAGTATATCAAAACACACTAGATAGGCGGCAATCGAAAACGTTAATGCTATCGACGAACGTAGTTAAATATTGTAAGTAACAGAATTTTGGATTGTTGTTTGTAGTCCGATAGGCAACAAATGGCAATCACAAACACTGTTTCTAGCAATTTGTTATCAGCATTCATCAATTGTTTAGACTGTTTTTATTGCTGCCTATCCGGTGTGATAAGGTAGTTGAAATAGTTACGTCATTTCTCCATAAAACATTAGTGACCATGTACCTCCATGGGACCTAAAACATGAGAATGTCACATACAAGGCATGTGCACGTCTACACCCCCCCCCCCTTTTTGGGGTGGGTGGGTCTTAGGTTAGTGGCAGCATGCAGAAATAGCAACCGAGACATGTATATAGTATGTATATTTATACGGTCCACAACTTTTAACCATCAAAATACTGAATGACTTCATACTCTGGGTGATGTTTTTAAAAGCTAATACTTGCATTCCTTCTTTTTGTGAAAGCAAAATACTTACATAATTACGTTTCAAGCATCAAAGAGTTGTCAGGGGAGAATAATATCTACCGTCTTAGAAAATAAGTATTCTCTTTTAAAAACAAGATTCAGGAACAATAACTCTTACACTCTTACTTTTAAGTAAAAGTAAAGTTATCTTTTGACATGGGTTCCGCACTACCTTAAAAGGAGGCTGCACAGGCACGTCTGAGTCTACACTTGTCAAAATGCCACATTATTGGAAATCACATGTCACGGCTCATATATAGATGTCGAAAAATATTATATGTATGCTACATATAATTTCACTATGTGCGCAAATTTCACAAAATGTGAAATATTGGTATGAAAAATGTGACGTATTGGTACCAATTTTTCACGCGCTGTAAAGAATTGGTACCAATTTTTCATAGTGTGAAATTTGCGAAATGTGAAATTTGCGGTTCAACAGGGCTTCAATGCCATTTAAGCCCGCAAGTGAACATATCGTCGCTAATGTTTTATGGAGAAATGACCCATAAAATAGGCTCCTTTATCAACCAGATAGGCGGCAATCGAAAACGCTCTGAGCAAGTGATGAACCCGGATCACAAATCGCTAGAAACAGTGTTTTTAATTGCCATTTGTCTGTTAAAAATAATTTTGTTTCACACCGGAAAGGCGGCAATCGAAAACGCTTTTAACAATCGACGAACGCGGATCAAAAATCGCTAGAAACAGTGTAATTCAAATTTCGCCAGTAGCAAATTTAGATATGATCAGGGGCGTACCTACGTGTATGCAAATATGCATGTGTGTATAACTTGACACAGCCAGTATAGGCTACTCAAAAATGGACAGCAACCCGGTCTTAATGATGAATGGTAGCTTAATGAAGCTTGAAAGTATTGCAGAATGCTCCACTTGGAGCCTTCTGTAATACTTTGACCTGCATTCAAGTGATAATCGGTCTTGAAAACCAAGTTTTGGTCTTTTTGAGTTTTTTTACTGTATTTAATTAGATATTTTGGAACAAAAATGCAGCAAATAGTGAGGCCCTGGAAGGGGTTTTAGGGATACAGGGATATGGGCCAAAAGCATAAATGGGTACGGGATATTTTTGTAAATATCTAAAGGGATACAGGATATTTCGATCAATTCTAGGGATATGGGGATACAATGCTTTCTGGATTTGGGAATATTTGCAATTTTTCTTTTAGGGATGTGGGATATTTTTTCAAAATACTTAAAGGGATATGGGATACTGGGATCCCCCACCCCTTCCAGGGCCTCAATAGAGTTTAGCTGCGTGTCTTAGCATGCTTAAGGGCTTCTTTTAGCCCTTTGAATTGCACAAAAAACATTTTCTGCCACATGGCTTCACCCATGGACCCATAAAGGGGAGAGCCCCCCTGACCCCCTCAAGAGTGCGTACTCTATAAAATGCCTCAGGAAAGCGACTGATGATATAATAACAAAGGCGCTAACCAGTCTGTAGGGATGCACAGGCTGGTCTGGGCCTTTGTTGTTTTCAAACTCCAACGACAGAGTTTCTCAAGTCGAGGCCCAAGTGTTTTATTGCTATCCTTAAATATAGTTGACGCGTTATGACAATTGTCGCAGACAGGAAGCACTCTTGAGGGGGTCAGGGGGGGGGGGGCTCTCGGGTAAGAATTTGATCGTTTGGTACAGGGGTCAAGGCTAAGGCCCCCGAAAAAACACTTCTAGCCCCCGGAGATAGCTTTTATACTTGTGCACTATATAATTTGGAATGCGCCCAAACGTCCGGATCTTAAAAGCTGTATTTATCTATCCCGAATCCTAAACCGGCAGTGGTTCATCTAAGAAGACAGGACGATGGCTTTAAGTCATGTCAGACAGACTGGAAGAGCTGGGGATGGAACTCAGGAGCCCTGGGTACAACGCGTGTGAGTGACTTTTCCACTTTACCACTTTTAGTGACTTTCCCTTGGCAGTAACCAGCATCAGGCTGGAAGGGTTTATGACTTGTGTGTGTATTTTAGGACGGGGAACCCCAAAGGCTCAACCGAAAGTGGTTCTGGAGAACTAGGAATTATTGTTTGTGGCCGTGTTCCTTGGCTGTACCAGTACTGGCCGGGCGGGTTTATGCTTTTATTGGTTCTTTGTCCAGGAACTCCTGGAGGCTCAACCGGCAATGGTTCTGGTTTTAAAGCGTCTCAGAAGACGGGGCAAATGGCTCCGACAGACTGGGAGAACTAGGAATTGACGATACATTTAAAAGATTTCGATTGTCAATGCACATTTTAACTATTATATACTTATGAATTTACAAATATTATGATGTGATTCTTTTTTCTGAAAAAGAAGAAAGCACCTCCATTTACTAAAATTTCTTTTATTTATAATCTGCAAATATAATCTTATACTTTATAAATACATCAACTTACAAGACAGCATGAAAAATAAATAAGATGTAGTTGTACTATTAAAGGGAGGCGATTTGAGGAGAAATGGTTCAAAGTAAGAAAACGGGGCAAATATATGACCGTATTTAATGCGGTATTATGTGTCTTCTGGCATCTGCATGTGCGGATCCAGGAATTTTCACCAAGTGGGGGGGGGGGTGGTAGCGGGTCCAGGCCCACCTGACAGTAAAAGGCTCGGACAGCGGTTTTTGTTATTTTTGCTGTTTTTTAGTCCTCACCTTCAACTTATTTAACAGTTTTACAGAGGGGACCGATCCCAGGGTCCAATGGTTTATTTTTTAGAACAATAATTTCCATGGTTCAAGAGGGCGTCCAACATTTTACGGGGTGGGGGAGGGGTCCAACTTTTCTCCAGGGGGGGGGGGTCCAAATGCTAATTTCTGTAGAAAACTATCGAAATTTTGATTTTCCCCAGCCCCCTATCCCCTCTCTGTATCCGTGCATGTTTTGCCTTCACTTGTAGCTCGGACCCAGTAATAGATCTACATTTGTTGGTTGTGTGCAAGATTTGCGGGACGGGACGAAGTTATCTCTTATATATGCGTGTAAGGGGAGGGCAGTGGCTCAGTGGTAGAGTGCTTGACTCGAGACCGAGAGCAAGACACATTGATCCTAGCTTAGTGCTGGTTCAACCCAGGAAGACCTGTCCCTACATAACTGAATAAATTGTTGATGGGACGTAAAGAATCAAATCCCACGTAGGGGGAACTTCTTGGTAAAAAATCATCCTTAACAACGTTTGCAGCGAGTTCTACTTGCATGGGAGAAATTATTTATTCCCAGTAAAATTGGTGCGCCCTCTGGCGTCAAAATACTAAAGCATATTCACTTTCGTATTATGACAACCCAGTTCTGCCTTTTTACAACATACAAATGTAGTTCTGACATTTTACAACCTAGTTCTGCCTTTTTAAAACCGAGAAATGAGATGATCGGAATCTGATTACGAGTGAAACGACTATTAAATGACAATTTGCATGATATAATGACACAATTTACAAAATGGAATGAAATTGCCAACATACAAAAACAAAGATGTATGCATTGAATAATGTCGCTTTTTACCTTCCATACAAAACGGGGGTGCGCACGAGCAAAGACCCAAAGCAACCCGGGCATCCGCCCAGTATGGTCAGGTTCTTCACTGCGCGCCCATGGGCAACTAAGGGCCTAGGCATTTTTTCACGGAAAGTAATGACTTCTATTACACTGAGGAGACGCCCCGGCCGACCCGACATCGCCGGTCCTATCATGTCATGTCGCGGCTCATATCATAACATAATTTTAGTGCATAAAATATACAAGTATGCTTATAGCATGTATAACACAATAGTGATCAATTTAACGTGGACTTCTTTTTCTCTTTCTGTAGAGTTGGTCACATAACGTAACTTTTTTGTTCTATTATATGTTTGCGTTTGATAGCAGAGAGAGTCCATTCTGCTCCTGATCTGTTATGAAATATCGATGAAAAGTAAGGTCAAAGGGAGAATAATCAAGTTTGTAGTAACAAAGGGAGAAAACTCAAAATTTTAGACTGACTGACATACACCAGACCCAAGCTAGACTGGTTCTCTCCCTTTAATAGCTTGTCAGTTATATGCGTAGCGGAAGTGGAGCTTTATCAACGAGGGAAACCAATCTAGACCCAAGCCAGATGTATCCTCCAAGAGCTGTCTGACCTGTTAGTGTAGGCCCCTGTGTCGAAATTTGGGCTCCCGTATGCACATTTTGGTAAAAGTGATTCTTATCGATTTTCAACTAGAGAAATATGTGCAGTGTAAGGAAAAAGGTGTTTACAATTTTTTCTTGCAGTATTAACGTCACAGTGACGTCACAAAATGGGGTACCGTCTTTTCACTTGCATCAAAGAGCTTATTTGTGGTGTGATTATTTACACACCTAAAGTAATCTTATTATTATGTTTGCTGTGTTGAAATGGTTAAAAACGTCTATAGAAACACTAAAACGAAAAATTGATTCAATATGGACTTCAATTTTACATGAAATTGACGTCAAGTTGACGTCAATGTGCTGAAAAAAACACATTGCGTACAAAAACAATAATTCTGGAAATTAGGGTGTGCATTGCGACTAAAATCAGATCTTAGCATAACTGTATGTTCCTGGCTTAGCTTTTTGATACAAGTTAGCTCTCTGATGGTTGTTGCGTTCAGCTGCTACAGCGTGTTAACTATGTTATCCTACATTTTTAAACAAAATAAATGTAATCAAGGTTGTTAAGGTAATACTTGAAATATTCAAATTGGACAAACGTTCACGTATCATACAAGAACATTTTATTCCTTACATATATTTTTGTTTATAAAAGTTATATGGGCCCATTGTAATGTTATTTATGTTACATTTTAAGCTACCCAATTTAAAATCACTGAAATTCTGTTAAACAATTTTCTTTGATAAGCTTCCCAGTTAACTTTCAGGTTTTAAATACACCTTCCAAGACAAGTAATGGACCATTATATAACTGCAAACAGTTCGTTTGTATCACAAATACTGTAAGAGTTATAAACTGTTAAATCCGATGACCCTGAACGAAACGTTCATTCTTTAAATTCAGCATGAAATTCAATTGGAAAATCTTTAAACAACAAATATGAATATTCTCTTGATAATTAAGAGTAAAAAGCCATGCTTAACTTCGTTTCCGGTGTGAAATATTAGTATCTTTTGTTCGTATGGCATCATGTAACGTATATTACAACTTTCAAGACTAAGGGTATTTATTATGTTAAGGTTATTTTTTTGTTATATTTTTCTGAAGAAATCTACGTTTAATTGAGCTACTTCTATTCAGTTATTTAAAGTGTCTGTAACTAGCTATTGGTGACTTATCGAAATCAATTTGTATCCTGACTTTAAGCTGTGTATGCATATGGTAACGCATTACAGAAGCTTTGAAATTAATTTTAGTTTATATACAGTATAGCTTTCTTTGTGCAATCAACAAAACTGTCCATCACATTAAGTTAGTACCTTGGATCACTTGCTCAACCAATAATATCTAAAGAACTGCCTTATAGATGAGAAACATGCATTTCCCTAAAAATAGAGTAAGTTGGTTATAATGGTGAGTTTTACTTTAAGGTCACATTAGATATGGTCATATACAAGGAAATAGGCCAGCAGTTACTAAGATACCAATTTAAATAAAGACTTTTCAGCTAAAATTGTATCCGACCAAATTTTAACAAGTGACATTCAAGTTATTGTAAAGTAGATTTTACAATGGTTTTTAGAATGCTGGATAGAAATGTGAAATATTAAAAAAAAATGTAGTCAAAAGATTAGATCTGATTTAGTTTTTAGCAATAAATGTTTATATACCTGATGTTAATTTCCACTAAACAGAACGTTGGCAAAATATTACAGGAACCTCGCAAACATGATAAATGTAATCATTAATAACAATGTTTTACATATATATGTGTGCTTAAAATTGAATGAGTTGATAACTTGCCAGGACATAGATTCAAAAGGAGTATACACAATGCTAACTGTTCAGCACTAAGATGACACTCTTCTCAGTATTAACATTATCACCAATGATAGTCGCATATGCAAAGTTTAAAAAATGTGCATGAACTTATGCATATCTAATTTGCCATGTATACTTTTATTTAGTTATCTCTTAAGAAAATCATTTCATTTAAATGTACAGCCTATCATTATAAATCTCAGAGGTTGATTTAGCAGTGCCTCATTGTCAATTGTGTAATATGTGTGTATGGTACAGTTTTCGAAACGTTGAATGTTATATTTCACAAAATTATGTTCTTTGACAGTAGCGTAAGTATAAATCACGTTGCTTTTAGATGAAAAATACTTTAGACTCTTTTACTGTAATTCATAAATAAATATTTGGACTGGCAAATGCATAGTTTAATCACTCATGATGACGCAGAGGGGCTAGCATTCTAAAATTTGGTCATCAACCTCCATACTACTTTGTGTATACGAGCAGCGAAGGCTCTGGCAAGTCGACCTACACATATGCACAGGCTCACCTGAGCCTTCATTGCTCAACACTGCGACAAGTATCAAAATCAAATGGGATTATTCCTATGATCTGATTATTATTAGGCTACAATTTTGTATCAACGATAATGTTCACATTTGACATGCTAAATATCGATTCGATATTATCTGCAACACAGTTCAACTGTAAGACAAATGGGTCTAATTGATAGAATAATGCAAACAAATAGTTTATTAAAAGCAATAATTTGTTGTGAGTCAGCTATTTCAGCAATGGCTACAATATACATTAATACTAAAAATGCCTGTTTTTCTAAGTGATAAACATATATATTTAAAATGTATGACTATAATTAACGATTAGAACAAATATCGTTCTGTTTGAATGCTTCACAATAATTTAGGACCAGTCAGAACAGATGATGCTATTTGTCCTTAAAATTCATTTGTTATGCATTTTACCATCTTAAATGGTATTCTTTTATCGCCAAACTGGACATCGTTCTGATATAAAGCAGTTTTAACCATAGGTGTGTGTCATACCTTTGCGCAAAAATCGTGAAGTTTTTTAATCATTTCAGTTTATTTTTTCAAAAGACAAGGATAAAGTACTGTTTTAAATTCTCAGTTTCCGATTTTGATATATGCTTGAATTGACCAACAATGACAAACTCTGAAAAGGTTTTTATTCTTGAATGGTATCAGCATAGTAGTTGTAATTGATAGCTGGCTTTAACAATATGTGATAAATCTTACTAAGCTAGTTCATGCTTAATATTATTGTGTTATCTAAAATACGATACAATATAATACAATATATTTTATTCAGCATTTAATATATAACAATGTCTATAAACTACAAAATAAGTTAACATTATAATGTAGTGAAACAACATAATAATTTTCCTGAGGAGCATCTAGCATTTATTCTGATATGTTTGATTACTTTATATGTGTCTTTTATATATCATTTCACGTATAAAAGAGGCAAATATATCAGTGTCAGTGAGATAAAATATTTCATTTAATAAGAATTTAAGAAAATAAAATGTTGTTTACATATTTAATAAACGCACAGACTTGAAAAAATCGTTTTATGTGAATAAAGTCCAAATTTTATTCTTTTATTCATCCATGCGTTGTTGGCGTTTTCCTTTTATGACAATTAATGGCAGTTTCATGGCAATAAATGTCTAACTAGCAGTGTAAACTTAAAAAGTTTTCTTTTGCAATTTAAAAATGTATTTGAAAGAAAGTAACGCATATCACATGTAATAGAAGATCCTTCTTATTTGATAACATCATATTGCTTGTCATTTTTTTTTTACAATTTAAAGGTTATATTGTCATGTAAGAACAAGGAGTAATTAGATAAGATTTCCAATTATTTTACAGTAATGTAGAGAATTTTGCTATTGCTTGGTATAACCCCAACCGCTAAAGAGTTAAAATACATTAGTTTGTGGCTTGTAGAATGTGGTTTTAGAAAATTATAGTGTACAAAACTCCCCTAGGAGGTATTTTGGTAGTCCAATGTCTAGTGACAGTAATGCATTAAATGGTTATATATTTAAAGTAACATATATAACTGTAACATCATAGTGGTGTATTGTTTAAATGCATACCCGCTGTTCAATTCATTTAAAGATGTTTTAAGGCAAACAGCATGTCAATAAATAATAATTCGGTATAACTTGGTATTTGCAAAGTAGGATTTGAAACTATTATAGGGTAACGTAGTTAACATGCCTGCCTAAATATAAGTCAGAAAGCTAACGTATGACATTTTGCATCTTATATAATATAGTTTCAGATAATTATACTGAACAATTTTTTCCCTGCTGTGTGGAGATAAGGGTCTGGCTATTTGAGCTTTCACTATCACAGAAGTTTCAGTTTTGGTACTGACGTCACTTTTCCATGTACAGACATCATTTTGAAGTTAAAGTAACCTCTTTAAAATCCAGAGTCAGGGTTTATGCTCCAAAATCAACATGTCGCCAGTAAAATTAACACAACTGATCAAACAGTTAATGTTTACGCCTGCTTGGAATTCATAACACTCAACTTTCAAGCCGTAAATAAGCTAAAAATGGGTATGTCCCTTTGTGACGTCACTGTGACGTTAAAACGCAAAAGAAAAATTGTAAACATCTTTTTTCTTAAACAGAATACATTTTTCTACAAGAAAATGTATGTTTGACACTTTTACCAAAAAATGCACACGGAATTACACAGGGGCCTACACTACAATCTTTCCTGTTTGTCGTGTAAAATATTTAAAATAGTGATGTAACTTTTTGAGGAGTAAAGCAATTTTATGTGCCAGTCTTAATCTAAGGGAAACAATCAATACAGTAATGTGTAGTTATTTCTATGTTGGTCAAAGGGAAGTAATCCCCAATGAAACAGTGGAGATCTGGGCGAGCCTGCGTAGATTACGCAGCCTCGGCCATACCTGCACTGTTCTGATTTGATACTATAATCAACTGCGATCTCAGACTAGTATATTAGGAGGCGTATTTGGACACACCTGTCATAAGTGGATAATAGCGTTATAAGTGGTAACATTGTCCCCTAACTACCCCTTGCTCGAAATGCCGAAATGTGCAAGAAGGAAGTCAAACGGGTTCTGGGTATTAGTGCAGGCGGACACTTTAATATAACAAACCGTTTACCCTCGCCATTCTTGGTTGCCTCTAAATGTCGCACCTCAATTTGTGACATGTTTTCCATACCATTGATTTAGAGGCAAGTTGGACATTGTAGATCCCGATCAATTGGCTTCTACGAAACCAAGTGATCTGGACATACACTGTTTTTATAGGCCGAATATATCCGGTTCGACATGGTGAGGGCCAAACAGTTCTGTTTAAACATGGAAATTAATTTAGTTTATAGTCAATAACTATTATAGCCGCTCTACGTGGGAAGGCACCATTACATTTGGTAAAGTGGAAAATAGATGCAGGACTTAAAGCCTGCTAGTTGCTTATTAAGTGTATATATATTTGTATGTCCAGTGCCTTCTCGCGCGTCACTGCTCATATTCTGTCGACTAGAATGGGCAAGCTAACATCTTGTTTAATTTTACACTCTCAAACTTTATTATTGATAAAACAAGTTCTGCATCAGTCATTGGCCATTTCCTGATGTCACGTGACGTCAGTCTTTGTGGCGTCACTTGACATAAGGAGTTTGCCTTCAGATTATTTCATTTTGTGGTATTGTTACTTACAAATGGGGAATTAGAAATCTGTATAAAAGGGAAATGTGGGTGGAATACAAGATTAGGTGCGAAAGCGTGGGAGGTGGGAAGGGGGCTGCCGGGGGGGGGGGGGGGGGCTGCGGGGGGGGGGGGGGGTAGGTAGCGATACGATTAATTACTTAGATTTTTCAGTGGTTTCATTATTATCCAAGTGAACATGGTCAGGTGCTTGAGAATCAGTGCATTTTCGCTATTCATTAGTTCATTCATTTTATATGTATTAGGATATTTATTGTAGTACGATTTGATATGTTTATTTCGGTCTTCATTGAAGAAATTGCAATTGAAAAGGTAGTGAAATTCGTCTCCTGTATCCGTTTTGCATAAGTGGCAAATTCTTTCATTGATGGGTTTGTTGCCCCAACGGCCTACATCTAAAGGGAGGCGGTGGTTTCGAGTTCGGAATGCTGTAAGTATGCGAATCTGGGTATTATTTAGGAAATGAAAATATGGATTAATACCAAAGCAGTTTTTAAAGATTCTATAATTGATTCCGCTAGAGGATGCATTTACCAACGAATTCCACTGTTGCAGGTATTGGTCTTTCAATTTTTGCTTGAAGGATAGGCGGAACCAGTTTTTGTTATTGCAGGTCTGCGATAGCCATATGTTGGCATATCCATTAGACATTACTAGGTTTTTAATGTTTTCTCACCATTTTGATTTACACTTTCGTTGTTCAAATAAAATGTGTAAGACTGAATAGACCATAGTAGACAATCTGCTAGAATTGAACTCAATGAGATTACTCCAGAAAGATATTAACCTTGCCTGTATGTCGATTTTCAGTGGATATGCCCCACATTCTCCATAAACCATATATGAGGGGGTAGATTTCTTCATGTTCAATATCATTTTCAGGAATTTTAACTGGACACGTTCTATAATATCTAGATTTCCAATTGCCCATATTTTGCCATCTTCACCAGCGAAGGTTTCGTCGTATCTACCTTTCGACAAACGTTAAGATAGCGAATCGCAACCCTTGGTATGACAAGGTGATATTTCGCATCCATATAGCAATATAGGTTTAAAGCTGCATAGTCTGTAACTTTTGATCTTCTGATTTTAAAAACAATGTTTTTATTTTTCAAGAACACAGTAAAAATACTCAAATTCAGGTAAACATTTTACCATTTTCGTAAATCTTAACAAGTTATCACTATCAAAACAACTGCATTTATGTTAAAATTCAACGGTCTAGAATTATTGGAGGGACGCAAATAATTACCAACAAGAGAAAAACACACCTATTTGATAAGATAATTCACTTTTCCATGAAGTTTTCAGCTGTACTGAACATTTTTCTTGTGAAAACTTATTGCTACTTTTACAAATGATTCAAAAGAAAATAAAAAATTTCGAAAAATGTTCATAGTTACAGAGTATGCAGCTTTAATGAGCTTGTTAAACAGGTCTATCTGCATTTCAATAGGTAGGTTTAGTACCCTTATTTTTCTAAGAAGGGCGAACATTGCGATATTGGCTTGTTCAGCTATGTGTTTTTTACAGTTTAAGAAAGAGCCACTTCTAGATAGATAAATGCCTAAGTATTTGTATTCTGATACTATTTCCACCTCTTTGTCTTTGAATAAAAAATGTCTGCCTGAAGAGAAAATAAGAATTTTGGTCTTGGATATGTTGACTGTCAGCTTCCATTGGTCGCAATACTGTTCAAATAAGTTAAGCATATGTTGTAGATCTTCTTTACTATTGCTGAATAAGACTGTATCATCTGCGAAGAGGAGGAGAAGGAGTTTTATATACGTATGTATATTATCTGTGTTTGCTTCACAAACTATACCGTTTGCCCCTTTTGCCAAAAGAAAGGCCTCTAGATCATTTAGAAAAAAATGAAAATAAAATCGGGGACAAATTCTCCCCTTGACGGACCCCTTTATTACATGGAAAGTATGCTGAATTTCCATCTTGGGTGACTATCCTCGATTTTATGTTGTTGTACATGCTTTTAATTAAGTTCAGACATTTTCCGCTGATGTTGTATTTTTGCAGTTTAAACCATAACCCGTCCCGCTAAACATTATCAAACGCCTGTTTAAAATCTGCGAAAGCACAGAAAAGTTTGTTCTTGCACGATTTCGAAATTTCGAATAAGCTTTGTAGTATAAACAAATTATCAGAGGTTGAGAGCCCTCTCAGAAACCCTGCTTGGTTGTGGCATATTATTTCGTATTTTTCTGCATAATTGTTTAATCTAGTGTTCAATATTGAGGTAAATAATTTACCTAGACAGCTTAGCAACGTGATTGGGCGGTAATTTTCTGGTAAATTTATATTTCCTTTTAAATTAAGTTGAATAATTGTAAGTAAATTGGCAGAAAAACGTGGATTGTGTTTTTTATATGTTCGTTTAAAATATTGTCTGATCCAGGACTTTTATTATTTTTAAGATTTTTTGTAGCCTTTAGAATCTCTTCCTGTGATATTGGCTGGTTTATTTCTTCATTTATTTCAACAAGATTTTCGTCAAATTCTATATCGTGGCATATTTGGTCGTTTTCGTTGCTACATGTATTTAAAGTTTTAAGAAAATTTGTGTAGTTCGTCTAAGGGTGGGGTATGTGTATTTTTTTGTCAACGGAGTTTATAATTTTCCAAAACTCTTTTGGGTTGGTAGATTTTAGATTTCTTAGTTTTTCAACTCTCTGGCTTTTGAATGTTTTAACACTTTGTGTTATCCTACTTTTGTAGTTTTTGCTGACAGATTTTAATAAATCTTTGAAGTATGTATTTTTATGTTTATTGTATAATCTTCTTGTATAATGATACATGTTTCTTGCATGTTCGCAATCTTTATCAAACCATTTTTTTATGTGTTTTATTGTCAGTTTTGGATGTTTTTGTTCCAAATGATTGTTTAGCACTGTTTGCAAATATATTTTCAATTTGGTTAGCTATGTTATTTATGCTTTCTTGGTTTGCATTTAGATTAGCTCGAATGTTTTTGAGTTCACATTCTGCAATATTCTTATCGAATAGATGTGTTTTTTTCTCGTCCCATAATCTTGGAGTACAGGTTGGGGTGTTATTTTGGCACCGTTTAAGATTATTGTGATTGTCATTCGTGCCAATCGATAGGCTGATTGCACAGTGAGCATCAGAAAACAAATGATTAAAGTCGGACACTTCTAGGGTTTGGAGAAACGGGAAAATATGGACAGACGAGATAAAGTAATCAACTGTGCTTCTGTCCTTGCATGTTGTTTTAGGGGAGCGTTTATCTGTTCCTAATCTGCCATTTAAGATAAAAAGATTGTTGTATCTGCATAAATCTAACAGCTGTTGCCCATAGAAGTTTACAGTTAGATCCGCGCTGTTTAATACTAATACAACTAATAGTAACTGTTGATTGCACTCTAATCAATTCTGTACTTTCAGTCAGAGTGGTTAAAAGTTTGAATACAGACCAGGCCCAATGTTTTGATGGGCTTAAATGTTTTGTCAGCTTAAGTGGGTTGAGGAACATCAAGCAACTTTTTTATAATGGAAGGGAATTGATAGCCAAACAAAATACAATCCTGATGATAAATTTTCCACAGAGGATTCAGAGACTGACGCGGGATCCTTCTAAAGTACTCCATCATAATATCTTTCGTCGGTTCGTAATTGTAACTTTCGTTTCTCTTCGGAAAACTAATGTGGTCATCAAGGGACATTTCCTTCAACAGTAACGTCACGTCATCATTTAAAGTTTCATATTTTCCGATAAAATCGTATGCAATATGACATGGGAAGCATAGACTAGAAATACTTGCCCAGTGTTCATTGAAACTTTTGACCGGAGTGTCAAGCAAATATTGCACAAATTCGTTGAATTTGACATCGTGCCCTCGTCTAAGAGATTCTGCGGACGCATTTACGCGATACCGCTTGATGATTTGTTTTCCGAATTGCTCCTTAAAATAAAATCCGCCTTCCTGTACCTGTATAAACTTATTTCTATAAGCTGATAACAATCTTTCCAATGGCTCGCGAACAAAAACAATTTTTCGATAATGTTTTATTTTAAATTTAACATCTTCTTCTGAATCTTGGTGTAAGAAGTGAAAATATTTGGTGTGAATTGTGTGAACGTCATTGGCTTTCAGTTTAAGGGGTTCAGTTTCATTCATTTTACCCGTAAGCAAGAGGAAGACGCGTTTCAAATTCGTACACGCCACTTTCGGAACAAAGCAGTACAATACTTTATGTTTATCATTTACAATTAAATGATTCAGCTTGGAATTTACAATTCTGTCAGGTGTAAGACCTTCATCACGTAGCTTCTGACATCCTGTCTGTAACTGTAGAACCCTCGCGGAGACAGCAGGTGGAAGTGTTTCTTGATCAACCTTAAACAAAGAGAAAAATAAAGTTGAAGCGCCACCAATTGTTTGAAGCAGACGGCATTTTGAAATTTTGTTCCTGCTATTACAATCTTTAAGACTTGATATTTCGTGTGAATCATCTGCCAGCAGATGAGTCACCTAAAATGGGGACACCCTAAAACGCTGAATTTTCTGCTGAATTCAGCAACTTGCTGATCAGCTAAAATACCCTAAAACGCTGAACTGCTGATTTTTTTTATTTGATATGTTTTGAACTTTGTTATGCATAATTATTTGAAGATTTTATGTTTTTGATGTTTATTCATGTATTAAATTAGTACTTTGATGATGAAATAGTACTTTGTTCTTATTTTTTCTGTAGTTGGACGGCCAATATTAATTATTTCTTTTCTTTTTTTGGATTTAAAAAGTAGTTTCATTTATTCGAACTGAAACTTAATTGTTTGATCATTGGAAACATTTTTTTATTTCATGTTTATGATACTATTTCATCAATTTTATTTGATGGTGCACTGACAGACCAAGTCACCAGCAATGCTTTGAAAACTTCCAGTAGCGAAAAATCGTAAACTTACTAACTGCTGCAGCATTGGAAGACTGTTGGACGCCTTGCGGGAAATATGTGGGCCAGAAATAAAAATTTAATACTAATCGTATATGCGCAAAAGCCTCTTATAAACGCCCCTGCTAACGCTAGCTAGACGTCTGAATCATCATGTACGTCCATACTTTGTGTATGCGAGCAGCTAAGCTCTTGCGAGCCTGGACATTTGTGCAGACTTGAATAAGAATTCGTTGCTATCACTAAATTCTCATGTGTTGGCTCATACATTTCTCGCGAATCAGTGCCAACATCGACAGCTCAGACAAGCCTGCGCAAATACGCAGACTCATCCGTGCAGAAGTCGGAGGCTCGGGCAAATTTAAGGCCGCTAGCATGCCACCAGATAGACGTGCGTGTATGCTGCAATACACGTGCAAATGCGTTTTCAAATAATATCGTCTAGCATATGCGCTAAGTGCCAAAATAGAGATGATCTCAGCAGATATCTCCGTTCATAGATCCATAAATTCACCAGTTCTCGTCGGTGTTAGTTGCACAATGTAGTGTCGTTTCCCCTGATGCGCAGACTCGCGAGACCTTTCGCTGCTCGCATACACAAATTATAGAAGCAGATGAAGACTCAGATCAATATTTCAAACCGTAAGACTCGCTAGCCGTGTGGTCCAAAGTTTATGACTTCAAAAGGTGTTAAAAGCCTGCTGTTTTTTGATTATCTACTCCAATAAACACAGAGATTAGTGAGATAAAGATCGATCAGGGTGTCAACAGGTGTTTTAAAAACACTTGGTTGCATGACAAGGTGTGTGATATTGACAACTGCAATTATAACAAGTAATGTTAATAAAGAGTTTATTGGTATTAATTGTTTGAATAAAAAAGCTTGGTTGTGAGCAAAAATAATGAACAGAACAGAACAGAAATTTTATTTTAGACTTAAGCATACAAGCTCATTGTCATTACATCATATAAACATTTACATAGTGACACAGGCTTGGCCGTGGATATAACAATAACATGAATAAATAGATCGAGAGTGAAGTATTTTTTTTTATTTGTTTATATTTTTTTTTGTTTAGATAATAGCAATTTCAAAATTTAGATATTTTGTTTCTTAGAGAGCTACCTTGTATATAGGTCAATTCTTGTCTGGTGCATAGATGGTATGTGTGGGATCGATGATCCAACCGCACCCCATGCACCAGCCACCAATTTACCTGATGCTCGACTAAATGTACTACATGTAACTATATGGTATGAAATCCAACTTATCTTATGAACAAAACACACTTAAACTTTCATGAAGAAAGAAAAAACAAGAAAAAACTATCTGTCCATACAGTCTACTCATTTCTATTCATACCAGTGTCAGACTGTTTGGATCCAGGCCAAGACCTATATCCTGTCGGTCCTGACCGGGTCCAAAACTGTTTGCTTTGGTTATTTGCAGACGACAAAAGTCACCGCTGGCAGGACTATCCGCACGATCTGAACAGCGTCTAAGCTGTTGCTGATCAGTCAAAATTGTTTGTCAAAGCTGTTTGCATCCAGATCAGGGTCGACAATATGTCGGTCCTGATGGGGATTCAAACTGTTTGCGTAGGTTGTCAAGCCGCGAGCCAGGAATAAGTTAATAGGGTTGATAAGTTACTATTACCTGTGTAATGTCCTGCCTGGAGCGACACCAAAGCACGAGATTTACGTGTGTATTAGCGTGTGCAGGAATTTCATTCATGAGAACAACTGTTGTTTGCACGGATACTTGGAATTGCATCAGATGATTGGCAAAATAGGTAAATATAGTCAATATCCTATATTTATATATTTATTTTTTATACAAATATACATTTTTTCCTAATTTGGCCATTTGTTTAGGCAGGCGCTTCTGCGGTGACACGTGTTATTTTCTCAATTATCGAACACGTGTCGATAAAGAGATTAACTGAAGTGAAAATACATCGACGCGTGCCGCGATACCTGATCGATTAATAGAATATTATGCAGTCTGTGGGTACATAAATTAGGTGCGAATGACACGACTGATTCTTAATTAATAACGCGTGACCTTTTTCTCAACTATCAAATGGAGTTAAATTGGGTTAAAATGTAACTACATGCGTGTAGCTTCGGGGGGGGGGGGGACAGTGCAGAGTCATCAGAAACCAGATGATCCTGATTAACACTGTTTTCAGTACTACCATTCCAACCCACCAACGATAGTTATTATTTCTCAACCCCAAAGTTTTGGTATGTTATTTTCCCACATTCCACACTCCACACTAACACAATCAGACCCATGATGTGACCACCTTATCGTGCTTATAAATGTTAAATAATTGTTGGCATTTTAACATTAGTTAGCATGATAAATAAAACATCTACAAGGGCATGGATGGGGATATTCAAAAGTCGCCTAGCCAACAAAATTTATCCTGACAAAATGTATATATCGAAACCAACTAGATAGCTGTACAAGTAAAACATTGGGCATAATCTGGATCCGAACAGTTTGACACTTAGCTATTTTTATTGCCATCACATGGCTGTTACACCGTTTAAATTCCCCTCGCTTTTCAGAAAGCCTAAAAATGTCAAAATTGCCAAGGGATTATGGGTCAGGGCAGTGGTAGTAGATTCTTCAAACGATTTTTTCTGACACTGCAGGATATTCTAAATCCAGATTTGAGCTTTATTTTTGGAAAAATGCAAGTAATAAAATAATATTCATGATTTTCGCGTCTCTTATTATTGCGGCAGGACTATAACTGTCATAATAACACACCTCCTCATGCAACCAGATGTGTTTTAATCACATGTTGACACCTTCCCGATTTGATCAACACCTGGCCTACATTCACTAATCTCTTTGTTTATTGGAGTAGATAATCGAGAAACAGCAGGCGATTTATTTAATTAAATCATTGCTACCGAATTGATAAGGGAGTAAGCATGTGTATTCGGAAGATTTGATACCTATCATATTTTCAAACAGTGATTGCTCAGGTGAGACTGCGCAAATGTGCAAGCTCACCTGAGCAGTCGGTGGTATTAAAGTTCATGATAATTGAGACGAAAATATAGGTCTCTAGCTATAAAAAGGCAGGAGGAACACAAACTAGGGCCTCTTGGGTTTTGCACATATGCGATAAGTTTCTAAAGTATCATTGTTGACTCTTACGAGCCAGTGCAGCCCCGTTTGAAGCTTAGAAACTCCAAATGTTGTTCGGCGTGTACCTGAACAGTCATAAAACATTCAAGCGACAAGCAAAATCTCTTTCCAGACTATGCATGTGCGCATGCTGATCTGAGCCTTTGCTGGGTGCATATACCGAATGGTTGAAAATCCCATAATGCGTCTCATAAATGAATATATTAATTGATACAATTAATTAATTCATTGGATTGGTCAGTTAATTAAAAAATGCAAAACTTTAATTGGACCCTGTAATCAAGGGTTTTAATGGTCATTAATCGTTTGCTGTACCTTAAGGGAAAACAAACAAATAATCATAGTTATCCAATCAATTCATCAATTTGTTTTCAATGATCAATTAACAAAGTTTCGTTTGAGTAAATGATAAGACTTTTAAACTACAAAGAAACATTAATTAATATCGTCCGACAAACCACAGAAAAATTAACAACAGAACGCTATTTTTCATCAAAGTACTAATTTAATACATGAATAAACATCAAAAACATAGTCTTCAAATAATTATGCATAACAAAGTTCAAAACATATCAAATAAAAAAAATCAGCAGTTCAGCGTTTTAGGGTATTTTAGCTGATCAGCAAGTTGCTGAATTCAGCATAAAATTCAGCGTTTTAGGGTGTCCCCCTAAAATGTCATGTCTATTTTCCACTACATAAAGATACATCAAAAGAGCTACGTGCATGAAGGGGCTATTTTGCCCCCGCCTCCCCCCACACAGAACCCAAATTAGGCTAAAAAAGAAAAAAAAATGTTTTTTCACCAATTTCTTCTGATTTGTTTATTAGACTAATAGCCCAGGTGTAAAAGTCTGGTATCAATTCGACGTTACCGTTACTATGGTAAACAGGACAAATTCGACGAAATTATATCCGCCAACGATGGTTATTTGAGAGAAACATGAAAATCAAAAAACATAAACCCCATTTATATCTAACCCTTAGTTCACCTTCGGTACAATTCAGCTCATAATAAACGCCTGTCAAGTATACTTACTATAATAAAAAAATATACTTACATCTACATAATTTCAATATCTGACCTTTCAACCCGACCCCAAAGGTCAAGAGTGTGTGTAAATTCAAAGTGTTACCTTGCATGTAGGTCTACACTTATCTCACTTTAATTTGACATCCAACGTGACCACTTTCAGAAAAGAAAAGAAACACATACACCTTTTGACCCCACCATAGGGGTCGTTGGTGTGTGTAATGACAGCATGTTTTTTCTCATGGTGCTCTGTGCTCAATTCTTTTTAATTTGATATGCAACATGGCTACTTTCACAAAAAAATATGGTTTGACCTTTTGACCCCACCCCTGAGTCGAGGGTGTGTCTGTGGGCAAAATATTTGCTACCTTGTTGCTGCAAAAGTCGTCAGCTTTAATTTGATATGCAACATGACCATATTCTGAAAAAAGTTTAATTTTGGCCTTGACCCCTCCCCTTAAGTCCACCCCAAGGGCTCAGACCCATGTCTTCGAACTAAAATCCCGTTTGATATGTTTCATATCTATTTCTGTTCTGTCTGCATGCAAAATGTCAGCAAAAAAAAGACAACTGCCTTAGTTATTGCAAAATTAAAGTATTTGACCTTTGACCCCTTAAAGGGCCGTTTACACGAGCTGTCTTGACATGCAAGTTTCAGACCTATATGTTTTAGACTTGTATGATTTTTATGTTTACATGGCATGTCTAAACTTTTGTCCTGTATGGTATTATTTTCCGCCATATACTCTCTTGCAAAATTCAAGTTTTGCAATAACTATAATTAATGAGGGAGTATTAATTATATGGACTTGTTAAATGTACTGCTACTACTACTACTACTATTACTACTACTACTACTACTACTACTACTACTACTACTACTACTACTACTACTGTTGCTGCTGCTGCTGCTACTACTACTACTACATGTACTACTACTACTACTACTACTACTACTACTACTACTACTACTAATAATAATAATAATAATAAAATAATAATAAAACGTATTATCATAATTATTATTATCATCATCATCATCATCATCATCATCATCATCATCATCATCATCATCATCACCATCATCATTATTATTATTATTATTATTATTATTATTATTATTATTATTATTATTATTATTATTAACAGGCTCTATTTCTGGCATTTTTTTTAGTTTAGTTTTGACTTCAAAAATTCTTAGAAGAAATCTGGTATCATAATGGGATTTCTGCAGAACCCTTTAACCTGGTCGGTAACCTCAAATAAACAATTCTGATTGGCTGATTCTTCCAGGTTTCCAATGTCTTAGACGTAGAAATAGAACATGTCCTATTTGACAGGTCTTAGACCTGGGAGTCATTAAACAAAGAAATAGCAGTGTTTACACGCATGTTTTGACATACAGGTCTAAATCATATATGTCAAGACCGCTCGTGTAAACGGCCCTTAAGTGGGTCAAAGGGGATGGGGTAAAGCTTTGACGCTGCTGTGCTTATCTACAGGCACTGGGTAATCATGGTCTATAGTGAGAAGTTGTTAAATATAGTAGCTTTGATGAAATGTGAAACTCATCACACAAAAAGCAAATATAGGTTTAGCATTATAATTGCCTATACTGAAACAAGGTGTTAAAGGGTCGGTCATGACGAAACTTGGATGGACAAAAACTGAGGACGGACGGACGGATTAGACAGACGGATGGATGCACGGACGACGCTAAATCTATATCCCTTCCGGCTTCGTCGGGGGTGGGGGGGGGGGGTAAAATGACAGCAAATATAGGCTGAAAATAGGAAAGTGGCAATTTTTGTGACAAGTTTGAGACATTTGACAAAGAAGCAAATACCGAAAACATATTTTAACACATGATGAGACTAATCAGCGCACACAACATAAAAGTTTTTTTGGTATTCAAATGTGCTGATCACTATTTCTCACAAAGCCTTAATTTTGGTCCAAAATGGCATTTTTTTCCATTTAAAGACCATGCATTTTGTCGGCCATATTTGTCACCATAACAACGGCAATAGTTAAATACATGTACATGCCAGAACCCAAGAGTAAATTTCTAAAATTATTTTAGTAACCAATAGATTTTTGGATAAGTAAATTATAGCGAATAGTGCAGACCCTGATATATACACTGTTTGCCAATGCACTAGGGGTTTAGTGTATACAAAGGGTTACAGTAGAACACTTTGTAAATATATTACCTACTATATATATATATATATATATATATATATATATATATATATATATATATATATATATATATATATATATATATATATATATATATATATATATATATATATATATATATATATATATATATATACAGAGGGATGATATATATATATATATATATATATATATATATAAAAAATCTACCACAACCTTTAAGACTTGACGCTCGCTTCATGTAATGCATTTACGTTACAGTCACGCCTAAAAGCGTTTAGTGGAAGTTTGCAGGGAAAATTCTCGCTCCAAATATCGAAGACAAACACAGAACCCCCACGAACAATGGGAGATTCTTCAAACAATAGATCAACAACAGAACCACCGCCATAGAACGGAAAGCAGCCTAAGCCAATTCAATGAGATTTTCGGTAGAAAAGGGTCCTAGAGAAAATCTCTATATCTCCCCCGAAAATAATCTCTGCTCCTCTATTAACCGGTTCCCTGAAATACAATGTTCTTGATTGTTTACCTCCGATTGGCTCTTCTCAGTCACACTTCCCTGTTCAGAATAATTCCCGTCTGGATGAATGTCAAGACTAGAGATCTTGTAGGGAGGCCTTATTCTTCTTTGTCCTTGAAAATTACAATGTATAATGCAATTGTTTTACTGAATAAGACAAAAAAGCAATAACAATCAAACACTGAACACATGTTCATGTAGTAGACTTATACAAGTCTCCTTCTTATATATATATATATATATATATATATATATATATATATATATATATATATATATATATATATATATATATATATATATATATATATATTATTTTTGTTATGAAATATAGTTCACTTCATGAATTACTTTAGTTTTCAAAGGCTGAAGAATGCCAGCGCTATCAGAGAGGCATGATTTTGTACTATGTTATATATGAAATGTAAAATAAAATTGGCATTGGGGACTGAAAATCAGTCTATACATGTACTTACTCGTACATTTTTCAAGCGTTGCTGCCTTTCAGAACAGCTCATATAGTTTCACTTATGGTTCAAACCAAGAAGCGCATGAGCATAGTTAGTAATTCTGTCAAATTGTTTTCTACAAATAGTCGGGGAACCAAGGTAGAAAAAATGCTAACCCTTGCACCCGGAAGGTATACAGCTGAATTTTGTATGGAGGCAAAGGTAATTCTGTGGTGTATCTGAAACCACTGTATAGCAGACTCAATTGACTTGCATAAGGCCAGAGCAGTCAACTTTCTACGGGCGCCCAGCAAGAACATGTCAAAATATTATTGTACAAAATGTTGTATATTTTTATCAAAAAAGTTTTGGATTGAAAAATATTGAGTTTATATAATAATACAACATTGGCGTAGACCTCAGAAGCAGTGGTGGTCATCTACGCATACTGCTTATTGATTTTTAAAGCATGTAGATTAGGGCATCCCCATTTTGAAATTAAATTTATATATTTATTTTCTTCAAAATTCATAAAACTGCATTTATTGCCCAAAAATTTATTTGATAATTATTTATATATCGCTTGGAAGTATATCTCGTAAAAATGCGTGCTTACTTATCACTTTTGTCCTCCCGCTGAAGTGGTTTGAATTGCATATTTTTACATAAATAAATAAATTTCAAATTGAATGTGTTTAAACACTGCATACATTTAGACAGAAGTTTGGGACATAATTTAAGACAACTTATTTTATTTTCTATGGCAAACTAGAAAAGGTAGCTGAAAAGAAAAAAATGAAACCACAATAGTTTGATACTTAGTAATTTAGTCCACGCCAGTTGGTGCGTAGTTAAATACCAGGACAACTTAAGAGCAGTTTAACACATAAATGAAATTTTATCAAGGTTTAAAGGATGTTTATCCTCCACATTTACAGCAGCTTTGAAACAGAGGTTCATTGTAGGGACCATGGGGATTTTTATCTACTGAAAACAATAAGTTCATTTAACAGCGGTAAAATAAATATGTAAAAACTTGTATAGCTATTATCATATCACCATGAAAAACCTGTCTGTCCCCGCCTTAGATGCTGAAATATAACCACATATTATTTGTAAAGACAAAAATGTCCATAAGAAGATTTTTTTGGTGCACAAATGACTGTCCATACTTTTAAACGCATTTGATAGTGTATTACTGTATTATCGAGCAGTCAAACGGCTTCTCATACCCATCCTCCAGATAAGAGTGCGTAATGGAAAATTAGTTTTGTTATTTCTCAATCAAAACATATGTTGTGGGCAGTTAAATGGACCTATTAAATGAGACGGTTCTTTTGAAGAACAAAAGCACACTCTTTAACTTATAGATAAGTGAAACATCACAATTTCTAAACTATGAAAGATTGCTTAACATTACCTATGTGGCATACAAAAATGCATTTTTCCGCGAAATGCAATTCTGGTCGCATTGCTATACAGTGGTTTCATATCATGCTCTATTTAGACTATCAGTATGCAAAATTACAGCCGTATACCTTTCGGGTGCAAAAAATGTGTGTTTTTGCACGATACGCGACATTGGTTCCCCGACTAAAAGCATTCCCTGGACAAAACACAGCTACTATCCTCGGACTCCCAAAAAAGAAACGGGTCTTAGGGCCCTGGATCTCTCACATGAGGCCATTCGCATGAGCGGAGGATCTTCATCACAAAATATAAATCCCATGGCTCCATCACAGTCCAATTTGACCTTCTCAATCAGCCTGGCCTCGAGGTTATAAAGCTTGAGTACATTCTCAGACTCAAAATAAAGCATAATGATTGGCTGCTTGCGGACACGTGTCCGCAATCAGCCAATCATTGCGCTTTATTTTGAGTCTGAGAATGTACTCAAGCTTTATAACCTTGAGGCCAGTTTAAACGTGTGTGTTGGTCTTCAAAAGAACCATATGAGCCTCGACATGTGATTACCAACGATGTGACATTTTGACAAGTGTGGACTTAGACGAGCCTGTGCAGCCTCCTTTTAAGATCAGAAACTCCACAAGATTTTCAGTCAGTAGCTTAACACTCGTAGAATATTCAAGCGACTAGCAAAGGCTCTGATCAGACTGCATGTATGTGCAGGCTGATCTAAGGCTTTGCTGATTGCACATACCGCAGTGTTGGAAATCCCATGTCGCGGCTCATATCATTTAAAAGATCCATTTAATTAGCCACGAGATATGTATTGGTTGAGAAATAATAAAATTAATTTTCCTGGAGGTCGGGTATGAGAGGCCGTTATACAATAAGAAACTATCAAGTATTGTATAGGCAGCCATTAGTGCACCAATTTAGCCATGCTTTAGTTTCTGTTTTTCTTTAAAATATATTGCGATTGCATTTCTGCATTTCAAACAGAGACAGATAAGGGTTTTATTTTTAAAAATAGTGTGACGAGTTTTTCCATCTTTTCTCTACCACTGTTAAATGAAACTATTGTTTTCAGCAGAAAAACAACAACATTGGTCTCTTAAATTACCCTCTGTTACAAATATGGAAGTTAAACGTCCTTTACATCTTGATAAATATCATTTATGAGTTATTTGTTTCTTAAGATGCCCGTAGTATTGAACAACAAGCCAGCTGACATGGACTAAATTACTAAAAAAATGTCTTAAATTATGCCCCAAACGTCTGTCTAACTGTAGGCAGTGTTTAAACGCATACAATTAAAAATGTATTTATTTATGTACAAAAATATGCAAGGCAGACATCTTCAGTGGGAGGATAAAATGGCAAGTGTAAGCCTGTAAGTTTTATGAAATATGCTTCTAGGCAATGTATAAATAATTATCAAATACATTCCTGGACATAGTTTGCAGTTTTAATGAAAATTGAAGCAAAGAAATCTATCAATTTAATTCCCAAATTAGGGTGTCCTATTCTACATGCTTTAAAAATCAATAAGCATTATTTTAAATGACCACCACTGTTTCTGTGGTCTACACGGATGTCGATGTATTATACGAACCCAATATTTTTCAGTCCTAATATTTTCTGGTAAAAATATATGACATTTTGAAAATTATTATTTTCACATGTTCTTGCTGGGCTTCCGTAGAAAATGGACTGCTCTGGCGTGGTGCAAGTCGATCGAGTCTGCCATACTAGAGGTGTTTCATGTTTATTTGAACAAATTTGAAAATGCCTTTACTCATTCAATGCTCGATATAATGGGCAATAATTGATTTACATGGGTTAATCTGATCTCCAGAAATACGCAGCCATCAAGAAAATAGTTCTTAATTTTTATTTTATGGTTTGAAACAGTCTCTGAAGATGAATAGGCAAAGTTTAAGCGTTTAAAATGCTGTCTGAAACTAAATGTACCTAACCTTTCTCGAACCATTTCTCTAAAAGATATGAAGTTTTTTCTTGGAACCTTTTATATATTGTACATAGATAATTAAAGTATGTTCTGTTAGAAAATAAAGCATTCCAATTGGATATTTACTTCTTGGAATCGACTTGAACGGTTTACAGTTTTGATGGCAACACTAAATTGTATGCAAAATACTCAAATGCAATATTTGGTGATCAGTTTTATCAGCAATAGATACTTAAAATATCTAAGAAATTGAGTCGGCTGTGAGTTTTGAGAATTTGTTTCTTAAACTTCTTCCAAGACACATTCTATACATGAGATACCCATTTGGGCACTTGCATGGAATAACTTATTAAGCCCAGCTTCCAAGCAAAAACAGGCACACATAAGCTGTTTCTCATTTTAATAATAGAATAAGAAAATTTCTTACTTAAAAACGTTTTTCTTAGAAGATACACCCGTTTTAGCTCTCAAAAAATATTTATAAGGGGGTGGGGGTGTATTTAGGGCCGCCGTGTTATGGCTATGATTTAAATTGCCATCTTGTCAATTTGGTAATACCAGGGACACGCCCGTTATGCATGAAAAAGCAAAATGTGTTTGTTTTATTTTTATGCAACCACAAAAAGTGAAATTCAAATCTGTTCAAATAAACATAAAAAAGGTCTCGTATAGTGCTTTTAGGTGTACTTTAGAATTACCTTTGCAACCATACAAAATCCAGCTGTATACGTTTCGGGCGCAAGGATTAGCATTTTCCCACCTTGGTTCCCCGACTATTGGGATCCCTGCTCGGAAGGGATTGGCCTCTTGGCTCTCTTCCAGGTTTTCTAGTTTGTTTTCAATTTCCAATACCGTGTGCTGGGTCAGGTTTGTTACTTAATTGTAACGATTCCTGATCTTTACCTCCTCTCTACTCTCTCTATATCAGCGAGATGAAATGACAAAATAACAAGATGATATACAACAACATGGTGCTGCATGACAAAATAAGGACCTAACACAAAATTCCCGAAACAATGGGAGCAACAATAACGAACTGATTTACAACAGAAAGACGACTGCATAATAATCGCCTTAGAACAGACAGCAGCCAAAGCCACTGTTGGTGCAGATGTAACATATATCTTCATACTAGTGTCTGCTATTCTTAAAATATTTTGTGTGTATGTTTGTTTGTTTGGCGCTTAACGACGCATCAACCCTTGTGGGTCATTAGCGTCAGACGATATTAAACTAAACATGATTTGGATGGAAAAAGTAATTAAAAAAATATTCAACACCAACACGAATGTTTACATTTAATTATTCTTTGATATCCAACGTTTCGCCATATTGGCTTCATCAGGAATAATAATAAACAAGTAAATGACGTGACGCACCACAAAAACGTTAGGACGTCACGTATAACGTGCTGCATAGCAAGAGGAAAATGCATATTCACCAAAAAGTAATAATAGGAACAAACAATAGTTGCCAAACTACTACTAAACATCGAACAATAATTTGGAATTCATGCCTTTAGGGTGCAAGGTATCAAGTTTATGTATATTACACAAACGAGTCATATCATCCTTGGAAGAAAACTGAAATCTGCAATAGAATGTGGATATGAATTGAAATGTAAAGCAACATTCGAAGCATAGCCCTGACTATCGAAATTGTTGATATCAAATCTATGACTGTTCGTACGTTTAGAAACTTGTTGATTAGTTTGACCGACGTATTGCATATTACAGCGTTTACATTCAATTAGATATATAACATTCTGGGACGTACAATCTGTTGAAATCGTAGATTGAACGAGTTCTGAGAATGGCTGCTTGTAAAAACATCACTTTTAACAATATTTTTACAATGTAAGCATCTTCGTCGGTTGCATGACTGTGAAAAATGACTCACTGTATCATTAAACGAAGAACGTACTAAAAAGTCACGCAAATTCCTCGGACGCTTAAAAGCAAAAATAGGCTTATAAGCATGCACATTTTTAACGCTGTCCTTCTGAGAGAGTTGCAACAAATCCCAGTATTTATTTATTATTAGACCTATCTTAGGTAAAGAGGGATTGTACTGAACCACAAACGGAATAATGTTTTTGTCATGATTATTTTCTGACGATTGGAGAGCTTGGTCTTGTGACAATGAAGATACTTTATCAAGTGCATGATCAACAATACTAGCAGGATAATTTATCTCAAGGAAAAAATCACGCAGCTGTGAAACGCTTTCACTGAACTTAGCATCATCCGATATTATTCTTCTGTACCGTTTACATTGACTGAAAGGAATGCCATTTTTACATGCTTTAGGGTGACATGAAGAATATGCAACATATCGATGAATATTTGTGGATTTAGCATATACCTCTGTAATAAAATCTAAATTATCAGACTTATTAACAGTTACATCAAGAAAATTTACTTCTTTTGATGAAATAGTATATGTAAATTTGATTGTAGGATGAGAAGAGTTGAGAGCTTCTATAAAAATATGTAAGCTTTCAAGAGAATGATCCCATACCATGAAAATATCATCCAAAAATCTAAGCCATACGCTAGGAACAAGGTCTCTACTTTCCAAGAACTCCTGTTCAAGCTTACCCATAAATAATGAAGCATAAGCTGGTGCCATAGGGCTTCCCATTGCTGTGCCCATTTTCTGTATGTAATTCTCTTAATTGAACCGAAAATGGTTGTTTTCGAGAACTAGTTGAATTAATTTGAGTACGCTGTTAACAGGCAGCTCATTCAAGGCACTTGTATTATTCAAGAAACCTCTACATGCGGCAAGACCATCCTTAAGTGGAATATTTGTATAAAGTGAAGATACATCTAAAGTGACCAAATAAGAATTAGCATGTGCTAATTTTGAGGATTTGAGTTTTTGAATAAAATCTGTAGTATCTTTTACATAGGATGGAAGCGACTGCATGAGTGGTTTTAAAACATAACCCACATATTTGGAAATATTGTCAGTGCTAGAATTACAGGCTGAAACAATAGGGCGACCAGGATAGCCTATAGGTAAACTTTCGTCACGTTCTTTATGTGTCTTGAATAAAATGTAAAACTGTGGAGTCTGTATTTCGGACAGAAATACATCAAATAAATCTGATATATATGGAGTTTCTTCACTGAGTTCATCTATACAGTTTACTATTTTTGATTTTACCTCTTCAGACGGATCAGATTCAAGTTTTTCATAATAGTTACTATTATGAAGTTGCCGCTCTACTTCAGCTATGTAATCACTTTTTTTCATTATAACAATTGTCCCGGATTTGTCAGCCTTTTAAATAACAATTGAGTCGTCACGAGAAAGACTTCTAAGCGATGCGAATTCTGACTTTGATATATTGCTGTGGCGTTTACCATTGATTTCACTATGTAATATTTCTTGTGAAATAGCTTCAATATAAAAATCTAAGTACACATCACGACCATTAGGCGGCGTAAATGACGACTGTTTTCTGTTGAAAAAGGGAAGCTGGGAATAGTTGTCTTTATTTTTGTCAGGTTCAAAAAAAAAAGAACTCTTTAAGACGCATCCGCCGCGTATATTTAAAGAGTTCCTCAGCGAGTTTGATTTTATCATGACGTTTTGTTTTGGGACAAAAAGATAACCCCTTCCCCAACAAAATAAAGTCGTCATCTGACAACCGCCTATCAGACAAGTTTAAAACTGTCGTTTTACCCCTTGCGATTTGTTTTGTCCTCTTTTTGGCCTTTTTCCATGCATTTCTATCACTACATCTGACGAATCGCCGTGTTCTCCGTTTTGTTGAACTGTTTTCATCAGCTGTTGCACGGTCGTTAGGACTGTCTGTAGAGTTTTGTGCAGGAAGTCCTTGTTCAGTCTTTGCATCGTTTTTGACTTTACCCCGTTTTTTATGGCCTCTGCGTATGATTTTCTTGTGCCCGGGGCTATTTCGTTTTTTGCTGGCTTGTTTAGAGAACTGGTTCTTTGTTTGGGTTCCTGCCATTTAGTTGTTTGATGCTTTTTTTTGTTGATGTACCAACAATGATAACATCATCATCAGGAATCGCTGGTCCGGTTTTAGGACTAACATGTTGATTGTTTGATTTGGATTTGCTCTTTTTGGTATGCCTTTTATAAGCCCTTTTCGGCTTTGATTTTACAGTGTTGAGAGGTACACTTGTACAGTCAGAAGAAATATGAACGGTACTCACTGTTTTGCTGGTTTCTTCTGTTCATTCTTGTGCGTTGAGTCTCTAATGTCCCTTGACTTTTCTCCGGTACGCTGCTGCTGGAGATGAGTCAGTTTTTTCCTATGTTTTTCCGACAGGATGTTTTTCTTTTCTTCAGTTTTCTTGAAGATTGAAGTGTCCATATCAAACAACTGTTTATCCGACATTCTCTCCTTGAATTTCTGTCGCACCTCCTCTATTGAATTGGCGAGAACTCTTGTCTTCCTCATATGTCCCTCTCTTATAAGGTTTAGGACATGCAAACTTGTTTTAGTTAGTAGTTTGTTAATGGAGGCTTGAAGTTCTTGGTCCTCGGGGTCATTTCCTACGCCTACTTGGAGTTTAAGCTGCAGCCCTTTTGGTACAAGTTCTTCAGACAAACACACCTCTAAGAATTTCGTGTGAAGAACAGATTTCATTTGTTTTTCCGCTAATTTCTCAAGTTGTTATCGTGGACCATTTAATGATGCCATGGTGTTGAAAGTATGTACAATAAATTAAAAAAATATTCAACACCAACACGAATGTTTACATTTAATTATTCTTTAATATCCAACGTTTCGCCATATTGGCTTCATCAGGAATAATAATAAACAAGTAAATGACGTGACGCACCACAAAAACGTTAGGACGTAACGTATAACGTGCGGCATAGCGCCAAGTCAGATACGTAACCTAGAAATTAGCGGGGAAAATTAAGTACAATGAAAACAGAACTAGGGTCCATCAATACGGCGGTATTGACGAGCCCAGCGCTGAACTCTACGACTGCTAAATGCATGTTGTCCGCTAATTCTTAAAATCGCATATAATTATAGCAAACAGTGTAGAACCAGATCAGACTGTTCCTCTAGGATCAGTCTGATCAGGGTCCGCACTGCCGAATAAACACGCTGAAATTAATTAAAGAAAACAGCCGACAACTACGACCGCCCGCATATAAGAAAATAAACAGTGTAGATCCTGATCAGACTGCTCCTCTAGGATCAGTCCGACCAGGGTCCACACTACCTAAAGACATGCAGAAAAGTATACCGTGAGCATAAGCATACAACCGATGACTACAGCCGAGCGACAGTGCATATAACAAACAGCGTAGAGCTGGATCAGACTGCTCCTCTAGGACCAGTCTGACCAGGGTCTACACTGTCCAATAAACACACAGAAGAAAGTTCATGCTGTGAGCATATATATAAGTCGATGAATACAGCCGACGACAAGGGCAGATGCATATTTTTCGGAACAGGCGAAGGGTTTAAAATAGTAGCTTGGCAAAAGTTTGATTTACAAAAGCGGTCACTATTGGATCGTATATGATACAACAATTCCTATAAAATGCATATTCACAAAAAAAAGTTTTTTGATGGAAAAAGTACAAATTTGTAATAAATAAAATGGATGATAATAATGAAATTTCAAATGACATCGAGATTCTGTACGATTTTTAACAGGAAGGATCATGTACAATATCTTCAGTTTCAAAGAGCCTTTCCAGATGACTGTACACGATATTTGACTGAACAGAATATAGCGATAAACGATCATAATGATGCAATGATATTATAAATAGGGTATTATAGGTCAATACAAATATAAAACAAGACAAATTTAAAAAAAAATAGCAATTAGATTTTGTTATAAAGGTTTGTTTCTTATAAAAATGTCATAATACTATCAATATGTATATCTTGAAATAATTCTTTCATGTTATTAACATGGAAGCCATTTTTTCTTACTTGTGCAAAGTCGCTACATTCCAAAAGGAAGTGACGTACAATGAATGGTGCGTCGCAACCAACACATTGCTGCTGTCCTTCACCTTGTAATAAATTTGAATGAATGACTCTTGTGTGACCTAAGCGGAGTCGAGCGCAAACGACTTTTTTCTAATGTTTGAACAACTGATTGATATTCACCAATAGTTGGTTTTATGTCAGGAAGTTTGTTTCCAATGCTGTTATTCCATGAAGTTTGCCATTCTTCCAAGATATATTTTTTGATAGATGGCTTAAATTAGAAAATGGAATCTTAAAAAAAGTTGGTTCTAATGTAAGCGATGCTTTTGCTTGCTGATCTACCATCTCATTCCCTAGAATGCCTATATGACCAGGAATCGAACAGAGAACATTTTCTTTAATTTCTAAAAGCCCGTGGCATTTATCTAAAAATTTCTGAATCTGTGGATTCTTAGAACTGGTATGGTTCATAGCTTTCAATACAGAAAGCGAGTCAGAAAATATGATAAATTTATCGCTAGTGTCACAAGTTCTTATAAAAGCTAAAGCTAGATCAACTGCTTTGGCTTCAGCAGTGAAAACGGATGAATCGTCAGGTATACGTTGCATATTACTATGGTTGTCTGATATAACAGCACAACCAACCTCTGAGTCTTCTTTTGACCCATCAGTATAAACTTGTTTATAATTATTCTTATATCGACTTTGCAGCCGTCTAAAATCATCTTTAAATATGTGTAGATTTGATTCAGATTTTTCCTAGAGTGTTAATCGAAATGTATTTCAGGTTGTTTCACGCACCAAGCTAGAATACTTGGTGTAAAATGTTTTTCAATATTTTGTGGTTTGATATTGGCAGATTCTAAGAGTGGTGAAATTCTGATGTCAAATGATTTAATGGCTTTAGGGTTTTGTTCATATAAATCAACATAATTTGGTAGGAATGTAATTCATGAGCAGGATTTGATGGGTTAGCAGAAAGTCTTATAGTTATAGCATATTGCAAAGAGAGTTTCTCTCTACGTGAGTATAGTGATGGTTCATCTGCTTCCACATAGAGACTAGCAACAGGAGAAGCTCTTAAAGCTCCTAACGCTCACCTAAGTACTTGATTGTGTACAGGGTGAAGCTATTGAAGATATGATTTTCGTGCAGAGCCATATATTATACAGCCACGGTCTAATTTTGACCAGACTAGAGACCGATTAAGCTTGAGAAGTGTAGTTCGGTCTGCACCCTAAGAAGTATGGGAAAGCACTTTTAAAAGATTCAATGCTTTTTAACATTTAGCTTTGAGATAATTAATATGGGGTATGCAACTAAGTTTTCTATCGAAAATCATGCTGAGGAATTTAGATTCCTCAATAACTGCAATGGGTGATCCATATAAATGTAAACCAGGATCATCATGTTGCTTGCGCAACTGACAGAAATGTACACACTGTGTTTTAGATTTGGAAAACTTAAAACCATTGCTTGTTGCCCAATTTTCAACCTTATTCAAATTTTGTTGCAGTTGACGCTCAATCGATTCCATGCTTTCTGAACGATAACATATACAGAAGTCATCAACATATAATGAGCAATCAGTAAGATTCCCTAAACATTTCACAATATCGTAAATTTGATATTAAAAGTGTTGTAGACAGAACGCCCCCTTGAGGTATACCTTCCTCCTGGTCATAATAGTCAGACAGAGAGGAGCCAACTCCGGACTTGCATGGTGCGGTCTGCAAGGAAGTTTTCAATGAATGTAGGAAGTCTACCTCTTAATCCTAGTTTGTGGATATCTTTTAATCTCAAAATGTGTTTAGCTGGCGAAGAGGCTTCCTATTTTACGCAATGCATCATCACACGGAAACAACTTAAACAATTGAAACATACTGTGATGCAACAAAGTAAGTAAGGGTGCAAAGATCAGGAATCAATACAATCAAGTACCACACCTGACCAATAATACCAATGGAAAAGTGACAAACTCACAGTCGGACACCACAAACGAGAGCCAAAAGGTCAGCCTTTTCCCAGCAGACGACCACAAGGCACATATAAACAACACGCGCGAAAAGCCATAGCAAACAAAAGATGGAAAAACATAAAAGATCCACAAAAGAAGTTCCGCCTTGGAACGGTCAGTAAAATATTTTACTGGAGAGCTTAAACCAGTTTCACGGCGCCAACCTCACCCTTTATTCTAATGTGGACCAAGACACATTGGGAAAGGGATGTTTACTTCACAGATGGACAGAGCTAAAGAATCCACCATACGGTGGGACCATCCAGAGACAGACATCTGGTGAAAGTTTTATCTTACAACTGACTATGACATGTGTAAACAATGTGTTTCGTCACGCTTTGTTTAGCCATTGTTTCCTCATCTATCGTTTTAAGATAATAACAGGACAGCAGTATAACTTTTTGTTGACGAAGTCGTCATAATTTTATGTTGGCGAAAAGCTGGCATAATCTATGTTTGGAAGAACGTACTTGACATGAAATGGTAATTGATCTATTAAAAATATTTAGTTCTATATTAATGTGGAGCAGGGACATGATATTTTTGCGTCCTTATTTGAATTTTACCGTTATTCCTGAAGTCGCGAACCCTGTACGCATATCTGTCAGACAATGAAGTTCTATTAAATGTTTTGATTACCCTAAGTTATTAGAATCACACAATTAGAATCTTTCACAAAAGAATGATCAATGTTAAGCATATTTAAAATTGTAAACTTGTTATTCGAACCAAGTCATATTTTAAGCAAAAGGTAAACAAGGTTTGTGGCAGACCAGGACAGGCAGAGAATGTCAGGGATGACAAACAAACAGACAGACAGAAAGATTGACATACCCTAAGGGGGTACTCTGGTAAATTTATAAATAAATAGTGTATGTGGTCCCAAACCCTTGGTGACAGAAAGACAGGCAGGCAGGTAGCCATGAACGAACGCTCTTAGACGCATGCACGCATTCCCAAATGTTAACAGAGAAACAGACAGTCAGAATGAACGTGTCGAGTTTTAAGCCATTATGTTGTCCAAATCACTGCCACCTGTTTTCTTTGTACTGGCCAGTTTGATGCGTTTTGACATTGAGACGTGTCAGAACAGGCATACATGACCAACAACGGCGGAACTTTACAATACAAATCTATTTGATTAGGGAAAAAAGCAAGCTTCCTAAAATAACTGTCGGTTCTTTTGAATCCATTTTTTGCCAATTAGATCGCATGGTTGCAACAAGTCAAACGATGTTCTAATTTTGTGACAATCATTAGATAGTCTACGTGGACAGTAAGCCAAAAGTTTGACTGAACTTAACTGACTGAAAACCAAAAAGTAAGTGAGTATGATAAGGAGGTACCACACACACACACACACACACACACACACACACACACACACACACACACTGCTGACCAACCCACGGTACGGTAGAAAAAACAACATACGTAACATTTACAGAAACACGACATTCGAAATACAATAAGTGCAAATCAATCAGCTCTTTCTTCCTCGTCAAGATGTTTGCAAAACTAAGTTGGGACTAAGTTGTGCATAAAGTAATGCATACCAAACATAGGCCAACACAGAACCACAACAAACAATAGGTAGTACATAAAACAATAAATCAACAACAACAAAACCACAGAATTAGAACGGACAGCAGCCTAAACTACTGGGTGGGCATGAAATATATTTAACTGGCGCCCAATCTTCGCCCTAGATTCTGTTGTTGTTAAAACGCAAAACAAATGTTAAGTTGCAATCCTAAAAAGTCAACAAATTAAAGTTTTTTAATTATAAATCTCTCAAGTTACTCAAATCAAACATGTCTTCTTTCACTTCGTTGTATATCATTCTTAAAGATATTTCTTGTATGCAATGAGCCTAGAATGTCCAACTGCTCCATATTGGGAGTCTGGATTCCTGCTCAGTGCAGAATAATTTCGTTTTCAAAAAAAAAAGCTGTTAGTCAGGGGAAAAACTAACATAATAACTATTGTAGTGAAATAGCACATGAAACAGATATAGTCCGGGGGCATATGTGGTTTCTGTGGGCATAAATGTTAATTTTTTGGAAACATGTATAAATTTAATCAGTGGGTGATACAAAACTGAAAAATGGATGTTTCCATTTTATTCGAATTGCATGTTGGCCAGAATCTGACACGTACATTTTCACGTGGTGCGTACAGTAACTTTTCATCCCTATGAGACATCCTTTATCAGTGTTACTGAATATGTCTTATCATAAGAAATATGAATATACGTGGTTCATGGGTTGGGATCTGAGCAAAATCCGAGATACAAGGCTTTTTCTGTAGTGAAGGGGATGAGAAATGTCTATGGACCAAAAAGTCCTCTGATGTGTGTACAGGTATGCCCCACCCCCTGCACTTCATAAAATGCTTTGACATCTCAGAAACTGTTCCAATAACTGCCATTTAATCATATGTTGTTTCTTATGATAATACACATTCATTAACGCTGATTAGGAAATTCCCGAGGGTTATCCACAGGCATTCCTCACCCACTTCACTACAGAAAAAGCATTGTATCCAAGATATTGCTCAGATCCCAACCCATGAACCATGTATATTCATGTTTCTTACGATAATACATATTCAGTAACACTGATTAGGATGTCTCATAGGGGTGAGCCCATCCATGCCCAAACTCTTCAATTCATATATGGTTAGGGTTGATATAGGGAACCATTTAGATCCCCACTCCTAAACCATATATACCAATGTGTATTATGATAAGACACATAAAATATGATTGACCAGTATGTCCCATTGGGGAAACGCTTGGGCATTGGGGCTGGGTTTGGAGACTTTATAATTGGTCGGTCATAATCATATATTGCTGTCCTTTGGTTTGTTTCTTAAATCCTCGAATTATATAAAAGGATTATTTACTTATACTAATCAGCACTTTTGGAAACCTTGAAGACTTACAAAGTCACTTTGTTGTATTAAAGTTTCGTCTAAATTAACTTTCTATGTATCTTGATCCAGGCATTATATTGAAAGTAGAGCATACAGATTTTACAGTACTCCCAGTGCTTTCATTATTTCCAAAATTTTCCTCCAGCGTACAATTTCTACATTTTTTGGTTCAAACCTCAGTTCTTAACATGTATACGACCTATCTTTTAGGAAGACAATACACAAAATGACTTCCAATGACACTACAAAAAGAAAAAGTTACTGTACGCACCACGTAAAAATGTACTCCCCTGTTATTGAATATGTCTTATCTTATGAAACATGAATATGGTTTAGGGGTGGGAATCTGAATGCTATTCTAGTCATTAAGCTTTTAATGAAGTGAAGGGATGGGGCATGTGCCAGGGCACCCACCAGGGGTCTCCCTGGCTTGTGTTGAAATTAAATCGGAGAGCGTCTACAAAACGACCATGTCTGGGCTGCAATTCATCACAAACTTCCCAGCTTAGCTCTAGAGAATGTCCTATTCCCCCGTTACTTGATGGGCTAAAAATCTAATTTAAATATCCCAACACGCTTGCCCCTCCATTTCTTAACTTGCTCTGACAATCTGTGAATAATGAACCATATTCTTTGTTTCATCAAGTTGTGTAAATTTGATTGGATTGTTTCCCTGAGATGATGCATTGTATAAGTTAGGAAACCATGTATTTTCAAATAACCAAACAGGTTCATTTTAGGACATTTTTTTCGCATTTAGAAGGTCACACAAAACAATTTGCCTTGCATGAGAATATACCAAAAGAGCTCAAACTTAGGTCTTATTTTCAACCACCTCAACCCCTCCCCAGGGTTTATTGTTTCAGTTGTAAAGTTTACATGTAATTCATAAATATACAAATGATAATTTTTTATAGGACAACTTGATGGACAGACTTGTCAAATTTTATCACTGCTGATGTAATAGCGCATTCAACAATGATACAATGTGTATGAAATCAGCTTGTTTATGCTTTTAATGATTTTCCCATAATTTATTAAGGGTTAAATACAATTTATAAATGCGCAACCTATGCAAATAAGATCAATTGCATATTTGATCATGTAGAATAAAAGGCCTGTATCTGAGCTTTACATGAATTTGGTATTCTATGATAAAAAGGATCTGAGCTATTGATTTTCTAAGTATACCCCCATTCATAAATCACAGTTTTAAATATTTTCATAAATATTCATGATAATGCAAATAAGATAATTTGAACAAAGGGTGAGGTCGGTGCGCCGTGAAACTGGTTTAAGACCTCCAGTAAAATAATTTTACTTACCGTTCGGGCCAAGGCGTTGTGGATCATTTATGTTATATCTGTCTTTTTTGTTATGCTTTCGTGCGCGTCTGCTTATTGATGCCTTGTTATCACCTGTTGGGAAAGGGCTGAATTCTTGGCTCTCGTTTGTTGAAGTTGTTACTTTCCCATTGGTATCCTGGGTCAGGTGTGGTGCTTGATTGTATCGATTCCTGATCTTTGCCTTTTTTCTTTCTTGGCATCTGCATGGTGTTGTATAACTTCCAGCCGTGGCATCGTGCGATGATAAGTGGTCTATATTACTTGACTTTTCGCTTACTGTAAAGGCGGCAACTTTAATATTCATATCTGGGCGTGGTTCGGCTATTTCATCTGCTAAGTAAGGGATACCAGGTTTTATTTATAATTGGTAAAGAGTTAATAAGCTTTTTGTGCCGAGCAAACGTGCGTGCGATTCATGAAACTCCTAACCGTATACACACTGAACTCACAGTTATTAACCCTTAAAGCGCATAATCACAAAATGTATGTTTTTGGCGTCCATTAAAATATTTGAGGCCTCATAGACAAACAGTGTGGACCCAGATCAGACTGCTCCTGTAAGAGCAGTCTGATCTTGGTCCACAATGTTTGCCTCTTTGCCTATGTTACATAGACATTGTCAGATGCTGTTATTTTGCTTGCGTTTTAAGGACTAAATAATGTATTCTGCGTCTATTTTGAGGTAATGGCGCAAGATGATACAGTTACTTTTGAATAAAACCACGCCTCATTTTCAGCTTTCACCTATGTCTAAGGTTGACTAGTCCTAATTACGCATTCATGCCTTTACAGTAAGAGAAAAGTCAAGTAATAGTATGATTCACGAAAGTTAGCAGTGATTTACCGTTAAACAAGACGAGTGTATTGATGTAAACAGTATAGGCCAATCTTGACCTCAGGCGGATCAAAGGTCAGACGAGCCTACTTAGGAGCACGAGAAAGGTAAATAAGATTGTAACGTTTGTTTTCTCACCAGACACTTACTGCTCATGCTATCGAAGTAACAAAATTTCCAATAAAGATGTAACGACCCGACCAATACAACATCTACAGGCTTAGTCGAGCGGTCTACGTCTTAAATTGCAAATATTCCGTGGAACGTTTCAGAGTTATAATGCCTGAGTTCGACTCTCAAAGATTTTTTTTCTTTTTAGCAATTAGTTTTGTTCTTCGAGAAAACTTGAATTTCTCATGCTTTACACGAAGGTTTATTTTTCTATTTGGCCCGTGCTCAATTCATTTGCAAACGAATCTATTTCATTTGACGCAAAACAAACACCATGCCGATGCAGTGCAGATGCAAAAGATCCATAACTTTTGCAAACAGGAGAAGGGAAATGGGCTGACAATATCACTGAACCAGACAAAGGAAAGGACTTCAACCAAGGTGTGAGTACCATTGAGCGGCTGGTGAAGCGAGGCCAGAATAAAGAGGAGAAACCTGGGCGGTCTGGAACGAAAGAGGGTCCGACTGGATGACTTTGAAGTACGTTGAGCATGTTTTGTCAGTAGGACGTGTATACTGGTTAAAGAAGGCCTCAATAGAGGAAGAACATGAGCCAGTGGTGATTGGTCTTGTGTCGGAAAACGACTACAGCTCCGATACTGATACTGCTAGCGAGACGGAGGGCATGTGCAATTAAATGTATCAAAAGTTAATAAATTACGAAACAAAATGCATACCATGACGAAAAATATAATATAAAAAAGCTAAAACACACACACGCATGCATGCGCGCGCATTAAAAGTAAAAAAAAAATGCCTGGCTAAGACCCGAACTCGCATTGATTTGTTTCACCTTATGAAACCAAAATTAATGTAGTGCTGCTTACCTACTGCGCTACGGAGCACTATCCAAATGGTTTAAAGTTACCTATATAATGGCTAAGACTCGAACTACGCATTAAAAGTAAAAAAATGCCTGGCTAAGACTCGAACTCGCATTGATTTGTTTCTCCTTATGAAACAAAAAAAATAATGTAGTGCTGCTTACCTACTGCGCTACGGAGCACTATCCAAAAGGTTTAAAGTTACCAATGTAATGTATTATGTAAACACATATGATACCGCTTTATAACGGTTTCTACCTGTTTCCCCTTTCACGTGCTGTAAATTAGAATTAGTCTGATCTTTGATCCGTCTGAGGTCAACATTGGTCTATTGACAGGGTATACTTAAAATTACATCAATATCATTCATTGTAATCATTTAAGAAGCACAAAAGTATTTAATGTACATATAGCTGAGCGGTTAAGATAGGTAGTTATAGTACTCAGTGTCTGTAGAATCCTAGCAAGGCACCTTTATTTGTATCGTTTTCCATTTCGTTTCATCTCATATTTTCCTTTTGTTCATATTTCTGACTAGAAAGTTTTTACAACTGCTAAAAACCCAAAAAAGATATACATTGAAGGAAGAAACTGGCAAAGCGTTATTTAAGTAACTTTGATATGCAAACTGTGCTTGTTGTAGCATGTAGTTAGGTCGTGAGGTCGCTTTTATCAGATTACCAGTCAGTTATTCTATCACACTCTTCCTGGACAGGCTTCTTATGAAAGGTTTCTTATACTTAGTGCATCTATACTAAAGGAATAAAGAAAAGCAACAGACAAAAATATAAATTTGAGGGTTTAAATGACGGTTTGGTGAAATCTCCTTTGAAAATTTCTTATTGAGTATTTATAGCGTGTGATGAAATACCTAAACGTCATTTGAACGCTACATTTTACGCTACAAGATGAAAACATATAAAAACGTTCAATGTGACGTTAACGTAAGAATAAAGATCAAGAAACCCCGTCTTTTCCGTGTTTGGTTATTTGACGTCGACTTGACAGTGTGCAAACTAAACAAACGTCCAATCATATTCCAAATGAAGTCAAATATTGCGTCAAAACAAACTGCTCGAATGGCAAGATACACAATGGTATTGAATAAACCATAAACGTCACTTAGAGCCGTCGGGTTTGGGTCGCTGGTGAATATACCGGATAAGATAAACCTAGAGACATCAGAACATGCTTTCTTGGGGAAAAACGGACTTCTCAGATATCGTAGAAATACGCTGGTTAGGTGTTTATATTGACGTTAGCCAAACAAAACACGGCATAATGCAAGAGAAAACATCTGATTACATGCTGAGAGTGGTCACCAAACTTGTAAACTGTAACCTAAACTTTGTCACTGGACCATTTTATCATTAGGAAAACACACAAACATCATGGAAACCATTAAAACGTAGGATGTCAAATTTTGACGTCAGAATTGAGGCTTTTTGACGTCTGAAGATCTCAAGTCATAATTCTTGAACAAAATGTCCTTGTAATGAATAAATCTCAAGCAGAAACTAAAGTTTACCCGTTTTACGCAGTATTCAGTGTTGACGTTAATGACGTTAAGCCGTTTCAGAATCCTACAGAAACGTCGCCATTTGATCATTTCCTTGATCCGCAATCTATGCCAAGACTTTTTAAAACAATAAACCGATGGTTGATTCAAACTTTGCTTTTATTGACCCTGTTTCAGCAGTTTTCTACGGGGGCCAGGCTCTTTACGTGCATACCAAAATGATTACGTAATCGATAATTACGTTGAACCTGCTATAATTTGACGGACAAATACTGCTCTTATGGATAAATATCATTTGCGCTAAAAACTTGCATCATATTGTATGTTTACAATGACTCGAAGTGTTTGTTGCGTTTCTTTATTCCTTAAGTATATATTCTCCCTAATAATGACAGTTGACGGTAGCGAGATACTATCTCAGCAAAAGGATATGGCCCGACCAGAGTTCGAGCTCACTTCCCCACTTAAGAAGTACACAGAAGTCAGAGTAGTGGACCGACTCGCTAGTAACTAAATGATATATGCAGTTCGAATGCTGAAGTGATTCTTTCAGTGATCTTAATGGAATTGGACTAAGTTTAAATAAAATTGTTAAAGCTAAACTTATATTGCATGTTCTTATACAATGTATGTATCTATCTATCTACTGTTAATGAATCGCACAGTTTAGAATATTATGCTAGGGATTGATAAGTTCAAAAAAAATAGACTGGTACATTCGTTACAACAGCTAAGTTCCTTTGCTAATCCGCGCTGTTCCCCACTGCGCAATCGTGGATTGATACTGGCACAGTTACAAACAAAACAATCTACAATTTACAGTTGCTTTTCAGGTCCTGCTCTTCTTTGCTAACGATAAAAGACTGTCAATTTTCGTAAACCTGACTATAGTTACTAGTATGAGATAGCTTTTCTGTAAATATTGTTTACAATGCATAAATGACAATAGCAAGCTGATAGGATCCTTAGACGGATTAAAAGTTAGACGAGTTCATGGAGTAGCACGTGAAATATAAATCTGAGAGAAATAGTTGATTTATCTGATGGGTTCAAAGTTCAGCGTCATTAGCATGAAGAGGAGTCATTTGGTTTAGAAATATTGCTAAATCTGAGTAACCTTTGTAGACTCGTCCAATCTTCGATCCATCTTAGATCATTATTTACCTATACTTACCTGTAGTATTTTCCTTACCTGTAGTAATTTCCTTACCTGTAGTATTTTCTTTAGCGGTAGTATTTTCCTGTAGCATCAACTTCATAACAACGTTAATCCGGAATAATTCTTCCAGGATGATTAGACACAGAAAACCAATCACCATATGCTTCAGCTCCATTTTGCAAGGCATTTCCCTTGAAAACACAACCGAATTGAGTATAAATGCATGTTTATTATGTACACTTTTTATCCAATTGTATGTCATTGCATGTAAATCATTTAGCTTTTCATTTGATAGAAAGGAACGAACAATGTAGACAACGACATTTTTTTATAATTTAATATTTATTTCTGAAACCTACATATTATTAACAAAGATGAACATGCATATATCAAAAACTAGTAAACAAATATATGGCATACAGCATAATATACATTTAAATGTGATAGCATTGATCTTCTTTACACAATCTATGCTGTCTCTTTCCTAATGCTTTGTATCTTCTACAAATAGGTTCAGAAATATTTTTTTAAATTGCTAAGAAAAAAAATAGAGAAAAAAACAAACAAAAGAAATAAATAGCAAGTACTGTACCCAAAGTATTAAATAAAGAAGAGATCATTTTAAAAAGGCACAATTTGTGCCATAAACAATTAGAATTATTCGAGCATCTATGCTATCTCAAATGTGTAGTATGGAGAGAGAGAGAGAGAGAGAGAGAGAGAGAGAGAGAGAGAGAGAGACTGTCTCCTTCTATTTATCTAAAGTGTTATCATATAGTGTTGTTTTATAATTAATACTCAATCAAAACTCTTAGAGTGCCCCATTTGTTATTGAACTGGGCAAGTCTGTCTTTCATGAAATAAATCTGTTTTTCTATTTGGATTCGTTGACATATGTGTGATTTGAAGCGTATTAAAGTAGGATAATGTTTCTGATATTTAGTTTTAAAAATGAAATATTTTCCAAGCAAAATTATGAAGTTTTTAATTTGGATTTCTGTTATATTTGTTCTTTCTGTAATACCCAGCACAACATTTCTTAAGTTGAATTGAATTAATACATTGTATTCCTGTAAGAATACTGATAAGTTTGTCCAAAAATGCTGTACATGAATACATTCCTAAAAAAGGTGGTTAAGGGTTTCAATTTCCATAGAGCAAAAATCACATAAAGCCGTATGTCCGATATTACATTTTAATAAAAAATTGTTTGTAGGAATAATGCGCATTAAAAACTTGTAGTTGAAATTTTGGAGTTTAATGTCTTTTGTTGGCTTTAAAGAGGTCGTGTAGATTGTTTTCCAATTGATGTTTTCATTATTGAATTGTTCAGTCCATTTTGTCTCTGATTTCTTGTCTGGTCGTATCCTGATTTTCTGTAGCAGATTATATGCATATTTGTTAGTATGTTTGGTTTTTATTAATTGACTAAGTATAGTTGTTGGTTTTGGGGTATTGATATTTTCGTTTTTAATGTTCGTTTTCCAGGAATTTGGTATGTTATGTATCAAGTTAAGTAGTTTAAAAAATCACCTTCTGGTAGATTATTATTTAATTCTTGTAATTTACTGTATGGATATACCTTCTTTGTTACATCATCATATATGTCTTTAAAAAACTTGATTCCATTGTTAAACCAATTCGCAAGCATGATTGTATTATCAGCTGCTTTTATATTACTGTTATTCCACAATATTTCATGTCTGTAGCTTGGAATAACTACATTTGCTTTGCATCTGCACCATGCTAATAAAACATCTTTTAGAAACCTATTTTGCGTATATCTACAAACATCGTTTTCTAATATATTACACTCAAACAAAAGTTTTCCCCCAAAGAGTCGAAGATTGTTAATATATATTCTATTTAAAATTGCGTCATTCTCAGCCTCTACCATCCGTTTTATCCAACATATTTTTAGCGACTTTATAAAGTTATCTAAATCTATCATTTTTAAACCTCCGCTTTCATACCCCATTGTGAGTACATCTCTTTTAATTTTTTCAGGTTTACCATCCCATATGAAATCGTACATGAGTTTTTCAATTCTTTAAACCGTTTGAGTGGGGACAACGACATGCCATTGCTTGCACGCGTTCCGTTGATGGTTCCAATCCATTTAGCTCACCTGTCACGTAGTGACAAGCCAAGCTCTTGTGATTGATCGGTCTTCGTCGGTCGCCGTCGTTCGTCGTCTGTCGTCGTCGTCCGTTAACAATTGACTTAAATGACATATCCTCCTAAACTACTGGTTGGATTTTACCCAAACTTGGAAGAAATGATTCTTATCTAATCTTCTTTGATAATGTTCAAATAATTCAGGTCCGTTGCAGGCTGAAAATAGATTTTCGAGATGAAAACTTTAAAAAATCTTCTAGTCTAAAACCACAAGGCCTAAAGCCTTCATATTTGGTATGTAGCATCACCTAGTGGACCTCTACCAAACTATTTAAATCTATATGCACCTGGGGCCAAAATTAGGCCAGCCCTTTGGGTCACATGTTTTACATAGGCATTTATAGGGAAAACATGAACAAATCTTCTAATCTAAAACCACAAGGCCTAGAGCCTTGATATTTGGTATGAAGCATCATCTAATAGACCTCTACCTAGTTTGATCAAATTATGCTCCTAGGACCAGAAATGGTACCGCTCCGGGGGTCATATGTTTTATTTATGCTTATATAGGGAAAACATAAAAAACTCGTCTTGTCTGAAACCGCAAGGCCTAGGGCTTTGATATTTGGTATGTAGCATTAGACCTCTACCAAATTGTTTAAATTATGCCCCTGGGGCCAAAAGTAGGCCCGCCCCTGGTGTCATATGTTTTGCATAGATTTATATAGGGAACACATGAAAACTTTTCTTGTCTGAAACCACATGGACTAGAACCTTAATATTTGGTATGAAGCATCACCTAGCAAACCTCTACCAAGTTTGTTCAAATTATACCCTAGGGCTAAAAATGGGCTAGCCCAGGGGGTAACATGTTTTCAAAGGCTTATATAAGGGAACACATGATACAATCTTCTTGACTGAAACCACAAAGACTAAAGCCTTGACATTTGGTAGGTAGCATCTCCTAATGTTTTTCCAGAGTTTAAGTGACACCCGTTTTTCCTTTAACAGCCACCAGTTTTTTTTTTTGCCGCACCAGAATTTGGCAAAATCACATCACCTTTCTGGTGGTACAAAATACTCAAAACCACTTTAATACATAAATACAGTCTTAAATTAGTAAAACATATGCATTTAGACCCCAAAATAAAAATTCTGTCATAGTGAAAAAAAAGGTCAAAGTTAAAAACCCCGCGGGGTTTTTCGAAAACCCCGCGGGGTTTTTAAAACCCCGTGGGGTTTTTAAAACCCTGCGCGGGATTTTTCCCCCACATTTTCAAATGGGGGAAAAACCCCGCAGGGTTTTTTCAAAAAAATTAATATCAAAATAAGTTCAAGAAATAAGTTTGTTTGATTGTAATTATTTCAGAAAATGATTGGTATGGCTTAATTCCAACCTTTAATTTCCCCCGCGGGGTTTTTCTCCCATTTCAGATTGTGGGGGAAAAAACCCGCAGGGTTTTTTAAAAAAACAAAAAGGTTTGTTTTTAATTGTATTGCTTTACAAAACAAAATAGAAGCTGAATTGAAGTTTTTCTCATCATTTGAAGCCTTTCAAGCAAAATATAAAAAAACCCGCGGGGGAAAACCCCCGCGGGGTTTTTCCCCCACAAAATGAAATGGGAGAAAAACCCTGCGGGGTTTTCACCAAAGAGTAATTATCAGTTTTATTAATGATTGAGATCAGTTATACAGTTAGAGCTCATATAATTTAAGTTTTTACAGGTATTAAAGGCCATAAAACAATTCCCTCGATGCCCCCCCTCGTCCGCCCCCCCCCCCCCCCCCCCTCGTCCGCCATGATCACTACCAAGTTTGCACCACCGAACTGCCCAAAAAATATTGTTCAGGTAGCACTGATATTATTTGTTTAGCATGATTCATTACATCCCAGTCAACCATTTATCCGTCATGTTAGGATGCGTCTTATGAGTTGAAACAGTTCTATCAGCAGATAAAGGCAATAAAATTAATAACGGCCATAATTTTAAAACAGTTTTAAGTTGAACCTAGAAGAACGGCACTTAGCATGTGGATTTAAATGCACACTGCGTAACTTAAACTTATTTTTGGGAGACGCCCTAATTTGTAAATGAAGCCCAAATCCCCTGTACAAAAGAATAACTTAGTTGTTTTTCCCTATGAATATACCCATGTGTACCCCTATAGATACACGTGGTATATTTGCATTGCTATGATGATATATACTAGCCTACAGGAATATCTATATCCGCTGATTCAACGTAAATCTATTCCGCAAACCTCACTCGTCATCACTTTGACACACACACGCACACTCACACACAATTGTAAAAGTCTATATGGGTCCTAGACCCTGCCGTATTGAAAGAAGGCAAATATAAGGCTTAAGCATGAAACCTACATGTACATGGAGCACCTTCCATTTCGATTCATCGACTCTTTTTGCCGACGAGGTAATTTGCCATGGTTTTGTTGTCTGCTGATATTTTTTTTCAAACCCATTTTTTTTTGTTGTTATTTTTTCTAAAATTTTTTTCGGTAATATCAGTGGAGTGTCAAGCAGTTTTGATCCAGATCATGCCCGTTGGGGCTGATCTAGGTCCAAATTGTTTACAAAGGTTATCAGCAAATGACATTAGTAAGTATAGAGTTTATGACAACGATTCAAGCAAATTAGAGAGTTGACGAGAAATAGCGAACCGGGGATATACAATAAACTTCAAGAGTATCAAATATTTGCCTGCTTAAGATATTTCGCTGATAAAATTTGTCAACAGCCGAAGCCAAGTTCAGGCTAAAATGTTGTTAAAGATCTGGATCCATACTGTTTGAAAACCTACTTGTATTCCTGAAAGACATATTTTTGAAAATAATTATGTCGAAAGAAAATTAAGCAGAGGACAACAACAACCCAGCATTTAAGGTATAGACAATACTATTACTTGAAGCGCTTTTTAACACAGGCCATTTCAATGCATCGGTGAAGTTTATAAGTCAGTATAAGCAGTGAATCATAGCCTAATGCGCGAAGATTGGTCCAGTGAAGCTGCGACTGTTTTCATCAGTTTAAACACGTGTTTTGGGTGCTCAAAAGAATTGCATCATCGAGACAGTTGTTTTGAGTACACACCAAATATTTTTTTTGCAAATATTTTTTGGTTGAGAAATAGGAAAAATAATGTTCTGTTACGCACTCTTATCTGTAGGACTGACGAATTACCTCCACTGACCCGTATAAGCCATGTTTTATTTATATCGTAAGGCTCACTTGGGGACATATTCAAAGAGGAGTGGCAAAAACACACCTAAATTCCATCTAATCCCAGCCTATACAAAAACTCAGATTTATGTGGTAAAAATTAATTCAATTACGCGGTCTATATCTAAATACATTTCTCTAATTTATTTTTCAATTAAATTCACCATTAAAGAATAATTAGCAAAAACGGGGGTCACTTAAGTTCTGGAAACACTATAGTAGACCACTTCCAAGTTTGTCTGTTGCATTTCGAAGAAAACGGGAATGAAGCAAAACACACAATGCAAGGCCAAGACCGATGCCAATATAATAATGGTTAATACAAAAAATGTTTTATAATCACAAAAGTAAACTTGAAGAGACTGACAGGCGATGAACTCTAATGTGAATTTGGAATGAAACCGAGCATCATTTGTGAATTTTACCTAAGTAGTCCAGTGGCTTGTATACATTGAAAACGCAAAAAATGAAAATTATTTTTTTTTTGCATCTAGAACATTTTTAGCCTTCTTTTACAGATAAAAACGGATGGTAACGACACTCTGCTTCTATCTATACCTATTACCAGCATTTTAAGGACAATGTCAAATAACAATATGGTGTGGTGGCTAAAATCTGCGGGTGCTTTGAATTTTGCGCTGTCACAAGAATAATGTCCAATTTCGCTCTGAATTTCAGAAATAATCATAAGATATATGTAATTTAGTTACAATTTTGTTGCTGAATGAAATATACACAAACAGTAAATAAGTCAAAGATTACCTTGAACATGGTCAATTTTTGCACACAGAATATTCCTATTTTCCTCCATCAGAAATTTAAGTTTTTTGCACAAACATGTAGTGTGATATGTGATCTAGTACAGCTGGAATTTAAAATTTCCAAAATTTTATTCACAAGGTCACTTTCCTTGCTAATCCGATAACACCTAACACTCATATATAATAGCCATTGAAAATAATTTACATGTCAGTTATACAGGTAAGTAAGTTTACATACACGTCCACTAATCTATCTCCTTCTTCAGCAAATACAATGAATACAAAAAACATGAGCGGGGATTCGTGTATAATGGAGCTTTTTGGTTTCTGTAAAGTCGGTGACTTTAATATTAATATCTGAGCGTGATTCGCTTATTTCATCTACTCAAAAAAGAGAAATCAGATTCTGTCTATTGGTAAAGAGTTATTAAGTTGTTTTAGCCATGCAAACAAGCGTGATTTTCATGAAAATCCTGACCATATATACACTGAACTTACGTTTATTAACCCTTTAAGCGTATATTACAAAAATCGCATGCCTTTGTCGTCTGCTGAAATATTTGAAGACCCTTCGATATACAGTGTAGATCCAGATTAGACTGCTTCTATAGGATCAGTCTGGTCTTGGTCCACACTGTAGGCTGCTATATTTATGTTAACCAATAAACAGACATTTTTAGGATGCAGTTATTTTGCTGGTGCTTTAAGGGTTAATTCATATGATTTGTGTCTTCGCTGAGGTGTTCTGTCGCAAGATGATAGTTACTTTCGAATAAAACCACGCCTCATTTTCAGCTATTACCTATGTCTTTAGAAGTTTGACCAGTCCTAATTTCCCATTCATGAGGTGCCTCTGTTACAGTACCCCAAAAGTCCTTTAATGGGTAATATCGTGTTCTCTGGTCACTATCTATATCTTGCACTCTGAGATTTATTTTATAAAAGTTAAGATTAAGGCCATATTTTAAATAAAATTTCATATTTTTCGGCAGTCTGCATTGTTTGAAAATTACTGATTTGGGAGTTTCCAGCCTTTCAGGTGTTACTGTTCAAAGAGGTTGTGGTAGGTTTAGCGTTCCGAACAAGTACTACTCTAATTCTTACTTGAGTGTTTGGTACTTGTTGCATTTATACATAGAACCTCCTTTGAACGCCGACAGACCTTTCCAGCAAAGCCAGTGATCTCAAATTTGGTGTGGGTCTTCGACTGAGAAGCGAAATGTCAGGCAAGTCTATACATTTGTACAGGCTCGCCTTAGCTTTTGTTGAGGTGTCATACTCTAATGTGCTGGCTCATTTATGGTGTGTGCGTTTTGCAGAGCTTTTATAGCGCAAATTTTATAGCCATGTCATCTTACTAAACAGAGCTCTAGATTGGCAGGGTTTTAGCGTATAATTGTGAATACTTCCATATCTATCGGTCCAAACATTTGTGTTGGGTGCTTAAAAGAACCGTCTCATGAAACGGTTCTTTTGAGAAGCCACAACGTATGTTTACTTGAGAAATAAGAAAATAAAGATTTAATGGTGCACTATTGGCAAGGGCCTGCTTAATGTGAGTCTGCATTCCCTGAGTTGATTCTGATCAGCCTGAGCATCATCACAGTCCTACCATAAGCAATTGGGGATGATTAGCAAATGCCACACTCACAGACAACAGACCGATCCATGGCAACAAGTGGAAGAGACAGACACAAGGTAATTGCAGCCACACGACAGCAAGAACAGTAAAGCAACCAGCTGTCTCCTCTTCACCCAGATGATAGCAATAGTATATACTTAATTAAGTAAGTGCACTTAAGACAAATGCCTTTCTCAGTGTCTAAGGACCTTAATTTGCTTAAGCAGTCAACAGAGACTCAATCAGACTGGGGGCATCTGCAGGATTCCGCATGTAAAATTCGAGCATGACTTTATTTTCATTTGTGAGAGCTGCTTACTGCGTTTCTGCATTATATTATACTTCCCTTTATACAATCACTGTCAGCTAAGCTCTAAGATCTGATGCGATATGTGTTTAACTAAATGTGCTTGTACGAAGTCCAAAATTAGTCTGATCACCTTTACTGTAGAATGGAATATGTGAGCTGGTACCAAAAGAGGTGACGGCTTAGCTGCTTCATTTTGCTTTTATTAAACCTTGCACTTTCTCTTTTTAAAGCTTTCTGTGTTGCTCTATTCATTGTCTGAAACAATACAAACTTATAGACTAAAGCTTTTGAGGCCCCTCTACCGATAGCTGCTAAGCATCCACTAAAAACCTCTTGTTTTTCAGTGCATGGAGTCTAACTGGTGAGTTTATTGTTCACGCATTAAATGATGTGTCGTTTTCATTGTGTTGCACAATGAGGATTTTGGTCATCAGTCTGGCGGTTTGCACATACGTTTTACTTCATTGCCGTGCATTGACTTTTAAAAACGCTGTGTCATTTTTTGCGTTAAATTTCAATTCCTGTACTGAAATGTATATAACGCACTAATATAAAATGTTTATTTTATTTATTGCCTTAGCTTTTCTTCAATTTCTTAATTTGATTATAACCTTTGGCATTTATAGTCAAATTGAATCTAAGGCTGTGAAAACTCACACGCTCTTATGTAAGCATTCCTTTCCATTGAATCAAGTGAGCAGGTATCATGCCACAGACTATCTATTGGTGTAAAAGAGAAGCTAAATGAGCAATCGAACAACAATCTCCGAATTTTGAATTATCTAAGAAAATGAGAGTACTTGTAATCGCGTAGTCGATGGGGTGCTATGGCAAGCACCCCACGTTCTCGAAGAAATTTAATGATAATTGAACTATTGACTATACCCCAAGGTCACAAGTTTGACCATAGGGTGAACATTTAACTTGTTTCCCGTTTTGCTCACCACCCCTTCAATTTGATATGCCACACGACCATGTTAGAAAAAAAAATGACCCCCAAGCAACCCTAAGTCCCACCCCCTGGAGTATGACCCAGGCGACATAATGAAAATTGAGAACAAACATAAAGTTTGGTATAAAAATCTTTGAAATTGACTTTTCAAATATGATAGTTGACCTTTGAACCCTCCCCAAGGCTCCGGGGGGATGGCCAAAAAAAAGTGCCGTCGCACACCCCACTCATATGAAAATCTCGCACACCAAGCTTGGTTGGATTTCGTCCAATGGTTAAGGAGGATAGAGCATAACATACAGACGGACGGACGGACGGACAGACGGGCAGAGGCGATTACAATACCCCCTTTAAAAAGGGGTGGTGATAATAAAGAAGAACACCATGTCACTTGCACTAATTGGATTCTGCTTTATACTCATACCAGGATGTCTGGCTCATAAATATGTATTACAATTATACATGCATGTATTATATGTATTTTCCTATTCAGGATATGGATTGGTAGCCCTATTTACAGGTGTAGATAAACATGTACGAGGGCTGAGCAAAAAGTTCGTAGAATTTGTTAATAAAAGTATAAGTACTAGTGTTGATGCATTCAAACTTTCACATGTTTAAGATCTATTCAAGCCTGACAAAATTTGAAAGTTTCAGACAAATCGCTAGATAACTTTCGTCGCTATGACTCCTTCTACAGCGTATGTAAAGTGTACCTGGAGCACGCCATGACGTTAACGTCATTTGACAAAACTGCTTTCAGACATTAACCGTTCTTTCCTGCTCCTAAAAGGTCAATATTTTTTGCACCCATCGCGCGAATAGATCATGCATTTGCAAGAGATCATGCATAATAGTTCTAACATTTTAATATGAGGATCATACAGCCTCTGAAATCTCTCTAACCACTTGCATGCAGTCCTTTACAGGATGTTACAGATACACGTCACAAGTTTATCGCCTATTCTCCTTGCACGCCCATACCTCTGGCTTATGCAAAGGTCTTTTTTCTTGCTTAAATCTTCATGCCACTTGAACACTGTCATTTTTTTACATTTCTGTTGATGTCTCAGCTATTTGTAATAAATTGTAGGTTTAAGTCGGAAAATATCATAAATTTAAAAATAATTTTATCGCTGTGCGAGTTTCTTTCAAATCCGGTAAAACCACATTTTGCTGTATTTTTCCTCCAATAGGGCTCACAAAAACTATCGCCATTCCTTTATTTTTCGGAAGTGACAAATCGGAAATTTAGTATGAAACATTAAATAGCACCATTCTTGACATTGATGTAGTTTCAGTAGATTTGAATTAGACAATTTTGAAATTTGATGATTTTTTAAAGCATGACATCAGTGAATTAACGGCGTGCTCCGGGGTAGCGGACCCTGCACTTTTTAAGGTTTAAGTAAAAATATTTAAAGTAGATTTAGATTTATGAAACTTTACTTGGAAATTGATATTAGACCATATTTACGCATGTGAAAATCTAAAGGCAATGGGATGTCAAATAAAAAAGTTATGAAGAAATTCTACGAACTTTTTGCTCAGCCCTCGTACATTACGCCTGGTCGGCTATTATATGAGTGTTATGTACTATCGGATTAGCAAGAAAAGTGAAATTTTGAATTAAATTTTGTTAAATTTAAATTCCAGCTGTACTAGATCACATATCACACTACATGTTTGTGCAAAAAACTTAAATTTCTGATGGAGGAAAATAGGAGAATTCTGTGTGCAAAAATTGACCAAGTTCAAGGTAATATTTGACTTATTTACTGTTTGTGTATATTTCAGCAACAAAATTGTAAACTATATTACATATATCTTATGATTATTTCTGAAATTCAGAGCGAAATTGGACATTGTTCTTGTGACAGCGCAAAATTCAAAGCACCCGCAGATTTTAGCCACGACGCCATATTGTTAATTGACATTGTCCTTAAAAGACACTGGCTACCACCAGCTATGCATTGCTGGTTTACTATGTTTTGCACGTGGCGTCCCCACGAATCAATGAAGCAAAATATTTTGTCATTTCACATGAAGCATGTAAGTATACATAAATAAAAACACAGCAGCTTTAGTTTTATAGCGTTATTATTCATGTTACGTTTGTCTGAACATGAACAATCTGACGCAATTGGAATGTTACAAGCTGGCATGCGTGTTTCTAACATCACCAGATATCATTATTGTCATCCGTCAACTATACAGCGCCTCAGAGATCGTTACCAAGCTACTGGGACAGTTAAAGATCGACGCAGGTCTAGTCAGCCAAGAATGGCGACCGGCGTTAAGAGGCAACTTACATCGATTGTGTATCGACGATATTTTTTTTATAAAAATATTTTATCACAATACCTTAAAATCGTGTCCACTTTCTAGACAAATTTCAAATTGCAACGTTAGAATCATAGGGTATTGGTTTTTTGATAGGCTGTTGCTCTAACATTATTCATTATTTTAAAATAAGATTAAAAACATGTTTTACTGACATATTGATGGTCATTTTTGCCAAATCTCAATAAAATTGAGACACTAAACGTTACTAAATATTATGCATTTCGATTTTTTCGTTGTTGAAGTCCTTCAGTGTATATTTCTTAGTTCATTTAATTCCGTAAATAATGCATACATATTGTAACTTGGAATGGCAGTACATGCACTTTAAAAAGTTAAAACATGTAAGTTAAAACAAGCCGGTGCAGTTGTTGATAAAGAAACTCTACCTCAACAGAGGCAGCATGTAATTTAGTTAAAAATAGAGTATCGCTGATCAAACCACTGGAACAAACAGAAATGACAATAACTTTTGTCCCGCTTGCCGACTTATTTCAAAAAGGTTTTAGCTTCTGCTTGTTTGATACATTAGATGACACATTTATCAAATGAGGGATTGCATGCAATAAACAAGAGGGCCCATGGGCACTGAAACGCTTACCTGAGTTACCTAAGGAGAGGATGTTAACCATAAAATATAAATCCCATTTCTCAAACACCTTAGTCCATCTTGGGTATCACTTAGACCATAATCAAAGATTACCAATTCACTAAGTTCAATCAAAATATACTTATCTGCACAATTTCAATGTCTGCCCTATCAGGGATGTGCATAAGGCCAAACTTGCATAATGTTCTACAAGTATTTTCCTTTAATTTGAAGCATTATACAAAACAGGGCGATGCTGGCCCCATAAGATATTTTCAGAATCGTAATATTCAAATATGCTAATATGACAACAAATTCCTCTTAAATACTGAACCCTGCCATAGGAACAAAATAAGTAAACATACTTTAATGGAATTACCTCTTCGATGTGACTTTAATGAACAATAGAGACTATGCACTGGCAGATGGTGATATATCATGCACACAGCTAAACATAGTTGAATGATTCAAGCATTTATTTCACATGTTTGTCTGCAGTTTGTGATTGTAGTATTTTCTGACCATACTAACTTACTATTTATTAAACATTGTAAAATTATTGATAGTAGAATTTCATTTTATTGCAATAATTTAGATCTTCTTCCACCTAAACCTAAATCTAATTTTAGAAATTTGAAGAAAAGGGTCGAGGGATTCTATAGAAAGATTGTTTTAGCGCCTGCAGATAAGGCTGCTAACCACTCTGTGGTTGTATGAAAGATTAACTACATTAACTCCTTGAAACAAGAACTCGGCACTGCTAAGACCTAACATTTCTTTAAACCATGTTATAGAACAGTGTAAAACTGTTTTGCGAGAAATGGTAAGACGCTTTTTGGTCTGTTAAAATCTCAGTTGAGATTATTAACAGAATAAAATCTTAAGGTTTTCAAACATCTAGTGTGTCTACATATGATTTTTCCACTCTCTATACTACAATACCTCATAATCTTATCAAAGAAAAACTAACTGATTTATTTGAAGAAACTTTTAACAGAGAGGGCTCACTTTATTTGGCTTGTAAGGAGAAATGCGCATTTTTCACTTCTGAAGAACCTAAAAGATTTCAATTGTGGTCATGTCAGAAAGCTTGTGACGCTCTCCATTATCTTTTGGACAATATATTATATATATATATATATATATATATATATATATATATATATATATATATATATATATATATATATATATATATATATATATATATATATATATATATATATATATATATATATATATATATATATATATATATATATATAATATTTGGCACACATTGTAGGTATTCCTATGGGTATAATTATGTTACTCTTGTTGCGGATTTGTTTTTATTTTGTTATGAGAGAGACCTAATTTTGTCTCTTTCATACAATAATGATGCAGATGTTGTTGAAGCATTTAATATTACCTCAAGATATCTAGATCTGCTTAATATTGATAATCCTTATTTTGCACAAATGGTAAGTCAGATGTATCACACTGAACTTTAGTTGAAAAAGACGAATCCTTTAGAAACTGAAGCCCCTTTTTTGACTTAGACTTGTCCATTACAAATGGCATAGTTTCAACAAAAATTTATGATAGACTTTAATTCTAAAATAGTTAATCATCCATTTCTTGATGGAGATGTTCCTCGCTCCCCTTCCTATGGTGTATATGTTCTGCGCAAAGTGAGAACCTGGACAATTTCAGGATTGTCCTGTGTGAAGTGAGAATTTCTTTTTTGTGGACAGACTTTGCGGGATTCAATTCCCAAATTGTCCGATTCCCGAATTGTCCATGCGCAAAGTGCGAATTGGGAAAATGTGAGAATATTTATCGATCGTAACGTGAATAGTTCATCGTTATGTAAAAATAACACATCACGCATTTTAAAACTCCAAATTCATAAGCAAAATCAGCCTTTTAAAACTTGATAGAATTATTATTTTCTGTCCTATATGCTAACTGCACTATGTTGCTATAGATGTACCACGACCTCTGAGTAATGACCTTTGGGGTTTTCTATTTCAAACGATCTATGCAGAATGCGTCGCTAGTCACATCTGTGTTTTTCAAATATTATATAATTAATACACTGAAGGACTTTGAAAACGCAAGAATCGAAATTCGTAATATAAAGTATCTTTTGATGTATCAATTTTATTGAGATTTGGCAAAAATGAGCATTAATATGTCAGCAAAACATGTTTTAAATTCTATACCAAAATAATAAATGATGTAAGAGCAACAGTCTATCAAAAAAAGCAATACCCCCAGATTCTGAAGTTGCAATTTGAAATTTGTCTAGGAATTGGACACGATTATAAGTTATTGTGATAAAATATTTTGTTTAAAAATTCAGAAACTTATTACCCTTGGAACCCTACTAAAAATCTGGCACTGACAGTAACCAGCTGGGACGGATATCGTCGATGTAAATATCGTCGATACACATCAACGTAAGTTGCTGTCTTAACGCCATTCGCCATTCTTGGTTGACCAGACCTGCGTCGATCTTTAACTGTCCCAGTAGCCTGGTAACGACCTCTGAGGCGCAATATAGTTAACGGATGGCAACAATTATATCTGGCATCGCCAGAAACACGCGTCTCAGCTTGCGCCAGATCATTCATGTTCAGACAAAGTGGTGTGGATAATAAAGCTATAAAACTAAAGCTACTTTGTTTTTATACAAGCAACATGTTAAATGATAAAATATTTTGCTTCATTAATTTGGGGATGCCACGTGCAAAACTTAATCACCAGTAATGCGTAATTGATGGTGGCAAGTGTCTTTAAAAACACCAGTATTGTGTACAGATATAAGCATAGTGTCGTTACCATCCGTTTTTATCTGTTAAAGAAGGCTAAAATGTAATGGATGCAAAAATAATAGTTTTTATTTTTGGCGTTTTAAAGATAATCATTTGGCAAATGGGGCGTGGTGGCTAAAATCTGCCGGTGCTTTGAATTTTGAGCTGTAACAAGACTTATGTGCTCTTTTGCTCCGAATTTCAGAAATAATCATGAGTTGCATAATATAGTTTATATTTTTGTTACTGAATAAAATAAAAACAAAAAAAAATAAGTCAAATATTACCTTGAAGTTAGCCATTTTTTGCCTATCCACTCTCCCATTTATCTCCATCATAAATCAAATGTTTTTACACGAATATGTAGTGTAATATGTGATCTAGCAAACACGGATTATAAGATTTGCAAAATTCATTTCACAATGTCACTATTCTTGCTGATTAGATAGCACCTAATCCTCATATGATAGCCATTGGAACCAATATACATGTCATTTATACAGGTAAGTTTACATACACAAATGTCTACTAATCTTTCTACTTCATAGAGAAATACAAAGAATACAAAAACGCGTGAGGGCTGAGCTGGTCTCGATTCGTGCATGTGTCATTGTATTCTCTTGTGTTACTATATAAACAGTGAGCCACTTTAGTTACGCACCACTTATGAAATGTAAACTTTCTCAGAAAAGAAATATGATACATTTATTGTAAGACTACCAGCATAAAGAGTTTATTGTGATCAGATGAGTAACAAGTGAGAAAAAGGATCTTGAAGGGCACTATCCTCAAAACACCATTTCACAGTGCATTATTTCGAATGACACTCAGCTCACATTGCACTTTTTCAGGGTCGAATTTCTGCAATGCCAAAGACAAGAGCCGATTTATTCTTGGCAATATCTATGACTGGAATGTTTTTGTTAACTTTATCAGTTTATTTAAACGTTTTTACTATTTTTGGTTTCCAGCTGACCAAGGTTTGAAAAAAGTTATTTTATTACTTTTTTTAAAGTTAGTTAAAATTTTGTATGATTCTGAGTTAACTAGTTATCAAAACACTTCTTTTATAATTTCATTTTAAACAACCATGTATTCACCGTTTATTTTCGTAAAATAATAAATGGATTTATTGGCGTCAAGGTGTTGACGTTTTTGATGACGTCACTACTACCAAGACTATAAGACGTGTCAATGATAAGATGTTTTAGTGTTTTAATACTTCTATGGCACAAAGTGACTCATAACAAAATAATTTGCGAAGGAAAACCTGTTCGATTATTGTAACTGGCGTTATTATGGCGTCGAAGCGAGCATTTCTTCAAAAAGTAAAAGCGTTACTAACTTGAACGACCGAAAAGGGGATTTTACTTGAATAAAACAATTTTTTGAGGTGTTTTTCTGTCAAAACGATCATCATGGATAATTCCTAGCTCAAAACGCAAATAGAAAATATAGACGTTCAGGTTGCACGAGCATTTTTGTCAAAATTGCCTTTGACGTTGCAGAATGATTCGCATGAGTGATTTTGATATTTTTTCTATGTTATCAAACAGATAAAATGTCAATAAGTAAATGAGCACAGAGAATGTTTGATTCCAGCATTTTTGTCAAAATTGTGCGTCCTGAAAAGGTGGTGCGTAACTAAAGTGGCTCACTGTATCATAGCATTTTGGTAGAGATGCACAGGTTTGGCTGAGCTTTTGTTGCTCAATAATGCGATGGGTTCCATAATCTCATGTGCTGGCTCATATATGGCTTGTGAGTTGTACAGTGCTTTTATAGTGCTGGTTAAATTCCAGTTTTGAGGCCCCGTCGTATTACATACCATAGGTCTAGATATACATTTTTTTTCAGCGTATAACTGTGAATATTTTCGTATCTATAAGTCCAAACATTTGTGTTGGTGCTCAAATGAATCGTCTTCTTGAGACAGCTCTTTTTAGAAGCCACAGCTTATGTTTTCTTTTGAAATAAGAAAAATAAATATTGTGATATAGCATTATTATTTAGAGGTCTGCTCAATGTGAGTCTGCATTACCTGAGTTAGTTCTTACTTACCTGTACAAACGCACAGTCTTATCAGAATGCAAGTGAGGATGACCAATTAATACCACAAGCAAAGACCACAGACCCATCAACAACACTATGTGGAAGAGTCACAAAACAATAGCCGCCACACAACAGCATTGATAAGCAGCTCCTTCTTCTCCAGCTTCAGCCAGATGATTGCAAAAGTGGATAGTGCGCTACAGAACGAGGACCTAATTTTGTGTCTAAGGTCCTACTTTACTCCAATAGTCGACAGAGACTCTATCAGACAGGACACATTGGGTCATTTTTGGTTGCATCATCGGCATGAAAAGTTCTGCTTTTATAGCTTTTTTTGGAAACGATGTTTCTCAAAACATCTGTTTCCAGTGGTATCATATATACACAAAATACACACAAACTACGCAAAAGCTGAATACACGTTCAAAATTGCTACCCAGTCGGTATTTCGAAACTGTTACGGTCAGTAATAGCGACGGGGAACCATATGACCTTAATGCAAACAGCCTTTGTCCTGCTGTCGGTCATTATTAATAGCTATATTTTATCAGTTTCTTGTCGTTTTTTCAACACTGAAATGTCAACCAATAGTCAAAAAAATGTAAGTAGAGCTTTAAAACGAGATCATCAATGGTCAATATATGCTTTAAACAGAATAATATTTGGGAGACAATAGGAGAGGATTTAAATGGGGTACCTCAAAAACCTATAAAAGTTTGGCTAAAAGTCAGCAATCAGCTAAATTTTAGGACATAAATCATTAATGGGAAAAACGTTTTGAAATACTTAATCACTAACTAGTAAATTTAGCCTTAAAATGTGCATGCTGATCGGTAAAAATAGGGCCTAATTTGTTAATCTGTATCGCTCTACTGATGCCCCAATAAGATGATCAGCTGAGAATTACATTGCGACCTTGCCATAAGAAAACCTATTCTTCGATCTGTTGATAGAACGCTTGCATTTACATCAATGGCGCCTTTCAAAAGCAGTTGATAGCATAATTGCAACCGTATATTATTCTTATTCTTATTATGTTCTAGTTTTTATACATTAAGAGGCACACAATTAAAAATCGACCTGTCTATTATCTAAACCTAGAAGACACGTTTTCTCCAGGAATAATAATGCTTAAACCGTATCTCTACGAAAATAATACATAGAATAAAGTGCGCAAGTAATGAGTTAAATTGGCAGAAAGTTAGCGGTGAATAACCAAATAAAAAGCCATTGTCATTGTCAATAGACACGTACGAATGACCTGTAACGTTAAGCCTTAACTTTATTTCCGTCTTTTGCACAATAATACCAGGTGTTTCTTTCATTCAGGCATAAATTACAGAGGCGGATCCAGGCTTTCTGAAAAGGGGGGTAATCATTGTTGGCAACTTTGCTCTCTTCTTTAATTGCACGCCGGTGGGTCGGACTTTAGACTCTATGACAGTTCTGACTTACAGACTTACCTATTGATGAGATTGTGAAGGCCTGATGCTTTGGCTGTTGTCAAGCCCACTGGGGTTTAACTGTTGGATTCCTTTTGCTATGGTATTCAGTTTTATGTACTGTTGAGTCCTTATCTTTGCTTTGATTTATATGTTTTTGGAGATGATGCATTGATAAGCTAGGGGTTCAATATGCAAATCAAACATCTATGTGTCTTCATCATTTGAACTAAGGGTGAGGTTGGTGCCGTGAAAACAGTTGAAGCCCTCCAGTGTAAATTTTTTTACTGACCGTTCCAAGGCGTTACTTCTTTTGTGGATCATTTGTGCTCTTTGTGTCTTGTGTTTCTCATGCTTTTGCGTCTGTTCATTGCTGCCTTGTGGTCACCTGCTGGGAAAGGGCTGACCTCTTGGCTCTTGTTGGTAATAATTATTGTATTGTTGTTGTACTTGATTGTATCGTTTCCTGATCTTTGCCTCCTTTCTTAATTTAATATATATTAAGGTGTTGGGGGTTCGCTTTGCTGATTTTATCTCATTTTTCTTAATATCTGATGAAAATGAAATAATAATTTGGTCTCACTGAGACCAATTTGTTTCACTTTCATAGCATATTTAAGAGAGGGGGGGGGTTCGAGCGAATTCCGTGAACCCCCTCTGGATCTACCACTGCATAAGATCACATCAGAACGATGCTCAGGCCATTTTCTGTGTACGCCGGTCAATGAAAAAACAGCATTGAAGTCTTTCTGCCGCCATGCGTAACTTGTTACGGACAATATTTTGTGATATTTCATATGAATTGTCTGCTCAATAAAACCTATTTCTATTTACTCGGACCCAGTATAAATATTGGGTCTGAGCTATTTATAACATCAGCAAAACTAAAACGAATGACATCAAATACATTTACACATGACCTGACATGACCCCAATGTGGGGATGCAGGGGCGCAGGGGGTCCAGGCCCTCCTGGAAAATCACAAAGCTATATGGTTCCTTGTCAATACAAAAATCACAAGCCAGCAAGTAAGTTGGGACACAATCCGCCTGACAGCAAATATCATTCTGTGCTGGTGGGCTGATGATGGCCCGCATTTAGTAGTGCTTGGATCCTTTTCCCCTTCAGCTATATATAAAAATGTCAAAGTTGGATCCCTCATGACAAAACTTTCTGGATCCATGCCTGATGCAGACTATTGCAAGTTTTGAATAGCGCTGAGACCAGTTGACTCTTTCAACAGGTTTGATACAATCAAGTCAGGATTGGTAATTGTATATTTTAAGGGGTTGACTCCTGATCTTTGCACCCTTACTTACTTTAACAATAAAGCTTAGTATTTCTATCTCTGAAGATTGTCGTTGCAAACCGTGAGTGCAGACCCAGACAAAATGTCGCATTATGAGGGGAAAACAGCATTTCTTTTGGTCCCCTTTCTTACTTAACTCTTAGCAAACACTCAAGACACTGATGAAAAGTCGCATCATTATGTGACATTTCATCTAGGACTTCACTAATAGCCAAGGTGTCCATATAGGGGTTTAAAATCTTCAAAGGATTAGTTATTTAAACCCATAGAGAGTCAACATGATAAAATGAGGAAATGTCAGCAAATCAACCACATTCCCTTCTTAGCAAATAGTCATTTCGCTGACCGGCCGATGGTGGCCCGCTTTTGTATACTCTTTTTGGATAATTCTGGACAGCCACCCTCCCACCTCCGTCGATGTGGATGTCAGCTTTTAGCAAACGGGTCATTTATCTAAATTTCCATGATTAGTAATCAGATCACGTCTGACGTTTTGTTGTGCCTGATATGGATCCAAATTGTTTGACACTGCTGTTCAAGAAAGAATGTTTCGAAAGTCAATTTAAAGAATTAGCGGACGATGAATAAACAAAAACACACCATAAATAGTGTTTATATGCCCAATGACCCCGCGAATGGCCAACCGTTTACTGTGCAAAGTATCATCAAGTTTTAAAAACGGCTGATGCGCACCGTTAGATGGGTTTCTAAAGTGCCATTTTTTATACCTCACAGAAACCTGCTACAGTGTGTCCTTATAGGGAGCAGTTCCTTAAATTTGAAATCTCAAAGAAGCTGGTACCTGTATCAAAAGCGCAGTCCAAAACAGTGTATCGAGATTTTAAGAAACCAGCCCGAGGCAAAAGATTTGTGTGCATGCCCCAGTGTTCGTCCGTCCGTACTCATAAATGGACCATTGTTGGGTACTTTAAATTTCCGTAATTTGTTCAAACGACAGGCATGATCAGTTTGAATACTCAAATTATTACAAAATAGAACCATTTTCAAGGCGGACAATCACGTGCTACACATGTGGTAATCTCAAACGTTTTGTTTATTTTTTGTTTGTTTGTTTGATTTGATTCTTAACGTCCCATTAACAATCTTTCAGTAATGTTGGATTGGATTTCCTGGGTTGAACCAGTACTAAGCTAAGATTTTTGTGTCTTGCTTTAGGACACAACGCAACGACGCTGGTAGGGCTCGAACCCGTGGCCCCACGGTCTCGAGGCAAGCACTTTACCACTGAGAAACTGCGCTCCCTCGCGTTTTGTTTTCATTTTGCGCTCAAATCCAGGTATGTTAACATTTGTTGGCGTATTTCAGAAATGGCACCTAATGCAGAGAAGCTGGAGTAGGAAGTTCTTCCTCATGACGCTTTACCTATGGATTGTAGACTAAAGTTGGACAGTTCTCTTTAAACTCGTCGCTAGGTTGTGCAATGTATGGTGTACCAAAAGGGTCAAAAAGCACCGAAGTGGTCGACCACTCGGTGTACACCTATTTTGATATACACGTCCTCGTCTAAATATAGACGTGCACGTCTATATTTAGACGAGGACGTGTATATCAAAATAGGCGTACACCGAGTGGTCGACCACTTCGGTGCATTTTGACCCTTTTGGTACACCATAGCAATGTTAGTTGGTTGAAATAGTCCATTTGTCAAGCAAAGTTTTTCAAGTTGTGCGTTTTTAGCTGCGCACTGTATTCTGCATTAACAAAATTATATAGAGGATCTTACATGAGTGCTCATGTTTTATTGAATTTATTAAACGAGTTGGGGAAAAGAGATAAAATGCGAGGCTTGCCGAGCATTTTATCTCTTTTTCGCAACGAGTTTAATAAATTCAATAATACAAGAGCACGAATGTTAGATTCTATTTATCATATGACATAATCTCATTTCTGGCGTAAAAAGTTATAATTGCGTCATTATGTACGCAACGTTGTTATGGACGTCATAACGTTTCCCGTAAATCCATAAACCACTAGTGGTTTACAGATTTTATTGCATGGTGTTATTTCACTCCCAGACGCGACGTCATATGATAAATTTATATATTTGTAAAATTAAAATTGGTGACTAAATAATGACATGCATTTTTTCTATGCAGTTAAGTTGAAATTTGCGGTATACTGGAAAGGAAAGTCAATGAAAGGAATCAGACTGTACGACGTATGATATTAATTATTTTGGAGTTTTTAATCAAGACACGTAATCAAAATGGATAGGAATCACGCTTGAAAATCATATGGATTTTACACCGCACGACTGTTGTGCATGTAATGCATAGTAGAAATAGCCCAGCATTAAGTAAAATGGCTCAGTGACGTATAGGTTACTGAATGGCTAAGCTATAAATTGAATCTTCAGCATCATTCAAAATCAGGGATCAACGCTATAAATTTTTGGTGCTGATTTAAATGTATGCATACAATGGAGTACGATTCTGGTATATGTCTCTCCCTGTGAAGTGGAGAGAGAAATCTTATTGCATTTGCTCCTGTATTTGTGCCAGTCAATTGATGTCAATGCTTTTATTTTGCAAAATATGTCTCTACTGTGTATCTCTTAGCATACATTATTCATAGCTCACATATATTCTGAGCTAAAGAAAACCACAAACTGATACAGGTTACATAAAAAAGATAAATACATAAAAGGTTAAGTATGTATCAACTATATTTACCAATAAATACTGATTTTATTGCCTTATGTGGGAATCAGACTTACAAACTCGACAATAACACCTTGCACAGCAGCACTTTCTGGGTTACTGAGACAATCCAACAAAAAGGTTGTTTCAGTTAGGCACTGTACGAATCCTCACACTAACCTCTATCAAAATAGGGCAACACTGAACCAACTGTCATTGCTTAAAATAGAAATCTATTTGAACAGCATCTTAACCAATGATCAAGACTTAAAATATTTTTCTGATACATTCCGCATAATTTCTTCTGCTAAAATAGACAAATGCTTTGATCCGACATAGTAAAAGGGCTACCAGAGCTTAACATAGAGATATCCTTGAACAATATACTGGTCCATGTTTGAATTGATTTCATAGAAAGTTTGTCATGTCCGTCTCCCTCCCAAAATTGAACAGTTCTCATCTGGTATGCTGAGGCTGAACTAAATTTAAAAATCATTTCAAACATATCCTTAAACAGATATCCTCCTCATAATGTCCTTTGAGAAATGCACCAAATTTTCTGGTCCGCTCATAAAATGCCCACCAGAGTTAAAATTGTGCGACATCGTTTCCATCAGTAGTCTTAGTGCTTTGATTTCATTTGTGTGAGGTGCTTGTAACCATGTTTATGTATTATTATATTTTCACCATACAGCCACTGTCATGATGCGTTGTGTGTTTTTATTAATGTGCTTGATCTAAATCTAAAATCAGCCTGCGCACCAAAACAGTAAGTGGGTAGTGTGAGCTTGCAAGGGAGTGCCTGCGTCTACGCAAAAACGTATGAGCGTACAACTTAGCGCAACCAGTATAGTTTCTTAAGCCACTAACTTTGATTTTCTAAAGAATAAATGGTACTAATAGTATTAACTCTTGCAACCCTCCCTTGGAAATTTTATGATACTTTTTTGTCGTCTGCCGTTTTTTTCAAAATAATTCTTTGAGGAATACCATCTGAGTGTCAAATAGATTGGACCCAGATTAGACCTAACGTATTGTCGGACTTGATCCAGGTCCAATAACCTTTTCAAAGGTTATAAGCAGATGACACTGTTATTTACACCCATTTTTATATTACCAAATATATATTTACTCCCCTGGCATTTGTTTTGCTCTTTGTCATGTATAGACACACTAATTGTTTGGTGTATTTATATATATACTAGAAAAGAGCCCACGCAAGCGCGGAAATATTTCATGATTGTCAAGTTTATATAAAACAGCGAGTTTTAATTTTTCAATGTAAATGGCCTTAGGCCCAGGTGTAGATATGACCTTTACCATGAATACTCACTAAAGCTTCATTTACCTAATTAGTTGTCTGCATCTACAAACTTTCAGGTAGCAGACTGCATTGTTTCTAAAAAACATCAACTTTTTTCACTTTTTCCTATAGCAAAAACCTAAGTGACTCAAAAGTTGACCTTGCCGTAAAACAGATCAAGGTCATCCCAGGGTCATCATTTATATAAATTTTGTTGAGCTTTTGAGTCCTTGATGCGACATGCTAAGTTTCAAGATAATAGGATTTGTGGTTCTGGGGGAGAATTGGTTGATTTGATGCTTAACGTCCACGGTAAACAGCTAATGTCATGTCGGGACGGTCAGTTAACCTAACCACACTATTCCTGGGCAGGCTTAGACCTCCTAAGCGGTTAACCAGTACTAAGTGCACATACTTTCGCCAGTAACTGACAACTGCCCTTCTTGAATCAGCGGAAGGAGAAACAAAAGTATGTGGCCAGACCGGGTTTCGAACCCAGGACCTCTGACTTATGAGTCAGGTGCCTACCGATTGCGCTACGCGGCCCGGCGTGGTTCTGGGGGAGAAGATTTTTGAAATTCTTTACCATAATAAATGTTCGCCATCTTGGTTATGTGACCTGTCCTGGGTATTTTTTTTTTCTGGAAAAATTGGGTCCTGGAACGTTTTTGGGGAAAATATTCAAGCCCTCTGAAGACTAAAGGCTTATTTACATGTAGCTTCGTTGAATCATTGAAATTGATTTGTCTGCTTCGCTGGAAAAATGCCCTTTCTTTTTGTCTTTTCGAAAGTTCGGTTCAGTTTGAATTCTCCTAACGACGTTCCCCAAGTGGCTCAGCGGTACGTAACCATAGCCGCACACACTTGGCGCCGTGTGTCCGTCCAACTTTTCGAAAGACCATGTGCGTTGAGCTTTATTCTTCAATGGGCGAGTTCGATTGGCTACTCGTATTGACTATCGTTCTGGAAGAAAATGGGTCGTTTCGAGCCAGGGCCGTCGGGACTATGACCATTTAGTTCTTCATCCGTTTAGACATATGAGCAAAAATACAAAAATAAATCGTTATTTATGGGGAATGACGTACGTTCATGAGTCGGATTTTTGCATTAGAACCTGCTAAATTTGGTCTTGCTAAGCAGCGCGCCGATATAACGACGCAGAACCGAAACGACCGGATTAATTTAAAACGTGTATTCGAGTATACGATAATTTCACTCGAACGCACCCATTGTTGACATCGAAGTTTCTAGAAAAATACACAAAAATTCGGAACGCTTCGGTCATCTCCATTCAGTTTGTATTGGAAACCCAATCGATCTAAAAATAGTGACGCGTGACCATGAACGTGACATACACTAAATATAGAAACATTCGCCAGAGGGCGCAGTTCTTTTAGAAAACACACTTAATTCCAAAATTCTCTAAATCTATGCTAAATGAAAACTCATCCTAACCGAGATTATCAATGAAAGCAATATCTTAAAGTAACAGTAAAGAAATCAAGCATGAAAATGACCTCGATTTTTCAGTTTATGCGGTAATTCGTTTATTTAGTATTATAGATTGATGTCCAAGCTTTGATCATAAAATAGGATTGAAATTACCTCTTGTTAAACCAATCAGTAATTACCTTTGTCATCCAATCAGAAGCCAGGTGTTGACCAATCAATGATTACCATTTTTATCCAATCAGCAGACAGGAGAGTTAATTATCAGCCAATCAGATATTTGTTTAATGGAATAACCCTTGAAATGAACTTGCCCATATATAAAGCAATGAAAGGAGTGCATTTGATCAATTGGCTTATGACTGCTGATCCGAAAGGTTTGAATAAGATCAATTGGAGGGCTAAAAAGGCTATTGGACAGCTAAAGCCTCGGTCACACGAGATCGCGCGATCACCGAATCGCGCGATTGGTCACGAATCTCGGAGATGTAAGACTTGTCGCGACTACTAAGGACCAGTCTTTGGGATTATCTACGGTCTACCGTTAATGTTATTTGGAAAAAATGCACTCTATGATTGGTTGTGATAATATCAGAACGGTCATGTGACCCAGCTCATAAATTTATAATCTTTATCGCAAAGGCGAGCCGCGAAGGATTTGAACCTCCGCACTATATGTGAGACTTCACTTCTCTCATACACACATTATGAAAATGTATAGATAAAAGGACCGATTTTGGGGGATAACTAATAAGCACCGTTATCATATGAGCAGACAAATATTTTTTTCGAAAAATATAATTGATAAACCATTTATACTGTTTGGGCATAAATGTGTCCCGTCTGGCAAACAGTGAAGACCTAGACGAAATGACGCATTTCATCAGGGTCTACACTGTTTGCTACAAGTATGAAAAAGGGATCTACAGAGAGAGAAATGTAATTTAATTTGGAAATTATAAGCTGTGATCCCTCTCTATATATAATGGAACATCCCCAAATTAATGCATATTATCGGAAGGAAGAATCCATTAAGTGCATACTCGCTTAAAGCAAATAGAATGCCGCAAAAATGAAGAAGCCTGTTAACTCTTCATCTGCTAGTGTCAACCAAAACAGTTTTGGATCGAGATCAGGCTTGACGTTTCTCGCAAACTGGGCCCAACACACATTGGACCTGATCTGGATCCAAACTGTTTGATACTGAAGGTATTCCTGATTTTTTTGGGTTATTTTTCTGAAAAAGGTCACTTTGAAGAAAATCAGAAGGCGACACTTTTAAAGAGTTTACCTAGCATGTAAAGATTTATTTTCTTGAGTTGATTCTTGATTTTTGTAATCTTGCGCTTTAACTTGTGGTCTCAGCAATAATTTACACTTTCAAATCATGAACACTCCAAAGGCTTTGTGATTTTGGCTCTCTTTCAATTCAGACATTTTATATACTTAGAGATGTTAATGGAGAATGGTCTCCACCCCTATTGACCTATTACTCTACCTACATAAAGTAGATGATAGGTCATTCTTCCTTTTTTTTTTGAATATGATATAATTGTACTATAAACCACACCACGAAAGCCGCACTATTGTTATCTGTCCTCCTAGCGCTCAGCTATCCAATGGGACTGCATGATCTATGTCTTGATTCTACAGCTGCGTCATACTTCAAACCGAGTCATGGAAGCCCTGGTGCGTCTGATCTTAGCCTTTGGCGTTCGCCTTTGTGGGAAGAAAAAAAGGTGTATTTTCACGACATTTTGTCATCTCGAGGTGTTTTCAAAATGAACTGTTTCTAAAACAAAGTTTCAACAATAACGAAATTTAAATGCCAAACAGTTTGGATCGAGATCAGACCCGACGTTTTTGTCTCAAAAGTGCAAGCTTGTCTGACCTTAAAAATACTGTTTGGGACGACACGTGATCTTGGATCGCGGTCGCAGGTTTTTGGACATGTTCAAAACTCTCCGCCCCGCCCATTTTCATGCCTTTTGCTCGCACGATCACTCCCGATCAATAAAAACCAACGTGCGACAGTCTTCTACCTTATTTTTGCATTTTTATCTTGTCTAATTGTGAAAGCACCAAAAAACTTTTAAAGACATAAATACACCTGCTGCTATCATCTACTGCAGAACCAGGCTCATGAAAATGCTCAAAAACCTCTCTGGAACCTACTTTGTTAATACCGCTGTTTCCAATCGCTAAGACCTGTCGCGCGCTCTTATGAGATCTACTTGCGATTTTACCACGTGACTGGTCTTACACAGGTCGCAGCATGGTCGTAAGCCCTCGTGTGACCGAGGCTTAAGAAGATATAATATACTGGTAATTTATCTACAAAGTGAGGAGTTGACTGAAAAATGTCTACCGAGCTTTGTAGTATATTGTATCCCAGTATATAGTGACTGAGCCTCAGAGATCTGGCTCATTTCAGCTCATTGTCTTAAAGGCTATTTGACAGACAAGAGCAAATATATATATTTAGTGGCTAGGCCTCTCATGAATCCTGTATGAGGCGATTGGGAGACCTGGCTCACCCTAGCTCATTTGTTTGCAAGACAACTTTGTGGCTGCTCACACTGTTACTGGCCATGATATATAACCTTGTGTTTGCTCCGGCAGTGTTGTCACTCCGGTAATTGTTGTACGACATAGTATAATACTTATTTAGCTTTGGTTATTCCAACGGCTAGCTGCTTTGACAGCATATTTATACTTACTTTCCTCTATAGGATTTTGACTGCTCTTGCAGTATTTTTCATAGTGTTGTACTTTTGTAGTCTTTGGGCTCAAATAACAAGGTTGTTAAGGTTGTTTTGAATAGGTCAGTTTAAGCTGCTCAAATATTATTCTGATAGTACTTTTGTGCTCACTGTGGCTCACTATATATATAATTGATCAAGGGTTTACATTTTACTACTTGGATTGCTTTGATTATAGTCATTGTCAACTTTGGCTTATCTCATAATTTGTTGTTGAATGCATTGGATTGTCATATTATTAAACACCAAGTAGGTGACTCAATCATTGTTTGGAGCAGATAGTTCTGTCTTAATTGGGAAAAATCATTTATAGCTCATTTGGGCTCATTGAAGCTCAGCTCTTTTGATTTATATTACTTTCTTGTTGCTCCTAGGCTTGCAAGGCATACCAGGGCGTAACAACACTCAGAAGGCAATGAAATAATTGCGTGTCTTGTGAGCTATTTTAAGCAATGTGAGTGGTCTAAACAAGGGTTTTGCCCCATGTTCGTAATCTAGAGTGAAGATTCTATAAAATGCCTCAGGAACGACACTGGCTGGTAACAAATGAGAGCACAGCTGAGCTGCCGCCATTTTGATTAAACATCACTTTTATTGTTTTTTAAATACAAAATAAAACTATCTTTTATGCTATTCGTAGCAAAAATACTCAATGGACTACTAAAAGCTTTTTATTAAGGCATTTAAACTAGTATCAGCTCAATTTTACTCTAGTGTTTCAGTGCATGGAATTAATTAAGTGTGTTGCACTATGGGGATTGGCTGTGTGGTGGTTGGCTCGTTACTGGCCATGATTTTTGTTTTACTTCATTGTCAGCCAGCAACTTAAAAGCGTTGTCCTTTTTTTTCTTTTTCCCCGTTTAATCGTGATATGCATAGAGTATATCACGTATTCATATTAAAATGTATATTTCTTGGCCTAAGCAGGCTTTCAACAAACTTATCTTGCCACGGATGATCTATAAGAATGAGGGAGAAGCTAAGTGACCCTCCGATTTTTAAAACTTCTTATAGAATAAGAGTATAATAGGTAACAACAAGAAATATCCTTTTAAACATATACGACGAAGTTTGTCGCGCCCCGTACGAACTTATTTGTTCAGTTGACTGTAACATATAATTATGACATTCCATCGATGCAAACGATTAAGAAAATAAAGTCACAGTTCTACAAATAATCAAAAATATAGGACGAACGCTATAACAGTCGCGTAGACATAGCGAGGGACCATGCATTAAATTACATTGTAGACCACCATTCTTGAATTTTCTTGGGTTAAAACTATCATTTTTTTCAGACCAAACGCGACCGCACTATTTCATGACATGTGTTTTCTTCCATGCAGAGGTCATGTTAGCTTTTCGCGACCATGAAATGATAACGACTCCCCCCAATTTTACACAACCCAATTTATCATATGACGTCGCGTCTGCGAGTGAAATAACACTATGCAATAAAATCAATAAACCACTAGTGGTTTATAGATTTACGGGAAGCGTTATGACGTCCATAACAACATTGCGTACATAATGACAAAAGTATAACGTTTTTTCGGCAGAAATGAGATTATAAAGTATTCTTAATGCCATATGATAAATAGAATCTAACATTCGTGCTCTTGCTTTATTGAATTTATTAAACTCGTTGCGAAAAAGAGATAAAATGCTCGGCAAGCCTCGCATTTTATTTCTTTTCCCCAACTCGTTTAATAAATTCAATAAAACATGAGCACTTATGTTAGATCCTCTATGTAATCTGTACGAATCGGCTTCTGCTTGTTCATTACAGGACTTTCTGCTCATAATTATCTCGAAGCAAATATTATTTGAAGTATATAGGTATTATTTGTATTTTCCAATGAAAGAAGTGGATTGGTAGCCTTGTAATACATTTGAGCCGCGGCATGAGATTTCCTACAATTTGACATTTTGACAAGTGTAGACTCGGACGAGCCTTTGCAGCCTCTTTTTAGCTTAGAAACTCCAAATTGTGTTCAGTCAGTAGCTTAACAATCATAGAATATTCAAGCGACTAGCAAATGCTCTGATCAGACTGCGCGTATGCGCAGGCTGATCTGAGGTTTTGCTGGTCGCACATACCACATTGTTGGAAATCTCATGCACTGGCTCAATTATCTCGAAGCAAATATTATTTGAAGTATATAGGTATTATTCGTATATTCCAATGAAAGAAGTGGATTGGTAGCATTGTAATACATTTACATTACGCCTGGTCGGCTATTTTATGAGTGTTAGGTGCTATCGAATCAGCAGGCATAGTGACCTTATGATTCAAATTTGGAAATTTTATTAATTAGTTTTGCTAGATTACATATCGCATTACATGTTCGTGTAGAAAACTTAATTGATGGAGATACAATGTAAATGGGAGAGCGGGTAGGCAAAAAGTGGCTAACTTCAAGGTAATATTTGACTTATTTTTTTTTTTTTTTTGTTTTTTTGTTTTATTTCATTCAGCAACAAAAATGTAAACAATATTATGTAACTCTTATGATTATTTCTGAAATTCAGAGCAAAAGAGCACATTAGTCTTGTTACAGCTCAAAATTTAAAGACCCCGCAGATATTAGCAATTACACCATATTGGCCAATTGAATGTCTTTAAAGTCCTTCAGTGTATACATAGATGCCTGAAACTACTTTTTCTCGAAATGTATGTCATATTGTAAATACAGTCAAGCCTCAAAGTTTTTTTCTATAAATTGGATCAATGCAATGGTTATTTCACTTATGGTATACTATAGGCCTCCAACATAATGCTTTTGACATACACGACATACATGTACGCTGGGTAGAGTTCGAGGGTTTGAGTCTTCTTGATCTCCTGGTGTATTTTTTGTTTTGCACAGACTAATTTCTGCGCGAAAACATCATCTTTGTGTTTTAATGTCAATATGGCTATGGTTTGTGATTTATGCATTCCCTGGAAGTTGTTTTCACCCTTTTATATGTTCAGTAGGCCTGTGAGTTTTAATACTTTATCTTTTCGAACACCATTTAAAGCCGCACTGTAGTTCACTGTTAGTCGCATTTTTTCAGTATTTTATTTCATGAGCATTGTGTCTGCCGCATAGTTTTCTATGCACCCAGACTACTTTTAGCATGTGACATGGAAGCAAACAGTAAGAACCCTGGTTAGACTGCCACTAATTAAAAGAGCAGTCTAAGCTGGTCCATGTTGTCTGCAATAACCAAAGTACATCAACAGGTGTTGAAACTGTCGACTGTTTTCCTAAATCAACATTAATATTTTTCGGTGCTATTACTAAGAAAATAAAAAGACATTCAAGTTTTTGTTTGTTTTGATTCTTTACGTCCCGATCAACAATTTTTCAAGCATGTCGGGGCGGGCCTTCCTGGATCGAACCAGTACTAATCAGAGGATAAAGTGTCTTGCTCAAGGACACAACGCAGTGTCACCGGTGAGGCTCGAACCCATAACACCTCGATCAGGCGAGTCAAGCACTCTACATGTACCACTGAGCAACTCCGTGGTCACTAACAAGTCACTAATAACTTAAGTGGTGGCATATCACAAAACCACAGTATGTGGAAATATATACAAGTGAACAAAAATGGACATGCGAGATATTTAACCCCCCTGAACTCAGGAAACGTCTCGATATGAAATGAACGAAAATTGTTGGTTGAGAGGTACAGCATCAAATCAAATCAAACTATGCAAAAAAAAACTAGACAAACCCCGTTTTACATTAACAAAATATGATATTTTTACTGTTGCAATAATCAGGTAATAAAGGCATCACACATTTTTGTTCGTGCATTATTTTTGCTAGGCTTGAACACGAAGCAATTAGGCAATGTAGCACCCGTTAGTGTAAATGTTGAAAATAGCGGGAGATACCGCTGCCGTTACTGTAAACGCGTTAACAATAACGGTACCGTTGGTGTAAACGTTGACAGTAACGGGAGCGATCTCTCCCGTCATTCTCAACGTTTACACTAACGGGAGCGTGTGACGATATAATGTGCGATATCAACGTTTTTGTCAACAATGTCAGATTTTATTTACTTACGTTTGTTGATAGAAATTAGGGTTCGTTGATAGAATTATTGTCTAATTATAAATAACTTAACTTGCTGTTCCTTATTACTGATACTTCCCCGCTCGATAACCCAATAACTACTTAAGCTCATTTAGTGAACAGGTGGCAAAGAGCTGATCATACACGTTATGTTGTTTCCTATTACTTGACTTTTCGCTTTCTGTAAAGGCGGCGCCTCATGAATACGTAATTAGGACTGGTCAACCTTAGGCATAGGTAAAAACTGAAAATGGGGCGTGGTTTTACTCAAAAGTAACTGTATCATCTTGTGCCACAACCTCAGTCATTATTTAGTCCTTAAAACACCAGCAAAATATCTGCATCTGAAAATGTCTATTTAACAAAAGCAGGGAGGCAAACATTGTGGACCCAGATCAGACTGCTCCTACAGGAGCAGTCTGATCTGGGTCCACACTGTTTGTCTATGAGGCTTCAAATAGTTTAGTGGACGAAAAAACATACGTTTTGTGATTATGCGCTTTAAGGGTTAATAAATGTGAGTTCAGTGTGTATACGGCTAGGATTTTCATGAAATGCACGCACGTTTGCTCGGCACAAAAAGCTTATTAACTCTTTACCAAATTATAAATAAAACCTGATTTCCCTTCCTTAGCAGATGAAATAGCCGAATCACGCCCAGATATGAATATTAAAGTTGCCACCTTTACAGTAAGCGAAAAGTATACTTATACATATAATGAATATTGGGATTCCTATGGTAACGGAAAAAGTATTATAGTTGCACAGAAAATATGGACTCCTAGACATCTCAAAAACTATTCAAGCTAGCTTGATGAAACAGATATGTGAACTGGTGGTAATGTGTTGTTAATGTACGTCGATCACCTTCTGTTGGTGTTACATGAAAATGTGGGTGTTATTGTAACGGAAATAGTCACATTATTGAGAAAACATATGGATCCCAATGTAAACCAATAACTATTTAAGCTAGCTTGGTGACACTTTGTATGTGAACAGGTAACAATGTGCTGGTTTCGCCTGCCACATTTTTGCCGTTACATGAAAGCCACCGTTTCGCAACTTATTCGTTTTGCAAGAGTATGTTCTCATGCTGATGACTTCAACAATAGAAACACATTTATGACTTCTAAGTGAAGTTACTAAAACAAGGTTATATATTCCATAAACTCCATAAAGCTTTTCCTAAATTTTATTACAGACACACAGATTGTTAAATACAATATTTGCTTTAAAATAGTAAGTGAGTATGTAAGTCATAATGTAAAATCTCTTCTGCAACAAGGCATACCAGAACCTGTATTTTATGACAATTTAGTTTAAAAACTTAAGAGAATTGTTGGAAAGCCTAATTTTAGTGATCAATTTAAAAAGATTATTAAACGTTGTAAAAGAGTGGGATGCAGCATGTATATCATGCGACAGTCTGCATGCCTGGTAGTGAACCCAATCACGGTTGATAGCTATGGTTTCCTCTTTAATTGCACGACGGTGGATCAGACCTCTGACTTAATGATGGCCCTGACGTAAAGTTTAATTTGCTGATTGGTGCCTGATGCTATTCGTTGACTGGGCCCACCATAGCTCAGCTTGAGCTCTGAATATCTGTGTGTCATGAGCCATCTTCTTTGTATTGTCATAATGTGTTAATTTGATTTGATTGTTTCTTAGAGATGATATATTGCGTTAGTTAGGAAACCTCCATGTGAGCTAAACAATTTTGTGTTTTAACAACAACAGAATCTAGTGCGAAGATTTAGCGCTACATGTAGTAAAATGCGTTTGAGCCCCCCCCCCCCCCCGTTCTAAGGCAATGGTTCTGTTGTTGTTGATCTATTGTTTAATGTATTTTCCATTGTTTGTGGGAGTTCTGTGTTTGTCTTTGTTTTGTTATGCATTACTTTGTGTCCATTTTAGTTTTGCAATCATCTTGAGGAGAAAGAGAAAGCTGGTCGCTGTGCTTTTATTGCCTTACAGATGTATTGTTACTATAAATGTTCTGTGGCTCTTCCTCACGGTACCGTGGGTTGGTCTGCAGTATGTGACTGTGGTATTTTCTGATCATACTCACTTACTTTTTATTTTATATTTACGCCACATATTGTGGCTATTCCGGATGCAACATATCTTAAATATCTTAACTTAAGTCTCTATTTTTTCATTCCAGAACATTCGACACAAAAGATATGTTTGCATATATAAATAATCGTATGCAGGGAGGCTAAGACTAAGTATTTTCTGCCACAGGTTCGGATTTTTCATTATCAAGATAGGGACAATCATGGAGGCAGTGATCAACAATATTTTCATAGAACATTTCACAGAAGATGCAATCTTTGTTACCGGAATTTATTTCAGCCAAGCTTGAGATCATTTGTATGACAGAGGTACAGTGCGGGAGAAGCTCTCTATGTTCCTTTTGAGAAATACAAAATCCAATGTGGATTACAGTCATAATGCACTATAGTAAAGCGACTGAAATCGTGTGTTTGTTTTCTATTATGTCAGGACGAAATTGCAGATTCATGCAATGTACTCTTTAACATGCGCCTCCAAGCAAACTTTCTCGAAAATATGCTGCTTTCAAGATATGCCTCTAAAATATGTCTAAGTTGATTTTTTCCTAATAACCTAAAATGTCTGCTATAAAACCAATTTGTCTACAATTAGAATGTGTAGTAAATGACGTTAGTCTGTTAAGAAATAAATTTTAACCCATGTACTGGAATTTAGTCTACACATTTGACCAAAATGTGTTATCTTCCTAAAATCTATTTTAAGTGTTTTTGGAAATACACCCAATACACGTGAAGGGAAAATTCACACTTTTTTCCAAATGCATTTATTATAGACCTTGCATTATGGCAGGAATAATTCCTCATTAAATGTTTGTGAATGCTCTTCAGTTAGCATATAAATAATTACTTTTGCTTGTCAATGGGGGTCTGGACATTATCAGGTCAATGAGTTCTACACAAGAATACTGGAAGCACTACCACCTGCTTACACACTACCCAAGCAGAATTATAAATCCTTGTAATGGCCAAAAATACTGATGTTTCAGAGTAATATTTTAGCAGTCTGTGCATTCATCAGTGTATTTTGATACCTGGCAGTCATTTAATTATTTCTCAAATTTAATGAAGAAATTGACTCAAAGGTGCTGCTTCAATCATTTGGCTGACCTGCATATTGATGTAAACTCAGGTTAATGTGTATCTGTTTAATGCCAATAGCTGTAAGATGGCTGCTCCCAGATGCTCCCAGACCCTATAATTAATTCTGTAATTAGCTAAGCAGATGAATAAATGCTCCGTGAAAATTAAATCAGTACATAATGAAATATATATTTTGAATTAAAGTAGAATGTTAAAAATCATGAACATACACTTTAAAATTAGGCGTGCCTAGTGACTGCATATGTTTAACACATAATCTATGGGCTCGTTCTAGTGATAGTATTTCACTTTCTGATAAATCAAACCAGTTTTCACACCCATATAACGCCTTAGGCCAGACAACGGAATCACACAGTGGATACAAATTGTCTTCGTGAAGAAATTCGCTGTGTATACGAGACTAAGAAATGTGTTTTAACCTCGTATCTGTCGCATCTTTAATGTTGATCTTGTGGTTTAAATATGTGTTAGTGTTTACACCTAAGTGCTTATTGTTCTTATATTCCTTTATAATAGCATTACCAATATACCCATTCTGATTACAATCCGATCTAGTCACGGCGGACATAGTAAACCTAGACAGGGTTTTAATCAGATTGCCCATATACCATACCCTGTTCGAATCTAAAGATTTTTCTTTACATTATATACAATTACTGAAAATTTGGAAGACCGAATATCTATATTGCCACTTGCACGAGTATGCATAACATATACACTAGAGAAGTGCAAGGCCACAAACAGTTAATGCTACGATAACTATATCACCAGCTATAGACGGACAGCATACAGTCATACCAAGCATAACATTTAGTCAATTGTTCAAGCAATTAATCTTAATAACACAAAAACATAAAGAGTGATAATACTTCACCCTGACGTGAGCATTGAAGAATGTCAAGCCAATTGGTTTATGACAATACACGACTTTTCATATTAGTATGCAATTCTATAATGATACCAAGTGACTTTGACCTTATCCCCATGTCATAAAGTTTTGTAAATAATCCATCGTTCCACAATTTGTCAAAAGCTTTTTGTATATCGAGGAAGCAAGCAAAATATTTACTTTTGTTTTCTTTTGCATAATAAATACATTCCCTTATCATTATGGATGTCATGTTACAGCCTATATTTGGCCTGAGAGTAAGTGAGTATGATCAGGAAATACCACAGCCACAAACTGCAGACCAACCCACGGTACCGTGAGGAAGAGCCACATAACATTTATAGTAATAATACATATGTAAGACAACAGCAGCAAAGCAAACAGCCTTCTCTTCCTCTTCAAGCCTCCTTGGAGACCATTCAGAGGCTTTGAGATACTAGCCTTCATACTTTCCAGTAAAAGCCTTTTGAACAGCTTCAAAATAGCTGACGAGACTGTAATAGCCCTGTAGTTATTGGGGTCCGTTTTAGATTTTCTACCACCTTTATGTAAAGTTATAACAATGTCTTGCGTGAGACACATGGAATACAACCATAGTTAAACATATCCGTGTAACACTTGGCAAGGTGTTCGTAAAGAGTATCACCACCATGGATCAAATGCTCATTATATACACAGTCCTGGTCTCAAACCTTATTTTCCTTTATTGTTTTGACTGCTTTCCTAACATCATAGTTGATATGTTTGTAGGGATACCAACGCGCGTTGCGCACGGTGTTGCGACCAGTGAACGTAACGCCATTTTATGTATATTTTTAACGCTAAAATGTCGATTATGAATGGAGTTTATCGAATGATGTCGAATTTTTATACTTGTCACTTTTACTCACATATAATTATATTATACAAATTATAAATACAAATATAACGGGCAGTATTTCGAATTCAGATGAGCATTTTATTGCAATATGTTTAAAATGGTATTAGCGATTTTACGTTAAACTGGCTGGTGCCAGCTAGCTGGAAACATCGATTTTACGTTAATTCAACTGGTGCCAGTTAACTTTATATTAAATTGGCTGGTGCAAGTTTGATTTTGATTTTCATTTTTTTTTCACGATAAAAAATACACATTATAATTGTTTGCTAAAATAGCGCGCTATCTGCAATGAATTTGTTCGGAGTCCGTTTTTGTATTGCATAATGATACGCAAATTTAACTTTTAATTGTTTTATGTAAAAAACAAAACAGCCACACGGGAAGGAAAATTTGGCAATGAAAGACACAGCCATCAAAGTAAGCACAGCGTGATACTCCGAGCTAATAATTTGAGCCGCAACGCAAGGAAACCTGATTTTGTTGCATAAATTATGAATTAACGAAAGTGCAAAACCCGCGTTCTGATCACTCACAGCAAAGAATGGCATCTAAGATTGCTTTGTCGCAGATACTGGTCTTATCAACGTGGATATTTACAGTAAAACCTGTCATAAGCGGCCACTAAAAAAATACCAAAATTGTTTTTTTAAGACTGATTATCGCTTTCTGCAGGTCAAAAGTATTGCAGAGTGCTCCAAAGGGAGCATTCTGCAGTACTTTTGACCTTCTGTCATTGAGATCTTTGATTTGTCTAGTTTCTGAGTGACCGCTTAAGACAGGTTTTACTGTACTTAATTAGATTTTAATAATGTAATTATTCCGCACAGTTCGCAACATTACTTCAATAATACGTTTTATTGAGTTGCGTTGTTTAACCCTTAATGCGCCAATCGCAACAAAAGTCTGCTTTTCTCGTCTGTTGAAATGTTTAAGAAGCCTATATGGCAAACAGTGTGGACCCAAATCAGACTGCTCCCATAGGAGCAGTCTGTTCTGGGTCCACACTGTTTGCTTCTATACTTAATTCGTCAGTAATGTTAGGCAATTATTTGCAGCAGACGACTTCAGCAGACGACATTTTCATATGCATTTTTTTCTTGGCGCTTTAAGGGTTAAAATGCAACAGATTGCATTGTATTAGCAGTGGCCAGATCAAGCTGCTCTATAGATGAACTCTTCCTAATCCAAACAGAACATGTAAAATTTTGACACCAGTGGTATCATACCATTTATTGTGATATCCACTATTAGGTTCAGTTTCACTTTGAAAGTGAGAATGTTATTGGCTGACAGAGACATGCGCAAATCATGACGGGGTGAGGGATGTTCTGGGGCGTTGAAAAAGAGAATGTAATTGGCTGACAGAGACATTCGCACATCATGACGGGTAGAGGATGCTCTAGGGCGTTGAAAAAGAGAATGTAATTGACTGACAGAGACATGCGTAAATCCAGAGAAACCCCCCCCCCCTCGGAAAATCGCAAAGCTGTATGTGTTTCCTCAGGAATAATGGTATGGACCCCTTGGGAAATCACAAAGCTGCCGAGCAAGCATTCAATGTTGGGCCATCATCGGCCCGTCAGCGAAACGCTATTCAAATGGTGACCCGCTTTGGTTACTTGGGATAGAAATACACTGAAGGACTTTAAAAACGCAAAAAAATGAAAATTATTATTTTTTTTGCGTCCAGAACAGTTTTTGCCGTCTTTTATATATAAAAACGGATGATAAAGACACTCTGCTCCTATCTATACCCATTACCGGTGTTTTTAAAGACACTGGCTCCACCAGCTATGGATTGCTGGTTTTCTATGTTTTGCATGTGGCGTCCCCACGAATCAATGAAACAAACTATTTTATCATTTCACATTTAGCTTGTAAGTATACATGTATAAAAACACAGCAGCTTTAGTTTTATAGCTTTAATATTCATACCACGTTTGTCTGAACATCAACGATCTGCTGCAATTGGAATATTAAAAGCTTGGGTGCGTGTTTCTGATGTCGCCAGATATCATTATTGCCCATCCGTCAACTACACAGCGCCTCAGAGATCGTTAGCAGGCTACTGTGACAGGTAAAGATCGTCGCAGGTCTGGTCAGCCAAAAATGGCGATCGGCGTTAAGAGCCAACTTACGTTAATTGTGTATCGACGATATTTACATCGACGATATCTCTTCCAGGCGGCTACGTCAGTGCCTGAGGAATAGAAGGGCTCGAAGTGTAATTTGTTTCTGATTTTTAATAAAAATATTTAATCACAATAACTTAAAATTGTGTCCGATTTCTATGCAACTTTAGAATCATAGGGTATTGCTATTTGAAAGACTGTTGCTCTAACATTATTTATCATTTTACCATAAAATCTAAAACATGTTTTTCTGACATATTGAAGTTCATTTTTGCCAAACATAAACAAAATCGAGACATTGAAAGTTAGTAAATATTATGAATTTCGATTTATGCGTTTTAAAGTCCTTCAGTGTAGTGGCACGGACCCTATCCCACCTCTGTAAAATTTTGGACATGGATCCTCCACCCCCGACGAAACTTTCTGGATCCCGGCGTGCCGCTTGAGTACAGAGAGGAAAGGAAAGAGATAATTCAGGAAATTAACCCTTAAAGCGCCAAGAAAAACTGCATCTAAAAAATGACGTCTGCTGAATTTGTCTGCTGCAAAAAATTGTCCAACATTACTGACCAACTAAGTATAGAAGCAAACAGGGTGGACCCAGATCAGACAGCTCCTATAGGAGCAGTCTGATCTGGGTCCACACTGTTTGCCACAGAGGTTTTTAAAACATTTCAGCTGACGAGAAAAGCAGACGACTTTTGTTGCGATTGGCGCATTAAGGGTTTAATCAGAATGAGGTGATGCAAATGGTGTATCAAGAGGCACAGATTTTACTTTACAATTACCTACTGAATATATGATATTTTTGCATGCTTTTTTGTATCAAATAGTTGTTAGATCCAATTCAGGTCCGACGATTTTGTTATAAAATTCGATTACAAATGTAAAAGACATACTAAAAAGACAATGAAAGCAAACCAACCAGCTCTCTCTACTTCCTCAAGATGATTGCAAAACTAGGAAGGACACTAAGGTAATTAGCATTTGACTTTGGTGGCCTATAAAACAGTGTAAAAACTTGTCTGTTGCGATCGCAACTTCAATCCAAATGCATTCAATCAATACTTCGGGTTTCGAGATCATCTCTATGCTTGTAATGACATAGATCATGACGCCACCGTGACTATATCCCTTTCACATGCTGTAAACTCGATTAGTCAGGTCTCGAGATTTATATATAAACCTAAAGTTCATTCTCAATGTCAAAGTAAAGCGCAACGATTGGCTGCTTGCTGACACGTGTCCGCAAGCATCCAAGATTTATATATAAACCTAAAGTTCATTCTCAATGTCAAAGTAAAGCGCAACGATTGGCTGCATGCTGACACGTGTCCGCAAGCATCCAATCATGGAAAGTCAAAGTCAAAGTTAATGGCGACCCCCACCCCCCCTACTAGCCACATGGAAATTCACATGACCCCACTACTTTTTAGCCGCCCCCTTCTGACAATTAAATAATGAGCGGTCCATTATAAACCTAAAGTTCATTCTCAATTTCAAAGCAAAGCGCAACGATTGGCTGCTTGCTGACACGTGTCCGTAAGCAGCAAATCATTGCGCTGTATTTTGAGTTTGAGACTGTACTCAAGGTTTATAACCTCGAGGACTGATATCTAATCCATCTGAGTTCGAAATTCAACATTACATATTGCATGGGCCGGGTTTTTCCCATTTAATATTATACAGTTATTTCATGCCCGTTTGTATACTGACGTCAACTAAAACGCCTCACTCATTATCACTGATTTCTCAGCGATGATATACAAAAAATGAACAGCCACGTACTGCTTCTTTATGTAAAGGTTGGACGATTTTGGAAAATGACTTTAAATTGCTATGCAGGTGACGCGTTATTCCGATGACGTCATACAGGCTCAACGTACACATGACGTCATTATGCATCAATCTCTTATGATTTCAATTTAAATTTGCACCCAGTTTGTGCCGTTAATGTTTTACTAAACAATGAACAAATTTTGGATCATTTTACAAACAGTTGTGCTTGCGAGTAATAACTTTATGAAATTATGACGTCATATTTTAAAAAGACAAAATGAAAGGTCCGTTTACGAAACTTCCCAACATTCTCGATTTGCCTTAAGAAATGGAAAAAATGTTAAGGGGGTACATTAAGTAATGTACAAAGAATATGCCTACATAAAAATACGTTATTTAAGATGAGCTGTAACGCCCAATGGCAAGTCGTTGGTCTACGTTAACGTAATCTAGAACGGCCGTCTGGAGCACGTGCCAGATTGCGTTTTCTCTGCAATTGTCGCTGGTTTAAGACTAAAGACTTTTGCAAATGATTCGTAACAATATTTTTACTCACTTTGCAAAGTCATGACGTTTAAGTTTTACTGAAATGCATGGCGGAAAGGTGGATGGGGTAAGTTGTTTCGTTCAGCAGAAGCATACAAATATAAACGCATTCTTGGTAAAATAGAGACTGTTTTACAATGGTAAAACACGGCTTTCTTGTCAACGGATTGTGTCTGGAAGCCAAGCAAATGTGGCTTAAAGTTTGTGTCGCACGAAACTAGTGACCCCTGTCTGAAACCCTGTCCTTAACTTTGAAAACGCATCACCCAGATTAAATCCTTTATTTTACAAACCCTGTGAATGTCAGTGAGATAATTGTTATTGCATATCATAGTCTTACTATCTTGTTGTGATTCTTAGAAAATTCGTGGTTGTAAATTTACTGTAAGGTATTGAAAAAGTAACTGTTTAAAGACAAAGGTGGTCGATTTTGAAGGACACACATTCAGCTGCAAGTTAACACGCGTTAGTTTTGAATCCTTACCTAACAGATATGCGTTCTATGCTTCTTTCACGTTTGCACATTCATCATTGAACGATAAGAAATTAATTGACAGTTCGGTTTGCTTCAATTTACACCCCTTTAAAAATACAGACATACCCCAGCCACCTTGATTTCTATAGTCTAGTAATAAAAATCATCGTCTTGGGTCTTTCAAAGTTTCGATTTTTTTACCTCCGATTTCATTGGAAAGGGCAAAGGGCATACACAAATGACAGAATATGCATACATTACGCTTGTATCACGTGTCTTTTGTATTGTGCAAGTGACGTTAATGTAATTTTTAACACATTTTCGATCACATGACAGCACATCTATTGCCATTATTTACATCAAAACGTCTTTCCCACATGACTGGCAGTGTATGTAGTCAATATCAGTAATGAAAGCGTGCATAAAGGTAACTTATGGAGATGTTTCTAAAAAGGAGCTATAAATTGATGTTCAAATTTTACGTCATTTTCGAAATATTGAAGTTACCAATTACGTTTTATTAGAAAACGCCTATAAACTCTTTTGGTGATATGGTATCATACACGCCACATTTTTAATTTAAAAATAATCAAAACGCTTAATTTAATTGTGTAGAAAGTTGCTGGATGCTGTATGTACCGATGTGACGTCATAAGCAGCGTCTGGTGATAGTGCAGTCAAATAAACGACTGATTCATACCAAATCTGGGTAGCACATTAAAACCTGCGAGTAACTTTTCAATCGCATATACGGTTTGCAAGAAAAGTGCAAAACTATGGTGATGCGTTTTCAAAGTCCGCTTGTATAGTTTGACTATATTACAAACAGGCATGAAATAACTGTTTTATTACCCAACCCATTTGATGAAATACTTAGATCCGTTTTTGCATAGAGATGCTGTAGACGATGCGGTTTTGTTGCAGAACAGAAAATTTCACCAAATCTGCTCAATTTTGGTTTCAAAATGGTCCGCTCGTTCTAACTAAGAAAAAAAGTACCAACACTTTATATTTTTGACCATAAACAAAGGAGTTATTGGAGTTTAAAGTTGCCAAACCATGCCTTATTTTCGCCATTGCTGCATAACGCCTCCTTTCATAAACGAACAGTACGTGTATCGTTGTCGCGCATGTCGATAAGCGCATGTGTGTTTTTAACAGGGAAGCGGGTAACCAGGCCATGGTATAGTGAGAGTCAACAGTCATATTTATTGACCGGTGGAATAGTTCAGTGACTCATGACATAGCAAAAATTAGACAATTCCTTCTGAATTGGTTCAATAAACTTGGAATGGTCCATTGCATAATTTCGAGGGGTCACAGGTTACAATTTCTAAATACAATTGTAGTTTTTTCTCTGAAAATCGTTTTTATGTCTTAACAAACAGTGTAGACAATGATGAAACGCTGTAGTATATGGCATTATATCTGGATCTCCATTGTCATCAGTTGTAAATTCAAATAAAGTATGCATTCATTCCTCTTTTAACTGAATGAATTCAGTTAGTCATCATGTAGAAAAGAAATTCAAGCTAGACTGTCCAGGCCAAGATGTTATTATTGTTGTTGTGGCTCTTTTGTTCAGAGTAATTATATAATAAAACAATTGTTGACTATTGGGGCATAAGACATGACGTGATGTGGACCTGAGAATACACATATTGACCTCGGCTCTGTCTCAGTTGTTGCGTCTCTTGATTTAATAACAAGTTTCCTATTTTCATAGTTTATTAGTCTGCCATTACAATAGACTGTTACTATAAGAATGACGTTAGCGACGTTAGCAACGTCGCGTTTAACCGATGTTATACACTATAAATAGAATGTCTAAATAGTCCAATATTACATTTCTTCTATGTTATCAAAAGATAGCGTTTCTGTCTCTGATTGGAATAAATCATATATGGAATAATTTGAATTGAATATTTTGTTTATAGAAATAATCAAAATGGAATTCATTGAATTGAATATTAAGGTTTCTGCCAATTGACGGAATAAAGTCTCTGAGTCTAGGTGGTGGTCGTCTGTTCCGCTTCGGTAGTTCACGTCGTTGTGGTGGGTGTGGCTGGTGTTTTCTAACGCCGCGTTGCTGACGTTCATCGGTTTGGGTTATCTCTCTATGGTCATCATTTCCCTCTTCATTTCTCCTCTGCATGCCGTCTTCTTCTCCAATATTTGTCTTCTGTTGTTTATGGTTTGATGAGCGCAATAGACGTTCCCTCCAGTGCTCATCTTGAGGTTCCTTTAGCCGTTTAAATTTGGATGCGTCTCTGGTGATAATCCGTCCATCAGATTTCCTTCTAGCCTTGATTGCTGATCCATTTACACCCAACAATCATGTAGTACTCCCTTTCATGAGCTGCAGACCATTTGTTGATCTTCTTTCTTTTCAGCAGCACTTTTTCTCCAACTTTAAAGTTACTTTTCCGACAAATGGGATGTCTGTGATGATTGTCCCATTTCTTTTTGTACTCAATATCCCGTCTGGTTATTTGGGTTTCCATTTTCTGAATAGCTGTTGTTCCTGATGGGGCTTTATAGTCCTGTTTTGTCTTTATGTTTCGTCTCATGAGTGCTTCGTATGGTGAATAGCCTGTTGCGGGATGTGGGGTCGATATGTACCCCATTAGCATATTTTGTATGGCAATGCAGCTTGATCTGCCTACGTTGTGTGCTATCTGTTCTGTCTTATTAAGATGTTGCGGCTCATGTAAGCATAAGGGATTATATTTATTCTGTTTATTATCAAAAACACTGTTTTTTTTTCGTTGTTGTTTTTTCGTCAACCGTGCAAGCATTTTCGTCCCACTCTCGAACTGGAATATATTTTGTATGTTACACTTTAAAAGAGTTTGCATTCAGTCATGATAAGGCTGGAATGTTTCCATGTGTTGGCAATTGACAAATGCATATATATGGTATTTATATATCATTTTGATGACGTCATAATTTTGTTCTGACGCGGAAACAATATGGGTGACATGTTAGTTTTAATTATTTACCCCCCTTAAATTAAATTTTGTGCATTTCGACTGAAATTGGCAAACGAATTGCAAGAAATTCCTGATTGCTATAGACTACAATTGACATAAAGTTTAAATTGCACTGACACAATAAACGCTATTTTGATGACGTCATAATGACGTCCAGACGTGAAACCAAGATGGTTGACCAGGTGATTTTAATTCTTTATCCCCTAAATTTTGATTTGGTATAGGTCACCATAAATCGGCATCAAATTTGCACGGGAGTCCCGATCGCCCCTGACTTAAAAGCTGTTTAAAACGGCAACTTTCAAAAAGACCGAAAATTGGTTTTCAAGACCAATTATCGCTTAATGCAGGTCAAAAGTCTACTTTTGAATTCCATTAGCTACCATTTGTCATCAAGATGTTTGTTTGTCTAGTTTTGAGTGGCCGAGTTACACAGGTTTTACTGCATAACAAATATTTCAAGAAGTTTCTCAGTTATTGCTTTATTTTTGCTCAGAGCACAGACGGCCCGACGCAGAAAAAATACTGTACACGCTCCTGGGAAAGTAATGTTGGTTAATTACTGTTGCAAAGAAAGCTTCGCCTGCATTGTCAGCAAATTTCTGCAGTTTCTATGTAATTAGACGCTCCCGCTTTCCGACGGAATATTTACAGGAAGTGAAATATCTCTGCGTGAAATAGGCCCGTATTTGTGTGAAATTCATGATTGCTTCATACAAATAGCAGAATGTCTCCAATGAACAATGAAATGGTTCTCGACGCAAGAAAATCTGGCTTTGATGCATGCTAAAAACACCAGTCAGCGCATCCGCGCAGTCTCATCGGCAACTTTGTTATTCTTGCATACGGGACAAGGATATCTGAGATTTTACCCTGGGATAGAAAATCTTATCTAACCCATGCTATCTTACCCAGGTTGTCACTTGAGGGCTACATATATTGGGTGTATTGGAACTCACGCACATTGTCGTCAAGTGACGACATTGTTATGTTTAAATGACGTCATCATGTGCAATCGCATCTAAGCGTATTTAAGGAATTCTGGAAGCTTATTTTTAAATAATAAAAAAAGGCGAGCAAGAAAAAGAATCCATTATTCGTGCGAGGGTAGGATGGAAAAACCCGTTAAGCAAGCCTCGTGATGCCAAACGGCGATCCTTGGGACAGATTTTTCTATTCCCTCTCTGGAAAGTATACTCATGTCCAATGAAAACGCACCACCTACAAAAATGACTATATCTTTTAAACGACATAACATTTCATTTTTGCAATTGCGTCTTATTGTACTGTAGCAATTTTGTAAGTTACTGATAGGTCTTTTAAACTGAATGATCGCTGATGGCACGTGCTGGAACCATTTAACAAAACAACCGTCAAAACAGAAAGTCACAGAACCAGTCATCGAATTAGTCAGAATTTTCAAAAGCATTATTCTCGCATTTTTCTTTGTAGAAATTGCAAAGAATCTGTAAATTGTTAGCCATGAGTAGTCACCTTGCCTTGAAAGCGGCTATAACGTCACAATTTGACGTCACTAGCGTAATTTTGACTAGGCATATGATCGAGACATTCAAGGGCTCCTTCTTTTAATGGTGCAAAATAACGACAAGGTCGTAGCAAGAAGATTTCTTGCTCGTGTAGCGGATCTTTAACATCAACGGAGAATAGGTAACAACGTTTTTTTTGATAAACGTCAAACTCTAAAAGCTCGTATACACGAATCTAAGAGTATCTGTGTTTAACTTAATGTTAGATATTACTCACACTAACAGATGAACAAAATTTTTAGAAGATTTAAAACGCTAGCGTTTCGAACAATGGCTGCCGATGCGCTCAAAGTTGACGTCAATGATGCAACGTCAAATTTTTAGAAGATTTGTATGACGTTTTGCATATGTGTGAGTTAGTACGACGGAAATAAGCATTGTGTAGGACACTAGGACTGTAGAAATTGCAATTAAACATTTTACGTCAAGTTTTGTTGGACCACTCCATATTTAAGCTTACATAGTGACATTGTTTGCGTTAGTGTAGCGTTAGCTGCTGCGTCACAATTGCCAAAGTTGTGGCGAAATGACAGGGGATCTACTGACAAGCAGAAAACATTTAAACGAGATTTTGGGGTCTTTTTGTATACGCCCAAAATCTGATTAACGCAATTTTGAGGCTGACGTTACGTCATGTGGTAACGGAGTCACTGGAATTGAAATTTTTGTGCGAAAACATCGCATTTGTCCTAAATAATAATTATAATTAACACATTTTTGCACAGCTTCGGATAAGCCACAAATATGCGCATTGGGAGAGTGGTGCGTTTTCATTGGACATGAGTATACTTTAGATTATACGCTGTAAATTTCGAGGACACGTGACGTGTTTTCTTAGTGTTTCAGCAAATATTGCGTCCACGAATAAAGCTAAGAATATTTAAATTATTTAAAAAAAAATAAAAAATATCTCTTCAAATGTTGACAGTATTTGTCCTCAGTCAAACACCAAGAACACCGCCTGTTTTCTTAGTGTTATATACTAAACCGCTTAAACATCATATGACTTCATGTGGGGCGATCTACTTTTATCAAAGACTCCACGCGCCTGTGTTTTGGCACCTTGTCCTACCAAGGGTTGAGATTCATTATATCGCACGTATTGCCAATTAAGGGCGTTTTGACTTGGAGACGTTTGTCGAATCTTCGCTTGAGAAGATGGTGTTCTGGCAGACGGAAACAGTGAGAAATTGGGACATTTGCCACATTTATGTATAGTCATATGTGTAGGGCATTCATGTCTTTGAAAAAGTGGCTAAATGAGCTTCAGTAGGTAACGTACAGGAAGTAAGTATTTTGTCGCTATTTGTTCGTTTTAAAAATTCATTCGGAGCGTTTGTAGTCATGCGGTGGGTGGGGTAAAATTCAAATTTAGATGTAGCCCGATGTATACCCCGGTACCGACTGAAAAAAGTTTGTATCAAGCATTCCTAAACAGAAATAATCCTCACTTAATTTCATATAACGTAAGATTTTTAAACACGTATTGCATTTTCTCACTGTTTATCTATTTCTTTATTATTTACAAACATGTGTTTTTAAAATCTTAAGTGGTTTCTATTAAAACATTCGTATTTTATTAATTGTTTTTGCAGGACCTTGTCAATCTAAGTTTACTAATTCCGGTCAAAGCCAGTTTTAAGGGAAGTAAAGTTGCTTAAAATATACAATAGACAACAATAATTTCAAAATAACTCGTCGTTCATTCACGCCAGAATATTCATATTCCACAAACATGCTTTATAGTACACATTATTAGTCACATTAGAAGGATTTCTCAAGTTTAATTATTTTGAATTGAAATTAAATGCATACTTATCAGTTACCTCTCATATTAACTGTATTGCTACACATTGCCTGATAAACATGGCCTATCTCAGGCATGTGTCTTTATCAGGTCATGATGACGTTGCACTTTTTAATGACGTCACTAATGACGCTGAATCAACACAAAAATCGTACATACGTCAAAATCGCTAGCTTGAAGAGTGAAACAACGGATAAACTGATAAAAAGAATACCAGGTTCGCGTCTTTTGATATCAAGTTTACCAGGCTGGGCTTTGAGAGTGCATGTTGAATCGCTCGACAAGCCTCGCGATGTCAACAAGCGTTCTCAAAGCCTTGCTTGGTAAACTTGCTATCAAAATACATTCACGTAGTATTCTCTATGTATCTCCAAATGACATCTTTATATAATGCAGCTTGTTTTCTATGTTCCAGACCCCCATGGAGTGGACACCCTTACATGTACACACGAGAGGCCACAGAAACAGCACTAATACGAAAGACATGATCTTTTACAACAAAGACTATTATTTACGTTATTCTAAGACGTTTAAATGGGTATTATTTGTGATATTTGCTGATAAGGAAAGTGTGTTGCATTGTGTTTACATGCGCAGATTCAGAAAAAAATTCTCACAGGGGCGGGAGTTCATTCCCAGAACAGGGTGGGACAAGCCTCAGACCTGGGGGTTGGGATCCTACAAATTTAACCATGGCAAAATATTATTTCCTGGAAGATCGAGGGGGCCCAGACCTTTGCCCCCACTTCTGGATTCGCGCATGATTTAGGTTGTAAAAGCCTCGTTAAACATTTCTGTCATTTACTAGTTACATGTATTTGTACCCGTATTTATTGATTTTTTTGATTTGTTTGCTTATTTATTTCTATGACTGAATATTCAAACAGTTTTATATATTTAGAGAATCCTTCTTTGCGACGATCCTAGCCTGTTCAAATTTTGTGTAAAGGAAGTTACAAATTAAAAAAAAACTAAACCTGATTTATGAGTGACTATATAGATCATCCATTTTACATCCTCTTTTCAACAGTATTCCAGTCGTATCATACATTTCCCAATGTCCTTCCAAATAAGCTAGAATACACTGATTGCAGTTTTAGCCAATAGAGTTCTTCTATTCTGTATTAAGAAGTTATAATTCCTGCTTCTAAACACATTTCTGCACTGGTGTACGAGGGTCAATCAAAAATAACGGAGTCTACCTTACAATATTTAAGTTAAGTAAGATGATCATATATACTTAAGGACTTTGAAAACCCATCACTCAGACTAAATCCTTTCTTGATTAAACACTGAGAATGAAAGAGAGATAAAGTCCATTGCATTCCATAGTCTGTCAAGCTTTTAGAGAGATAAAGTCCATTGCATTCCATAGTCTGTCAAGCTTTTAGTGTGCTCTAGAAAATTCATGGTTGTAAAGTTAACTAAAGGTATTGAAAAAGCAGCTTTTATAAACCAGGGGGACGATTTTGAAGGACACCAATTCAGCAGCAAGTTTAGTTTTGTTTCTTGACTAAACAGACATGTGTCCTATTTTTTCTTGACTCAACAGATATGTGTCCTGTACTTCATTATTGAGCGATTCAAAATTTAGTGAAAGTACACTATGCTCAAATTATTGACCATTGAAAGATGCCGATATACCCCACCCACTCTAATTACTATAGCCTACTGATAAAATAAACATCTTTATACCACCCTTACCAACTTTAGCACAAAACATCTCATGATGTGCAAGGTCTACACTGATGTAGGTGGTATAAAATAGTTATACCATGTTTGTTTGCCTGTACGTAAGATAATCCACTCGCTAAAGCTCGTGGATTATCTCCACGTACAGGCGGACAACCCATGGTATAACTATTACTGAGTCAGATACATGCATAACGAAAACGCAACTACCAATCTCTGAATATATAGGCAGACCAGGTGCAAGAAAAACTACACGGAAGCATATTCATTTCTACATGCGCATTTCACTGAGACAAAGAAACCAGTTGCGAATTTGATAAAATGTGTTTATGGTAAAAAATCATTTATTGAAAAAAAATATATGGGGTATGTGCATATTGGAATTGCCTCTATAAGGCAATACCAATGTGTACCAATGTGTTACTGAAAATTAGGAAAATTATTTTCATGTTTACACTTACCAAATATCATGTCCATCGTTTTTGCTTCTTTTAAACTGATCAGTATTGAAATGCCTGTCACTATACTACAAAAACTGTATAATATATGCATGACAGCTTTATCTCAAAATTCGATTTCATGAAGTAACAATTTGCTAATCTGGTAGTTGCGTGGTTGTATAGGAAAATGTTGCTCAGCAGGAAAACATTATTTCAATAGAAGTTAGTGCTATTGGGTCGACAGCAAATTGCAATTTAATTGATTGTATGCATTTCATAGAATAGCGCATTATAAATCATCTTGTGACTGAGAGTTGCAACTAGAAATAGCTACAAAGATCATGTAATTGCATGTTTGGATTGCATGACAAAATGAGGCTTCTAATACAAACGGGGCCAATATTGGTCTTAACTGACAGAACGCATCAATACAAGTTGAATATTTCAGAACAAACAAATTAAATTATATGCTTAACATACCGGGTGCCACGCAAAGTAGAAACGTTGCTGATTGTTTTTATGGGTCAATGTATTAAACGTATAGGTTATAGATCTTATATTACAATTATGATGGAATTGTATGAGAATGAGCGCAGCGAGTGAACCACTAAGTAATGTTTGTATGTTACCCCCACCCAGTTTTTACATACCTGCTGTTTCGTTGGAACCTTAAATTGCAATTTACCGTGCACCATCAAAACCAAACCATTGAATGTATAAGTCAATATTGTTTTGTTAAATGCCTTAAATACTGAATTATTCCATTCCAAGTAAAGCATTTGGGCAAAATACCCTTGTACACACTTTTCAGCACGAAAATACATGTTTTTCTGGATGACATCATCTTTGACGTCACAAATAAAGCACAATGTTAACAGAGGACAAGTCTGACAATGCCTTAAAATAAATGTTTCGCATATTTGTTTATATTTGATTACACTATAAATATACTAACCTATACTGAACAAAAGTGAAAACGCTACACTTGAATTGTTTGCCATTTATATACAAAATGATGTTTGTTTTTGTTTGTTTTTGTTGCTTTACGTCCCATGTCAACAGCTATGGTCATTGCGGGACGGTCAGTTCACTTAACCACACTTTTTCCTGGGCAGGCTTGAGCAAGCGGTTAACCAGTAATTTGTGCACATACTTTCGCTTGTAACTGACAACAACCCTTCTTGAATAAATCAGCGGAAGGACGGAGAATGACCGTAGAAATTATTACATGATCAATCTCCACGAAAGTATGGTACCGGGCCGGGATCGAACACAAAATGATGTAAGCCAGTAAAGCAAAGGAATGTACTTCTGATTTTTCAAAGACTGGGTTATGCATATCAGTAAAACTTTGACGGTAGTTGTCATGAGGAAACACATGAAAGCCATTTAAATGTGACAGGGGTCCAATTTTTCGATTGTAAATTTGAATTGAAATATCATATGGTTTATGCCTTCAGAAATCCACTACCAACCAGATCTGACTGCACGAAACGGTAGTCTAGACACGTGGCAACCAGAAATGTGACGGCCTTATCACAAGTGTGTTTTGATCGTTTAGAAAAGCAGACTTATAAAGCAGGGTTTGCCTTAAATTGCCAAGCTTGAAATTTTAACACTGAAATCTCCATAGGAAAAACAATGTGTTGTTGCATCAAAGTCTGACGACATTACTAGTCGTGAAATGATAGGAACAATGTACTGATAAGTCTACCTGAAATTTATCGAAAATCAAGATAAATCGAAGATTACCAAACATTTAATTTTCCCTATTTGTTCTTGTCAAAGGGAGACAATATACACATCTTTTCAAACTTGATAAATTCGAAATTGATTTCTGAGCTTGTTTCAGGTGATTAGAGTTTTCTTTTGTTTTTATGCTACACAATTATGACCAATTCAGATACGCATAACAGACTTATTTTGCGCATGCGCAATTGCAGAATTCAGCGAATAGAGCTTAAAACACAAAACGGAGCATAACTCAGACACCAAAAGAGGCAGACTGATGAAATTCCGACGAATCGTTTGCTGGATGTCTGGGAATCATTATTAAGCTTTTGTAAATACATTTTGTTCAAAACTTTCTCACAAAATCTAAAATATTGTAGTGTGGCGTTTTCACGTTTGTTCAGTATAAAAATGCTTGACCTTTTAATCAGGTTTTAAATTGTGTCATGTTCTCTGGGACACCCTGTATATGCCAAATCATATATTTTTTGAATGTGGATATGTCACTGCTCACAGGAAAGCAAATAACAAAAAGAAATGCCGTACACTTATTAAGTTGTGGTGTTAGCATGGGACCTGCTCTTTCATTGTCACTGGCCATCTATAGGTAAATTTGAAAATAATTGAGCCAGTCCGTGAGCAACGAAAGCTCAAATGAGCCGTGGCATGTGATTTCCAACAATGTGGCATTTGACAAGCGTAGACTCAGATGAGCCTGTGCAGCCTCCTTTGAAGCTTAGGAAGTCCAAATGGTGTTCAGTCAGTAGCTTAACAATCATAGAATACTCAAGCGACTAGCAAAGGCTCTGATCAGACTGCATGTATGCGCAGGCTGGTCTGAGCCTTCGCTGGTCGCACATATCCCATTGTTGGAAATCTCATGCACTGACTCAAATATGTCTATGCATACACACAATCTTGCCTGAGCTTTCGCTGCTCGAAAACACAATGAATGCTGGAATGCAGAGAATGTCCCACATCAGGTCCAAGTACAGATTCGTGGTACATGCGCGTTTAAAGACTGGCTTTACGCTTCCGCGATAAGTATACCAATATATCACGAACTTGCTGAATGTCCTACAGTAAGCGAGTATGACCAGGGAATACCACAATCACACACTGCAGACCAACCCAAGGCACCCTGAGGAAGAGCCACAGAACATTAATAGAACAAATACATCTGTAAGACGATAAAAGCAAAGAAACCAGATTTCAATTCCTCTTCAAGATGATTGCAAAACTAGAATGGATGCAAAGTAATGCATAACAAACAAAGACAAACACAGAACTCCCACAAACAAGGGAAGTGCAATAAACAATAGATCAACAACAACAGAACCACGGCCTTAGAACGTACAGCAGCCTAAGCCGCCAGGGGCTTAAATGCATTTTACTGGCGCTAAATCTTCGCCCTAGATTCTTTTGTTGTTCAAACACAGATTGTTTAGCTCGCATGGAGTCTTCCTTACTAATGCAATGTATCATCACAGAGAAATAATCAAATCAAATTAACACATTATGATGATACAAAGAAAAGAGCTCATGACTCACAGATAGTCAGAGCTAAAGAAAGTCTCAAGTTGAGCAACGGTGGGCCCAGCCAACGACAAGCATCAGGCACCAACCAACGGATTAAAACTTTACAGTTTTACAAGTGTTGGCCGTGTACATGTATCTTCCAGGTTTTTGTTCCTTTTCTCTTAGCGGAATATAATTATCTAGTATCGCGAATAATAGCACCTTTAACTGATAATTGAGCCGTGACCTGTGATTTCCAACAACGTGACATTTTGACAAGTGTAGACTCAGAAGAGCCTGTGACGCCTCCTTTTAAGCGTAGAAACTACAAATGGTGACCAGTCAGTAGCTTAACAATCATAGAATAGTCGAGCGACAAGCAAAAACTCTGATCAGACTGCGCGTATGCGCAGGCTGGTCTGAGGCTTTGCTGGTCGCACATACCACATTGTTGGAAATCTCATGCACTGGCTCAATTATACATTATAGCACCTTTAACTGATATTCCAATGATTTACATAAAATAGCCTGCAATGCACAAAGTGCATGTTCATGCTGTTGCAGAAAGAAAACTATTGTATGGTTTAAGCGCCTGTACGGGCCGAAGTTCGTAGATTATCCTTCAGTATTACTTGACTTTTCGCTTACTTTAAAGGCGGCAACTTTAATATTCATATCTGGGTGTAGTTCGGCTATTTCATCTGCTAAGGAAGGGAAATCAGGTTTTATTTATAATTTGGTAAAGAATTGATAAGCTTCTTGAGCCGCGCAAACGTGCGTGCATTTCATGAAAATCCTAACCGTATACACACTGAACTTACATTCATTAACCCTTAAAGCGCATAATCACAAAATGTATTTTTTGTCGTCTACTAAACTATTTGAAGCCTCATAGATAAACAGTGTGGACCCAGATCAGACTGCTCCTGTAGGAGCAGTCTGATCTGGGTCCACAATGTTTGCCTCCCTGCTTATGTTAAAAAGACATTTTCAGATGCAATTATTTTGCTGGCGTTTTAAGGACTAAATAATGACTTAGGTGGTGGCACAAGATGATACAGTTACTTTTGAATAAATCCACGCCTCCTTTTCAGCTTTTACCTATGCCTAAGGTTGACAAGTCCTAATTACACATTCATGAGGCGCCGCCTTTACAGTAAGCGAAAAGACAAGTAATACAGACACACAAACCATACAATAGTTATCACTATTACGGTTTGGATACAGATAGTGTTCTTGAAAGTCAAAAATACAAACAAAAAAAAAACATTAATTTTGAAAAAAAGTCAGCAGATGACAACAAAAGCATGAAAAAATACCCAACATGTAAATAGATAAAGAAAATATGGAATATGATAACACTGTAACTTGTTAATTGTATGTCCAATTTGTGTGATTTCAATGCAATTGAATGTAATGTCATCAAGTCATTGACTTAGACTTTAAGGAAAGTTTAAACGTAAAACTGTAATAGGTTTTCGTACTCACCGATTAAAACATGTGTGTTGGTGCTAAAAAGAACCGCCTCATTGAGACGGTTCTTTTGAGTACCCACAACATATGTTTTGGTTGAGGAATAAGAAAATTCATTCTCAATTACGCTCTCTTATCTGGATGCCTGATTATATTAAAGTACGGGAATGCTTAAAGCAAATGCATTAATGAGCCGCGACATGAGATTTCCAACAATATGATATGTGCGACCAGACAAGCCTAGATCAACCTGCGCATACGCGCAGTCTGATCGGAGCCTTTGCTAGTCGCTTGAATATTCTAGGAGTGTTACGCTAATGACTGAACATCATTTCGAGTTTCTTAGCTTAAGAGGAGGCTGCACATGTTCGTCTGAGTCTACACTTGTCAAAATGTCACATTGTTGGAAATCACATGTAACGGCTCAATTATTTTGTACAAGTAATTAGTGGAAATCAAGAACAAAGGGAAGCCGTCTTTGATTAATTTATTGTCGGATCGTCAGAACTTTTTTCTTAGAACATTACAGCGAACAATTGGAAGCAAGCAACGCATGATCTAGCAAATTGTTCTAAAATGAGTCGGTACATAACCCCATCAATAGAATGAACTTTGCGCCCTACAGAAGAATAGAACAGAGTATTTATTTGACGTAATCTTAACAGTTTCTAGTTAATCAATTACAATATAATACTATGCATGTCTTGGTCTCAAATACTTAAATTTGATTGAAGTGCATAACTAACGATCTTTGTTTAACCCTTACATGCCAATAAAACTACGGTTTTGAATGGCATTCACGGGTTTAGGTGTATATGTTAGAATAATGATAAAAAATCAAATCAAATCAGTTTTATCATGCATTTCCATAACTGGAGGCTTAGCCCAATTCCATCGCCCAGTCAGCTTCGACCAACACAAAAAGTGCTTGTAGCGTCCCCGTTGTGAAGATATGGCGCTGACTTACATATGTACTTTCAATTGTTTGTGGAAGTGCTGTGTCTGTCTTTGTTCTGTTAAGCATTACGTTGTGTCCATTCTAGTTTTGAAATCATCCTGAAGAAGAAGAAGAGAAAGCTGGTTGCGTTGCTATTATTGTCAAATGTATTGTTGCTATAAATGTTCTGTGGCTCTTCCTCAAGGTGCCGTGGATTGGTCTGCAGTGTGTGATTGTGGTATTTTCCGATCATACTCACTAAGTTTTGTTTTAGTTCTGCGTACCTCACTATCATACAACGACATATTGATAAATCAATAAGTAAACTATTACATACTGCTGACAGTTATATAGAAAGAAAAATATAGGTAAGCATATGTTATAGCGAATGTGCTCCACACCAAGTCAAGGCAGTCTACGCTGCGCACTTAAAGCTGCATAGTCTGTAACTTTTGATCTTTTAATTTTTGAAATAATGTTTCTATTTTTCAAGAACACAGTAAAAAGACTAAAATTCAGGTATACATTTTACCTATTTCGTAAATATTTACAAGTTATCAGTATCAAAACAACAGCATTTATGTTAAAACTTGACTGTCTATAATTATTGGAGGGACGCAAACAATTACCAACAAGCGAAAAAACACATGTTTTTATAAGTTTATTCACTTTTCCATGCAGTTTTTAGCTATAGTGAACAGATTTATTGTAAAAACTTAACTTAATTCTGCTTTTACAAATGATTTTAAAAGAAAAAAAATCGAAAAATGTTCATAGTTGCAGACTTAGTCTCTTTAATGTGTAGTTATATGTAGGGAACCCATCTTCACAAGCCAAGGGCACTAAGTCCGCTTCGTTCCTTACTCTAGCGTAAGGAACGAAGCGGACTTAGTACCCTTAGCTTGTGAAGATGGCAGGGGAACATGCTCAGGTTGATCTGAGTCTACGGATGGCGCATCACACAATTTTCAAATAAGCATATATAAGAGAGCCCTAGGGCTCTGGATCGCTCACCTGAATTCTGGCACATGAGGAGCTGATGTTTGGCCTGTGGTTAAAAAGATATCATTTAAATATATATCTATTATTCGCTCTGGTGCCCATTTTGTTCAGCTAAGCTGAAGGGTCTGAGCAATTTTGGTAAAGGACCATATCTGTGAAAATATTTTGAATATATTCTGATATATTATATCACGCAACACCAATTAGCCGGTGCTATTATATAGGTTACAAACTTAGTTTATTATAAAAGTCATTCTCGAGAGGATCGCAATGACTACATTTAATACTTTTAACAAGCAACCATTTTAAATAAACAATATACCAACACAAGACGATATCCTCCTTCAGTATGGCATAAATCGGTTAATAGCAGCTGTTATCGCTAGTCGGAGAAGGCTACAGATAGATTATTTTGTGTCTGTATCAGATACCGCAAAATAATCACTCTCAGGCTTGGCTTAAAGAAGTTGAACAGTAAAACAAACACACGTTTGATAAAAGTTATATTTAGAGAATGCTTTGTACAAGTAATTTTTATGAACTGAAGAGGGACGGTGCCCAGAGTAAGTTTATAAAAATTACGAGTAAAAGCATTTTCTAAATGTTTTGTATCATTGTCCAACCAGATTTAAGTATTTAAACATTGATCCACTTTTATCCACCAAGCATGGCAGATCTACTTGTTTCAGCCAAAACCTTCAGTTGATTATTTAACCCATATATTGCCTCCAAAATATCAATTTGAAAATGTCGTCTGCTACATTTACTTGCTAATATTATTGACATATGTAGGTGTATATGCAAACAGTGTCGACGCAGATCAGAGTTTTCATATCAGTCTTATCTGCATCTACACTGTTTGACAAAGTTAGTAAAAATGTTTGCAAATTAGCAAGACTTGAACATATGACATTTTAGATGCGTTTTGATAACGTTTATAGGATTGAAAACCTCTGATAAAACAGGTGGAAATTTGTCCACATTATCGGTTAATTTAGAAGACTGACATATCTATTTCAGCCAATTTTCTGCTGAAGCACTCATCGAGTGCACTGGACAAATGGCATCTGTTTATGTAGTCTGCTGCAAATATAACTAGTGTGGACCCAATCAGACGGCTCCTGATCTGGATCCACACTGGTTGCCTCTACCCATTTATAAGCCGATAATGTCAGCAAATATTTGCCGCAGAGGGTTTGAGAAGATACTTTTTTTGCCTGTCCAAGTTCACAAAACTTCATTAGTTTATTTTAATCCTTAAAGCGCTTATAACAGCAAAGTCGTCTGTTTTATCGGCTGCTAAAACGTTTTAAAAGCCTCTGGGTCAAACAGTGAAGACACAGAATACATGTGGCTGATCTGTATCAACCCTGTTTGCCTCTAAAATTACTTTAGTCAATAATTGTAGCAAATATATAGCATCAGGAGACTTGTAGATGCATTTTTGATACCGCTTAAAGAGACTAGGTCTGTCACTATGAACATTTTTCGAAAACAAATCTTTTTAAATCATTTGTAAAAATAGAATTAAGTTATGTTTTCACAATAAATATGTTCAGTACAGTTGAAAACTGCATGGAAAAGTGAATAATCTTATAAAAACAGGTGTTTTTTTTTCTAGTTAGTAATTATTTACGTCCCTCCAATAATTCTAGACAGTTGATTTTTAACATAATTGCTGTTGTTTTGATTGTGAAAATTTGCTAAGATTTACGAAAATGGTAACATGTTTACCTGAATTTGAGTATTTTACTGTAATCTTGAAAAATAGAAACTTTATTTCTAAAATTTGAAGATCAAAAGTTACAGATTATGCAGATTTAAAGGGTAAACATAGTTCCCTTGAAAACCTCTGTCTGGGTCACAAATGAAATCCGACACCGTGCTCTAACTAATATGGCCTCCAGTAAGCGCATGCCCTAGTTATAGAGACAATACAAGTGAATGGGAATTTCAAGATCCGCCTACCTCACTAAGAAATCAAGGTCATAATTGATTTAAATATAGCACCACAACATCAGAAAATACCGCACTCACAAAACTTCAGACCAATCCACGGCTTCGTTAGGAAGAGCTGCAGCACATTTACAGTAATAAGACATACAAGAGACAACAAAAGCAAAGCAACGAGCTCCCTCTTCCTCGTCAAGATGTTTGCAAAACTAGAAAGGAAATAAAGTAATGCATACCAAAACAAAGACCTACACAGAACCCACACAAACAATAGGAGGTACTCTTAAATTCGACATGGATTCATCCAAGTGATAAAGGTGGATCTTTCCATTAGGCATAAATGGGTTACTGTGATAGTGCATGATGCAAAATGGAGTTACGTTTACCAAAAACCTAACAGTGCACAAGAGTCCGTAATTGCCATCTGGTGATAAATCAAAATGAAATATTCCGCTGATTCAAGAAGCATTGTTGTCAGTTACAAGCGAAAGTATGTGCATGATGTATTGGTTAACTGCTTAATCAAGCTTGCCCAGGACAAAAGTGTGGTTCGGTTAACTGACTGTCCCAACATGCTCAAAGCTGTGACAGGGATGTAAAGAATCAAACCAAACCAAAAGTCGAAATACGGATTGCTTCTCTGCTTGCCATTCATTTAGCTTACTTGGTTTAAATATGTTAGCTAGTGCGTACTTTATCATATTATCATATCATCATCAGGTACTTAAGTTATAAAGTACGAATCTCTAAAGTATAAAGACATTATGCCCACAGACCTGTAAATATCAGCAGGACAGCGATTTGCTGAAAAGGTGTGTTGAAGATCAGGGGTATATTTTAAAAGTAAAATGTCTGATAATTGGGCATTAATATCTGCATTGTAGAAGAAAAGATTAATTTGAGGGAGGGACAATTACTGCTGCTGTTCTGTCCTAATGCGGTGGTTCTGTTGTTGTTGACTTGTTATTTATTGTTATTCCCTTTGTGGGAGTTTGTAATTGTTTTATTTTTTGTTGTACGTTACTTGGTCGTCGTCTTGATGGGAAGAGAGAGCTGATTGGTTGCTTAGTTTGTCTTCCCGGTGTCTCGTGAGTGTTGTTTGGCTCTTCCTCGCAGTGCCATGAGTTTGTCTGCAGTTTGTGATTGTGGTATTTCCTGATCATACTCACTTACTATTTTTGATTTGGTATATCGTATTTATTTTAACGCAGGGAGCGGACAATTAGACCCTGTCAATCTATGATTTTTTCTATACAAATTTGCTGCAGGGAAGAGTATCCAGCTTCTGACATAAAAAATGATCAAAGATGGTGGTAACCAGATTAATGATTGTATTTTGGTGGTTGTCTAAATCCAAGCTATAATTCTGATGCAGCCATTTAGCTATTTTAAGAGTTCATCAAATTCTTATAATGGAGGTCTATGGGAAAACATTAACAGGTCTGGACCCTTATGTAAATATGGTAAATGGTCTAGTACATATTGTAACTAGTATTGGTGGCAACTCATCTAGGGGCTGGGAGAAATTCTACCATATGAAGGTTTCTGATTAGTTGTTATTTCCTGATCATACTCACTTACTATTTTTCATTGAGTGAGAAGGCGGTTGTCGATGGGCATGGTTGTCATACAGTCCTAAATGCTGGTGTCAGAGCTAGAGAAAACCAAGACACGGTTCCTACGTTATGCGGGTTCCCTAAACTCCATAACAACATATAAAGTAAGAGTTATTGGCCAATTCTAGTTCTTATACGAAAACATAACTTTTTAAATGGTAAACTTCTTGTCTTACCGCTATCAAAAAACATGTAACCAAGTATTGCGAAAAAGTATAATATGAAAGATCTGGTAAGAATCCATTTTGGTCTACTAAAAATTCTGTTGAAGTATTAGATAAACTTAAAGCTAGGGATTTCAACCGCGACCAGTTTGTCTTCATATCTTCATATGATTTTTCAACTCTTCACAAAAAAATCACCGATAGGCCAATGCTTAGTGTATATTGTAATCAAAGGATGTTTTTGTTGTTGTTGTACATAGCATATGAACTTGTTCACCATTGATTGCTGTATATAGTGTTAATAATAGAGGGCCTAATGGAAGATTAGCCTGTATTTTGCTAAATGTGTAACCCTCTGAAAATAAAGACTATTATTATTATTATTATTATTATTATCATTATCATTATTATTTACACTACTATATCTCATAATTAATTTAATGATAAACTTATTGATGTTATTGAAAGAACCGTCCAAATAGAAGGTCTCACCTTACCTTGAATGTTACGACAAAAACGCGTTATTCACTTCGGAACCGCCAACATAAATATCATACATGGTAATTGTAAAAATTTATGATAGGCGCTGACCTTTTTGTTGGAGAACATTTTTATCCAAATTGGCACTAAGTTGTATAGACAAGTTTTAGGGATTTTAATTGGCACTTATTGTGCTCCACTGTTTGTGGATTCATTCTTGTTTTGTTATCTGAGGGACTTTAGGATATCTCTGCAAGCTGATATTATGACGCTTTTATCACTACATCCAGATATTTGGATGGTATTTTAAGCATAAATATTATTTATTTTGACAATAAGGTAAGTCTAATATACCCCTCAGAGCTTCAATTTAATAATTTAAAGGCCTCTAATACCAAGGCCTCGGTTTTGGACTTGCATTTGTCCATTTCTAATGACATTTTTTCTACCAAAATTAAATATAAACTTGATGATTTTGATTATTCTTTTTAAAATTGTCAATTTTCCATTTTAGATGGTAATGTTCCTTGCTCTGCATCCTATGGAGTTAATATTTCAAAACTCATCCGAATTGTTAGAGCATCTACCCATGTTGCTGACCTCAGCACTCGCATTAAACTGTAAACTTCTTAAACAAGGCTATCGGTACGAGGTGCTTTCATTGAATTGTGGCACTGGGGTTTTGCAAGGCGCATTGTGAGACTTACCTATATTTCATTCATTTCCATCAGTTGATGTCTTCTCCCTTGACAGAAAACCAAATTCTTCTCTTAAAATCTAGGCTCTGAATGCAGATAAGTAGAAGTTTTTGTGCACACCATGTAGACACTGAAAAATGGCACTGTCAATAGTATTGGCGTCTGGAGAGGTTGTTATAGTAAAGTTAAGGGGAAAAGTCACAGGGACTCATGTCTGGTGAATAAGGGTGGATTGGGAAGCTGTACCACAGTTTCTGTTTCAAGGAAGTCCTTTATCAGTTTACACATGTGGGCACCTGCATAGTTATGAATAAGGCAGAAGCCTCTAAGATAGGTTGCAGGTTTGCTTTTCTCATGTTTTATTTTTTCATTTTTGAAAGCACGTTGTTCTTATAGAAGCTACCTGCAATTTTGTCGAGTTTTTTGCACTTCAACTTGAAAAATGGGCAAATCAGAATTCCAAATAAGGCATATGAAAAAAAATTCCCCGCACTTTTTGTTTTTTTAACATGGCAGTCCTAGCTCGGATTTTGCACGTATTATGAACGTGTCTATGAGGCTCAAATTAATATATCCAGGTTCAATCAACTGTTCTTAGTTCTAATAACCCAGGTTTGTTATAATTTGTGCACTTTTTAAACGATATAAGATAAAAGAACATTTTCATATGAGTGGCCTTTTTGTTCTTTAGTCAAGCGATGGGGCATATTGAGCACAAGCCTTTCTAAGTTTTAGCTGCTGAGTCAAAATCTTATGAGCTGACCCCGATGATATGCCAACACTATGAGCAATGTTTTCAGCTGTAAGTCTTTGTCTCGTTTTATCAGGCCTGTCACAGCAGCATAGTAGCATTGGTAACACAAGGCTATGGCTGACCAGGATGGGAACCATCTTTTTGGCTAGTGAAACTATCTTGGTATTTCTTGTGCCACCTAAAACTAAGTTTAAACGCTTTTGACACTGCAGATGTTCTATGTATCTGACATAATTCATTATATGTCTGCAAACCTGAATTGTTCATATAAGCGACCTTTAATATAAGCCTTTCAAACTTTCTTGAGTTTTCATTAGACACACATTAGCCAGTGTATGACGACTGCGCCTGTTTGAACTGTCAATAAGTTTTGAAAGAGTGAACGGATTCAAACACAATTTCGTTCCATTATTCAAAACCACTCCCCCAAAAAAACCGCAATTTCCACGAGTTTCTTACAGCCATTTGGTAAGGATGTGTATTTAATAGTGCCAGAATTTAAAAAACACCCCTCGTATCATAAACTTCGCAGAACGTTTTCCAAATTTTATAACCGATACAATGATTTGATACGTTATCTAAATTCCATGTCAGACTAAAATCTTTCTTGCGCCATGGACTTTTGGAACCAGGGTTTTGTGATGACTTAATATATAAATTAATGAAAATTGTTGGCACTATTTTTTTCCAAGCAATCTATGAAAAAAATTTCTAATTACAAAGAGATTGGTCATAAGATTAATGTATTGCAACAAACTGCATGCTTGGTGTTCAACCCAATCACGGTTGGCAACTATTGTTTCCTCTAATTGAACTCCTGTGGGTGGGACCTCAGACTCTTTGATGGTTCCAACTTAAAGGCCTATCTAGATATGGGAGAGTTAGAGATCTTTCATGCAAACCATACACCTATGCGTCTTGACGTTCCAAAGCGGTGCTTCTTTTGTGTATCCCATTTGTCATTTGTTTTTTGTCACGCTGTCTTGCCTGTTTCTTGTAGTCTTGTGGTCATCTGCTGGGAAAGGGCTGACATCTTGGCTCTTTTGTGATGTTTTCTTGTGCTTATGTCACTTTCCCAAACGATCTCCTGGGTCAGGTGTGGTACTTGATTGTATCGATTCTTGATCTTTGCTTTCTTCCTTACTTTTTTTATTTATTTCCTTGGCAGGTTATTTTGTCAAGATGACCAACACCTCTGACTTGTAGCCGGAAAGTAGGCAAACTCTATTACGAAGACAGACACACACTTATATTATATGTTCTTTTCTTGTATCCTAGAGTGAAATAAGTTAACAATGGTCGAATTTAGTTCATCTAACCATTTTTGTTCTGTTTCGTTTGTCTTTGTATGTTTTGTCAAAGTACAACGTAAATAAATAAGAAAAGTATAGAAGTCAAATACCCGTCTTGCCATAGCCTTAAAGAGTAAGCCTAGATTTGAGATCCAGTCAACTAGACTAATCACTCAAAATCCAAGCTTTCACAGTCTATGTAAAAACGGTAGACGGAGTTTGCATACTGTGAGCCATTGGCCCTGGTAGCCGTGCTGTTAATAGTTCATAACTGTGACAAAAGATGCAAAAAAAATATGGCAGCATTCAGTAGAAAATTCTAGACCAAAGCCAAGATGAGGAGCCACATTTTAAATGATTTTTCTAAGTATTTTCCCAAATTCGCAAATTCTACTCAGTTTTGCCTAGATTTTCAGAAACATGTTTTTTGTCTTCCAAAGATAATTAATAATAAGATTCATTTATTTTGATGATTTCCGATTTATTTAATTTAATGAAAAGTTACATATTAAACTAACAAGGAATATGCTTTAGAAAATCCAATCATGTAATTAATTTCTCTAAGTTTATGGCTATTTATAGGTGCAGCAAAAATCTGCTGCTCACTGAATGCCTGGAATCATTTTTTATGTAATATGAAATAAAAACACAAATAATTATTTTGACAGTGAAGTTCTGCAGTTGAAACAATTCTGCATTATATGGTCTAATTTTCATAACATGGCGTAGCCTAAAACCCTTAAACGGGTGATCAATTTTGGCACCAAAATGTCACAAAATGACCGCCTGAAACTGGTTAAAATTTAAGAGCTTTTTTGTGTCGCCTGAGAAGCATGCTCGACACATAGGGATCATGTCTCCGTCATCGTCCGCGTTGTCACACTTTTGTTTCCCTATCAATTACTTTTGAAGATATGCATTTATCACATTCAAATTTTACAGAAGACTAATGCATTATTAAATACAGGTCATGTTTGAATTTGAAATTTTGACTGAGTTATGGCCCTTTGTTGACTAAGGTTTTGGCTTAATTTTAATTTCCGATCAATAACCTTTGATAGGATGCATCAATTTTATTCAAAGTTTACAGAAGGGTAAAACATCATTTAATACGTACATTTCACATGTTGGTTCATTCTATAAATGTTGAACGACATAAAGGTCCGGTGAATTCGGTAGCTGGTGGATATCTGCTGCTGAAGCAATGCATACCTGTGATATTATTTTGATAATTTGCACCATAACGTGAGTTTGTGACTTTTACTTATGATGTGATAACGTACCCCCCTGGGATTCTACACGGAATTCTGCAGGTGAGCTGGTTGATATTAGAGAGAGATGTGGTATCGTATATATGTCATCAGGATATGGGTTAACCCATTGTGTTTATTTGTACGCGTCCACTTCCGTTTTAAGGAATGCTGGGTCGTATTTTGCATTTTTCATCAAATCTTGATAAAACGGCATGTGAACAAACAGTTGAGACCCTGATTAGACGCCGCGTTAAGCGCTTTCTGATCTGGGTTTACACTGTTTGCATATGTCCCACAAAAAGGATGGTATATATGTATGGGTTAAATAAACGCTCATAAAGTTTTTTTATGATTTTCAAGCAAATCATGGATATTTTTGGTATCTCATGTGCAGTTGTACACATCCCTAACCCATCCTTTTGAAATGTGAGCCATTCCTTGGAATAATGCTACGTTTTGCCAATCCTATACATGCATTCTCCTTTATCTAGTTCAACACGTTGCATGCAGTGTCATCTGCTGATACTTTATTGCAAAATTAACGTTTTTCAAAAAGATATTTCAGGAATACTATCAGAGTGGCAACCAGTTTGCATCAAAATCAGGCCCGGCATTAGTGCCGGGCCTGATTTGGGTTCAAGCTGACAGTGTTTGCAAAGATTATCAGCAGGTCACACTAGCAGGCAAATGATAACGATAAGGGGTCAGCTCACCAGACAATGGTTCGTAAACCCCATATGTGTGTATGTCAATATCACTATCTTCACACTGGTAAATGTATACGTCGATTTGATGGTATTTACCTGTATTGCCGGTACTTCATAGACTCTGGATGATCGGTACTCGAATCTTTTCCTAAATGCTTACATTTATCGCCATGCACATACTGAATACTTAAAAATGATTGAAGTATATAGTCCTTTAAGCATATGGCATGTTTTTATAGTATTAACACCAATATCTACCACTTCCGGTCTATGAAATACCGGCAATACGCATAAATACCACCAAATCCACGTATACATTTACCAGTGTGATCTTGGTAGGCAAGAAGCCTAAGTTTAGCCTGAGTTTATTCGTTGTGCATAAGAGCAGTAATATAAGTGCTCTAATAATTCTGCCTTGAGGAGCAAGCTCATCTCTGCCTTTGACATGTGCCTCGCATTTTGTGATAAATGTCCTCGCATTTTGTGATTAATTCCCTTCTCCTATCTCAATGCCATTTTGTTTACCGCAAACAAATGTTGTCTTCTGAATCCAAGACATGAATTCTATACATAGAGACACAATATCTGCATTGATAATGGTAGCAAAATGATAGTAATTTGTAACTTGATAATAAGAGCGTGATGAATTCTCGAAACAACCTAAATTATTAGTTATTAGCCTACGTTTAAGAGTACAAGGCCACGATTAAATACAAAAATAACAGCCGTTTCTTTGCATTGAGGCCAGTGGACTCAAGTAAAATGCTACAAATCGTTTGCTGATTTGCACTTTAAAAACATGGCTGACTAATAGATGTTGTTGTTGTGGTTTGTTGTATATTGTAAATTTGGACTCAGCAAAGAATAGCCCTTGTGATGTGATGATATCAGTTTTCGACGTCTTTGTTGGATCTTGTCAATATCTAAGTTTATTTAGATGTATTATTTTGATATAAATATATTACTTCTAAAATATACTAATGGAAACGAAGACCTGTCTGAAGAACAAAATCTCAATATATTTATGGCTGTTCATAATTGTATTACAAAATCAAAGCGTTTCAACCTAGCTTGACTGATTTACATTCTATAAACTAAAGTCCGTACAGAAATTCAGTGAACATCGATTTTCTTTTTTAAAATGTCTTTAATGATAAAATTTTGGACCAGAATTTTGCACATACATATAATAAAACACCGCCTAATATACAATAGCATATTTGAATATTTCTGATAGGAAAATAAGTCTGGAATCTCTTGTGAAATAAAATAACTTAGTCATTTTCGATTTAGAAAAATCCTTATTTTCCCTCAGTGTATTTCATATGGGTAACATTCAATGAATACCATGTTTACTTTCATATATGATAAAGAAAACGGTCACCAGCAGGATAACTCTTGGTATGTCTATATATTCACTGAAAATGCTTTGAAGAGACTGCACACATTACAGTTCTGTCTGAGTTCTCATATTTCACGATAATCAAATTTCGCATCTTGTTTTCTGGTTATATAACACATATAGCAATTGGAACAGGACTGAGAAAACCTGTCTTCGGTGATTTGTAACAATGAAGGCCCAGACCAGCCTGTGCATCCACGCAGTATCATCAGCAACTTTGTTGTCTGTTTTTATGAGAAGAATCATCCCTAGACTTGCTTCATGCGAAAAGAAATCAATTTTCTTTCTAGCCTGTTTCGCCAAAGGGACTGGTTTGAGACTCGCTTTGTCGGAAACCCAGAAGACAGGTTTTCTAGCGTCGTGGCCAGTGCTGCTTTCTCACAGCTCTAGGACAAATATTTCAAGTGCAACAGATAATATATAATGAGGAGGCTGTTCATCGGATATAAACAGGAATCACAGTATTTGATTGCGCTCTACATCATCTAATACACAAGTCATTCGTAACTACGGCCCACAGAGCCGGGGAACGGCGGGGGCTTTGATTTTCTGGCTACAGGTCTCTGGTATGACCTTGTACTAACAGCGCATTTTCCCGGCTTGTGCGTGGCTACAAATGACTGGTGCACATAATTTCTTTCGTCTTTATGCGCACCAGTCATTTGTGACCACCCCCAGCTCAGAGGAATGTCGAGGCCTTTGACTTTGTCTGCAGTTCCCCATAGTAACCACCATACTGTAGGGGGCAGCTAGCTGGCAAAACCATGCCAGTTCTCCCCCGCAGTCTGTTATTATACTGCACAGCAAAGTTTGTCTAGGTCTATCAAACCCCTACATATCCTCCGCATTGTGGAGACAACGTAAAAGTAAAAACACAGTACATTATATCGCCATCCTGCTCAGAGGCTTGGGTGAAGCAGTGATTACAAATGACTGGTGTATTATTTATAGCCTATGATGCACTTCGCATGAACATTAAGTTCTCAGCCACCCCAAAAACATCCGCTGATATATTGTTCAACCTATTTCCAAGCACATTCCAACCCCATCACTAGTTTCTCTCTCCGACCTCAGCATTATTTTTATTTGATGAGTCTTTTTTCACTTGAATCACACCTGACGGGTGAGCCCTGTGATTATTTTATCGTATCACTTATAGTTGCCCGGAATTACGTTTCCGCATGCATGTTTTGCATTGTCTGGTGTTAACAAATCAGTATTGGAATAAACAGATAGAAAGTTCAATTTATTTAATAAAACAAGTTTTTTTTTTAATCTGATGATCAGAGAAGGGGCAGGGAACACAGAAAATCAAGATTTAAATTGAAGAACAGGGGAACACAGAGATTCATTTCATAGGAACAAGCGGACGAGTACCCAGTATTTTCTCGTATGCCAAAATTCTGTGCGCCCGAAACCAGGGCCAAAATTTGCATTTGATTTTGATATGGTAAGAATCCCTTCTCCTTAAACGTTACTTCGTCTTATTAAACTGTATAATTATTCATCGATAGTAAACTAAACGCAGTGATCCGTACAAAGGTGCATTTAGGGTAAATTAAAAAATGCAGATGCTCAAATGAGGACAAATTCCTTCATATCACAGCCCATTTGACAATACATTTTGTAACGAAAAAAATATCACCAATTAGGTGGTGAAAAGATGTATTAAATTCTGATGGTCATTGTGCGATCAGTCTGCACATAACGAAATAAACGCAAAAAAGCGTTGTTCACTGAATTCCTGTACGCACATTAATAACATCCCGTACCTGTCGTTTGTCCTTTGTGGCTCAACTTGAGGTTTTCTTTCTGCTTGTCATGAGCCCTTTTCTTTGTTTCATCATGGTGTGTTAATTTGATTGAGTGTTTCTCCATGATGATACATTTCATTAGTTAGATTGCCTCCATGCAAGCTGAATATTTCTTGTACTTCAACAACGTCAGATCTAGGGTGAACATTTGAGATCAGTCAAATGCATTTAAGCGTCCCCCTCGGTGGCTTAGGCTGCTTTCCGTTCTAAGGCGGTGGTTCTGCTGTTGTTGACTTTTTGTTTATTGTTACTCCCATTGTGGGAGTCTGTTATTGTTCTATGTTTTGTAGTACGTTACTTTATGCCCATTCTAGTATTGCAATCATCTTGATGGGGAAGAGAGAGCTGGTTGCTTTGCTTAATTTGTCTTCTTGATGTCTCGTGGTGGTTGGGTAGCTCTTCCTCGCGGTGCCACGGGGTTGTCTGCAGTTTGTGAGTGTGGTATTTCCTGATCATACTCACTTACTATTTGTGGTCTTTAACTAAGACACGCTCTTTAGCTTGTGTATTCTCCAACAAAGTTTTATCATCGAGTTTGGTATTATGTATATTATTTTGTTGTTGTTGATTTATTTGTCCGTAACGAGTACAGTGAATGTCACTTGTTCTAATCAGACTCTCATCTTATGTATGCTTTGGACAAGCGTAACATTTATCTGTATCTATTGGTGGTGATTAAACTTCTTCTTAAATTTAATTACCATTAAGCACATATTCGTCATACTCCTTCTGAATCCCTTTTGTATAAAATCTGTAACTATTGATCTAAGTGCTTGTATTTTTTGCTAGATAATGTATTTATACAAAGTAGTAAAGTTTAAGCCAAATATACTAGTGCACTGCATGGGTTTCTATATTGATTGAAGGTCAGATCCGGGGGGGGGGGATACTCTGATATTTTCATACGTACGTAGGCTCGGGTCATTTTTGGGGGGCTTAAAATTTTGAATTTCAATAATTTTTGGGGTTTTCAGAAAAATTAATATTTTTTGGGGTATGATGATTTTGTGGATATTTTTTGGGGGTCATCACAAAATTGGACTATATTTAGGATTCATTTCTATGCATTTTAGGGTCTTTTCTAAAAGTCAAGGTACAGAATGGGGGATATTTTTGGGGTGCTAAAATTTCAAATATTTTTTTAGGGTGATTGAAATTCCTGATATTTTTTGGGGTGAACGGTAGATGTTGGGCCAGAGCCTACGTATGAAGAAAAATGAGAGTACCACCCCCCTCTGGGGTCAGATATGAACAGTATTGGTTGAAGTCAGCTACAGGAAGCTGAGGTTGGCCTGTAAAGATGCTGTACCTTAAGTGGCTAATTAATAAAATGTCATTAATCGGGTGGTTTTATATTTGCCCAGTTACAGATGCGAGGTCAGCTTATTTAAATTACATCATAATATCAGCTAAGCCTCAACCATCCTATCTGGCATTAGACTACTTGTGCGGCCCTTAACCGACCACATTGAATTTTAAACCACACAGATTTCTAGCTAAGCGCGCAATGCCAAGCTACACATTTTGTGGCCTCCCGGCTAATTTTCTCATGGTGAGGCCCCCGTTAATGCTTACCATAAACTCGTTGCCATACCAATCTGGATAGGCGGCAATCGAAAACGTTAATAATATCGTTGATCATAGATCAAAAATCGTTAGAAGCAGAGTTTTCAATTGCCATTTGTCGCCCACCTGGCGACAAATGGCAATCGAAAACACTGTTTCTAGCGATTTTTTTATCAGCGTTCGTCGATTGATAAGAGCGTTTACGATTGCCGCCTATCCGGTGTAACTATATATTCATCATGGCTTAGGTGTATCTTCTGTCAACTAAATACAAGTTGGCATGAGAGTACAGCAGAGATTCACACCAGTCTGCTTATTCGCATAGTCTTAACAGAGCCTTAGTTTTCTGACTTAAGAAATGATGGACCATTGGCTGCCAATAGAGGACACATCAAAGACTCTGATCAGATTACTTAAATGGTTTTCAAATTGTTGCTGTGTCTTTTATCGCCAAATTTTCCTTCGTTTGTTTTTTTTTGTTTTTGTTTTTGACATAAATTTAATTAAACACATATATTACTGTCCAATAGAGATCATTAAAGGGTTAACTGATTAGAGACAGTTTCATTATCTCATAAAATTAATGGTGCCTCAAGAGGGGACTTACCTGTATACAACACAATTTCATTCACTAAGATATAGATCAATGTTTATCATTAAATACCTTATCCCTTCATGGGACCACTTTATTGCCACTGTAAGGAAGTCATAATCACCTCATTATGACTGTCCTTTTGATCTGCCCAGTATGACTCCTGGCGAGAGTCATTATGAGTGGTACCAGTATTATTGCTCAATTTTTTACCTCTTTAAAAGTTAAATGTGCGGATCATTGTGCAATTTCAAAAACGGACTACCAATAAATTCATTGCATATAAATTAGTGAACACAGCGCACTATTTTAACAAAACAATTATAATGTGTATTTTTAGTAATATTTTTGGATTTGAAAGGCATTGTTTTTTTTCCTTTAGTTTATTTTATGCAAAACCGTGAAGGTGGGTTCCATGATTACTTCGGTGGGGCACAGTTAAACAGTGAATGCACACTTTCTAGCAGTAATTGGACATCTCGGCCAAAAAGAAACTTGAGAGTGCGAACCAGGCAGAAACGTTCCTATATGACGAAAACTTTTCACCGTATGCTTAATTGTAACTTCTTACACAATGTCATGGTAAATTACATATTTCTTTCCTATGAATACATATTTTCGCGTCAGATATACTATTCTCGCAATTTAATCATACCACCTGAGAGCAGAAAATGAATAATAACAAGTCTAGAAACCGCATGAATTTCTACTTTAAGTTGTCTGGTTTCTGGCTTACTTTTGAGTTGAGGTATAAAATGTGCAATCAGGAGCCAATCATCAGTTTCACGATTTCTGTTTCGTTTTAAACATCAAATATGTAGTTGGAACTTAACTGTTTTGTTAGGTAAAATATAGATCACGGGCTGTTGAAAGAGTAAATGTACCAATGTAAACTTAGAATTTAACACAGTGAATTACTCAATGTCACTATCTGATATCAAGGAAATAGGTTGCATGACTGATCAAACTTAGACAATTATAGCAAATGCGCAAAACAAAAGGTTAACGTACATAAATGTTTTGCAACCGCTTCTTGCATAGGATTGTCTGCATCTGTTTTAAAGCGAGCTAAAACATAATTACTTGAATAATCCTCAGTTCTGTATTGCAATTGTGCTATTTATATCTATGCTGAGCTTAGGTTTTAAATATACTTAGGCTTAACAGCTGGGCTTTAATAAATTAATCCTTGCCAGTAGAATTTGTGTCATTATGACCTCTTTTGAGATTGCCATCAAAAGTCCCTCTAAAGTGACAAAATAAATACAGTTTTACAAGATTTTCCCATATCTATCTGCAGTAATTCAAATACAGTTTCATATGATTTTCCAACATATATCTATAAACAGCTCCATACAACACTAATTCTGTTGATATAACAATGTTAAAGCCTGTGGTGTTTAAGATGCTTGAAAAACATTACACAGGAAAATGCGACTCCTTGCACAATCCTTGATTCTTTAAGTTATCCATTGTTTCAACACCAGGTGTCATTTTGCAACTCAAATTCATCCGTTTCTATTACATAATTTACATTTCATACAACAACGTCCGTTTAAGAAAGAGTTGCCCAAAGATTCAAGCAAGCAGAACTGTTTTATGCTGAGTATAGTTTGTTCAAATGTTGACCATAAGACTAATTGACTGTCACTGAATTATTCTTGAATTAAATTTGCTCACAAAGTATAAACTAGGACCACATGTCAGCTGAGCATCTACAAAACGTTTGGTTCTACTGTGTCTTTTTTCATTTATCTTTTGTTGCCTTTTAAACCATATGGGCGACATCACACAGGTATTTTGGTATATGCACCATTTTGCATATATCTGCTAGTTCCCAGTCTGCAAATAATTAATTCTTGAAAATACAGGAAACCAGAACCCCCTTTCAAATATGGATTTTTAAATACCGATACTTGAAGAGGATTCTGCTTACAGGACAATGTTTATGCTGACAACCAACAGATAATGCAAAAATTGTGAATCAAATTGCTGAAACAGTTAGCCAAAACAAAGTGAAAGAAAAAGTAGGTAACATTTGGTTTATACAAAGCGAGTAGAGGTATTTTTGCTGTGCATCATTTTGCTGCATTTTGCAGCGAGATTGTACTTGTTTGACGAGGTCGAAAAATTTCATTGTTGTCTAGATTGTAGTATGATTAGTATGCGAGAATGCACGTGTCATGGGATGCTCATTGATCTCTTAACATAATTCGTTATATGGAAAGGCTTATTTATGAGCTTTTACATAAGCTTCAAAATTGATGTTAACAATTATGCTGGAAGAACTTTAGTTAAAAGACGGAAAGGGCAGCAAATACCTGCGTCAATCAAGTTGCAAATTTTATTTCTACAGCACAAAAATGCTTTCGTAGTTATAAAGTAGAGAGAAAGGCAAAGATCAAGAATTGATCAATCAAGTACCACACCTGGCCGGGAACATACTATGGGAAGGTGACAAAACATAAGAAAACACAACACACGAGAGAGCCAGAGGTCAGCCATTTCCCAGCAAGTGATCACAAGTCATCGAAAGTTGCTCCTGTTTTAAAAATATAACATGTATTCAAACTATGCTTTTTACATTCTTTTCTTTGATACTCATCCCCTTTCTCTCGTCATTGTTTAACTGTTGTTGCGTTTATGAAATTCTTCAATGATGTTCTAATAAAGATATCTATACTTTATCATATAACAAAGGTTTTACAATGGGAAATTTTAAACACCAACAAACTCTTAATATTTTGGGTATATAAATCTTAAGTGTAATGATATCTGTAAACAAATTAAAAAGAGCATTGGTACCCATCATGAGTGTAAGGGTGGCACAGAAAGATCCGTCCTGGCGATCACCTTTTGACATCATGGGGCTTGCCAAGTGATGACGAATGGTGATCCTTAGGGACGTATATTTTTATCACACTATCACACAAAAAATGGATTCTTTTTCTTGCTCACCATTGACTTTTCAGAAGCTTCCAGAAGGTCCTGAATACGCTAAGATGCAAAATCGCATCATGACGTCACTTTGCCTAAACATGGGCGCCACTTGACGGCCATGTGCGTGAGTTCCAATACAACCAATGAACATTCCTCTATAGTGTCAGCCTGGGTAAAATAACATGGGTAAGGTAAGAATTTTCACCCAGGATAAAATATTAGATATCGTTATCCAGTGTGCAAGAAGCTATAATACAGCTTAGTTCTCAATAAATATAAGCATCTGCCAAAGAAATATGAATATAAAATATCATCATAATTTTCTTAAAATATCTTTGTTAAAGATATTTCTTGTTATATAGATAATGGCTCAGGTGTATCTTCTAAATGATCTTTTTTCAGGACTAATTAGAAATCAATCTTGTTGATATAAGAAAGAAAACACGTGGTGCAACGTGCTATGAATAATTGCTAGCTTTTGTTTAAAAAATACAAATGAGCCGCAACATGAGATTTCCAACAATGAGGTATGTGCGACCAGCAAAGCCTCATATCAGCCTGCGCATATGCGCAGTCTGATCAGAGCCTTTTCTAGTCGCTTAAATATGCTATGACTGTTTAACTGCTAACTGAACATTATTTAGAACTTCTAAGCTTAAAAGAAGTTTGCACAGGCTCGCCTGAGACTACACTTGTCAAAACGCCACATTGTTGGAAATCATATGTCATGGCTCAAATGTGTATGTGACCCTGTGCAGGATGTAGAGACTGCATTTGTTGGATTAAGACGTGTGAACGCCAATACTTGTACGTTTTTCTGCTAGAACAAGTAGCATTTACTTGATTAAAAACACTTATCTATTCTTTCGCTAGACCACTGACAATACCAAAGGCTCGTGACTTAGTTAAACAACAACATAAGCACAACTTTGAGAAGAATAGAATGATAGACAATAAAACTTGAAATAAAGGCCAGCTTTTTACAATCAATACTTTCAGTAAAATGAATAGCATACTGTATATAGTACAAATCTTTCAAATATAGTTTATTACGTCCAAGCTTGTACTCTGATATCAAACAAGGGAATAAAAATTGTTCTTAATGAAAGTAATGGATATACTGTGTGCTACTTAATATTTCGCACGATGCAATCTGCTCAATACTTTGCATACAGTTGATTTTATGCATGGGATTTCTATTTATGTAATAAAAAGATTTTATGCCATGTTCAGGTATCTCATAAGACTAATTTTCTGAACAAATGTATTCCAAGTATGATTTTTGCATTATTTTCTTTGATATTCAACCCCTTTATCTCGTCATTGTTTAACTGTTGTTTCATTCATACAATCATTCAATGATTTTATAACAAAGATATTGATAAGTGTATTATACAACAAAGGATTTACAATGGGAAATTTCTAACACCATCAACTTACGATATTTTGGGTATATAAATTTGTTATTTTCAGCCAACTTCTTTCTGCTAATTTCAATTACTGCACATTACCTTCTAGAACATTGGCAAGTTTATTCGTTACCCTAAGGCCTGACAAGTAACGACATGATATGTTTCGGCATAGTATATGTAGGGTATTTTTATTATGACGATGATAATCTCAATAGATTATTTCATGGACTATCACAATACCTTTGAAAAATATCAACTCACTTATTTATCTTCCAGAAGGGCCAAATTTAAACCAACCCCATCGATTACATGCAAAATCCTATATAAAACATTAAGAAGTGAACATTTCTGCCATTTTTACTAATAGGAAGTAATTTAGCTTTAAATATATGCGTATGATAATAAATGATTTGATCTAAAACAACAATTCTTATGCCAAGTATCGATAATATCCAACCTACAGAACAATGGCAACCCTAGAAAAAGAAGTCATTGAATGTATCCAGAGCTAGATTTTTTTCAAACTCACTTTTGACGCTAATTATCCTAAAAGGGTTTATGCGTCTTTAAAGTGATAATTCCGACTTTTTTCATATGCATTTATTATAGAGCTAACAGTATACTGGGAACCATATGATCATTAATCTTGTTGAAACTGCTCCAATTAGCCCATAATTTAATTGCACTCACATGCCACGGGGGATCGCCATTAATCACTTGAATACTCCAAGAAGAATTCCTCAGGCAGCACTACAGAAGGTGCAGTTATCAGGTCAAGCAGGTTAATTACAGTCAGTGTATAATGTTTGGTCTGATCTATTTCTAAACTGTTTGGAAAGATTATCAAAGCGTGTCAAACAGTTTGGATCCAGATCAGGCCCGACAACATGTCAGACCTCTTATCAAATTGTTTTGTAAAGCTTATCAGCAGACGACACAAACAGGTTTAAAGTAAAATGGTATGAGCATCAAGCACTGCATCTGCGTTTGAATATAGTATGATCAGTGTTTTCACAGCAACATAATGGGTAGATAAAGAATCCAAGCTTCGATGACTCTGGCTAGAATTAGCAGATTTATGAACAAACTGCCGAGACTCAGATCAGCTTGGATATAGACACTGTATGGTCAGAGTCTTTGCTGTCAATGCCCAGGCTGATCTGAGTCTGTTAGGCGTGCAAGCCATTTTGTTGGACTGGACGTAATGAACTGGACTTGGTTTCAAGAATTTGCTCAGATTTATGGAAATGATAATAGGAATGATAAAAATTATGACATTAAACAATGCAAATACATGTACTCTTTGTGAATACAGGATTATTTTGAATGTTTTAATTGTCTGTCGTTTTCTTTAAGAAATCACTTTTCCAAAAAACTTTTTTAAGGAATGCTATCAGAGCACCAAACAGTTTGGGTCCTGATCAGGTCCCTTATTTTGGTGGGCCTAATCTGGGTTCAAAATGTTTGCAAAGCAGAAGATATCATGAACAGAGCTAAATGTTTCAATTTCAATTAATGCTATTTACTATTACTTACTTAGGGGCTCTGAACCAGACTGCTTATTTTTGTAGTGCAAAAATGTAAGGTAGCCCCAATCGAAAGTAATTCTCATTCTTATCACTTGAAGCCATTATTACTCAATGAAATAATTGAATGGAAGTTAAGCTTAATTATAAGCTCTCTCCACTGAAATGTGGTGCCATTAACTCACAGCTGAGGTGGCCAGATGCTTGATTTCAAGCTAATTGGAAACCATGAGGGAAAACATGTCAGCAGCCAGTTAATGGTTTTATGCGCAATAAACTTGCTTTTAATCATCTTAGCCTATGAAAAAGCAGAGTGGTAAAAATAAATTACGTATTAATGTGGAATTTATTTTTGATCAAGATAAATATTAATTGGGTCGGAATATTCCCTTTAAACTTGAACTCATTATCACGAAACTCACTTGGTAAGAAAACAAATCACAGATTAACCTACTTTGATTGATCCTTCCCTGCCCCAATCCTGCAAAAACATTAAAAAGGAAGATAAAACACTGCAAATATTGTGCTGACCTGAGAATCGAGCCAGGTCCTCTGGTTCCATAATTAGACATGCTAACCACTATGCCACGAGGTCAGGACATCTGATGATTTCAATAACAATACATATGTTTGGATAGAGAGCTAATCGTGTTTATGGCCATTTTGTATTTGCAACCAGAATTAAAATATGAAATTGGTATACATCACTTGATTTCACCTGATCAATCCATCTATCTGTCTTCTGGTGCTGAAAATCAATTCCAATAAAATATCAATATATATTCTGGACATATTTAATTAACTTTGTTTTGTCAAAACACTATATGAATGTCAACCAAGCTTGAGTATCTTAAAACCTATTGATAAGAATTCCTAATTGCTCTAACGACAGGAGGATTAAACATCTCAAGTGAGTTTTTGTTTCCCGATACAGGTATGGTGCACATGCGATTGGTGACATAGAAGAAGAAAAAACTTTATTTTGAGTCGTAATACGTCAATAGGTGTCGAGGCTGCCCCCATTAACCTTTAAAACAAATTGAGTATTATCTGCAATAGACCATATATACCATTGAACAAATAATAATATTACATAAACTGGTTTGCTAAGTAGCTGCGCATGTCCTTAACAGTAATATTACTTGAACGTGAAGTAGTTCTTTGGATATTAATAGAAATGTTAAACTAACACAATTATAAACACCTGATAAAGTCCATCTGGCAAAGCCAAAACTATCAAACACCATTATATCGCTGACAAATCAAAAGACGCAAAATGGAAGACTGGTGAAAATATATAGAGGATCTTACATGAGTGCTCATGCCTTATTGAATTCATCAAACGAGTTGAGAAAACGAGATAAAATGTGAGACTCGTCAACTATTTCGTATCATTTTTGAAACGAGTATGATACATTAAATTTAACAGGATCACAAATGTTTGAATCTATTTATAACAAAACATTAAAAGTGCTTATAAATTGCATTTTGGCGGGAAAACGTTAGGATTTTGCCATCTTTTATACAACAATACGATGGATGGCATTACTTAATGCTACTTATATGTTAACCATTAGTGGTTTATTGATTTTATTGCATGGCATTATATCACTCCTAGACGCGATTTCATGTGATAAAATGTTATAGATTTTTCTATCACAGACACAGACAACATGATAGAAGGAAATGTGAAAAGTATGCATCTATGAAACTCTCTGGCAAGATACAAAATAGCAATCCAGTTACACAGACGATTTAAATAATAATAATGAATGCTGATGGAAAGGAGAAACCAGAAGAGAGAAAAGGAGGTATTCAAAGTATGTTAAACAGAATTTGAACACAGTTGCCTCTCGTGTTCAGAAATTAAGATGGAAGGGAATCACAGGAAAATCTTGGATGGACCATACTCTCCCAAAGCATTAACAATATTTCGGAAACTCGGAAGCTGGATTACTTTACGATGATAGAGATATACCTGCTGAAGACGCGAGTTTGACGATGTTTATTGAGGAATAGCAGAGAACGTCACACCCCTTTTCTAACTGATGTTGACATTGTATGTATGTGCTTATTTGTGTTTATGTTGTTTAGGCAATTGCTATTTACGTTTTAGGAGTTGCAATGTGTCCCCTGGTACGGGTCATACAATACATGGTTAACAGAGCATAAGACAATCTACTTTCAGAACTTGTTGGAATTTCTGCGATGCGTCAATATAGCACTGCAGATAAGTACTTTTATGTAGAAATTTAGCGTTTAACCACTGACCAAGTATACCTTTAAGTAGTACACAAATATAGCTTCTTAACGATGGCAAAACAGCGTTATATATTATCACCACTGAATATTTGGAACTCAGTAAAATACAGTTTGTTGACCTACGTGACCATTGACAAAAATACCATAAAATCGATGGAAACAGGGTAAACACTTTACTTGTATTTACAGTCTACAAGTATCATTAAAATAGTTCCAAAACAAAATTTATATCTACCATAACACCTACATAGGCATATCTAAGATTTTATATTACAATTATATGCTCTAAGAATATATAAATTCTATGAAATATATGTGTTATTTTATACTTTGCTGCTAATAAACCAATGCCTATCTGCAACAAGAGGAGCAGAATTAGTACCATTTGAATGCCAACCATTTGTCTATACGAATTGTCATCTCTATTAAAAGTTGGTCCAATTAATTCTGTAGGGTTTCGATTGTTTCGATTTCAGTACAATGTACTATAGAGAGTAGATAGATATGTAGACACACTAGATGCTAGAAAACCTTAAGTTTATACATATTTTATTTCAATTTAGTAAGATACAGAACCAAATATATACAAGTTACAGAATGTAAAAGGATTAGAACGAAAGCTGGAAGCTTATGTAATTCTTTTCATAGAAAACCTTTAGATATTAATATATTAAGAACCTCACCTGACTTTTAATAAACACAAATAGATATTACCATTCATTATATATTTTTTTCTCTATTTTATAAATTTGGGTCGTAGTGAGGCAAAAGGTCAAAATTATAGACAGCCCAGTAGTAGTACATGATCTAGAATTTGCACTAAAATTTATATAGTCTTTATATGGTCTTTTATGAAGTTTGGATAACCAGTATCGCATGGGAAGCTTGTCATGATTCTTGTCAACAAATACACCACACTTAGCAGCCATGCCTATCAGCGACAGACCTGTCATTGAGGAAAGTATGCTCTTTGTCTTAGGGCTTCCATGTTCTTACTTTAGGATGTTGATATTATACATCCTTCACACACCCACGCAATTTGCTAGCATCATTATCTGCATGCACTAACACAAATTTCCTATGAAATTCCTGGACACCTTTCTTCACATGTCTTAAAGTACACATAAACCTTTATCTGTTTGACTTACACAATAAGGTCATTATACTGTTGTTGATGGCAAATCGCATATTTGTATTGTTTTGACATTGTTAACTGAACAAATTCCTCTGTGGTGTCGTCATTTTATAAACCTCTGGGTACAACATTAGAAATCGAACTTGTTTTTATTGTAAGAGCATTGACGTCTTCCTTTGTAATAGACTACAATCATATTATCTTTGGCGTTTCCCTTTTATGTTTTATCGTTTATCAAAATATCTGTTTCATTAAATGGAAAATAATTAGCTATAGTTCGTATCAGTTGATAAATCCTAGTAACTGTTTTAAAAGAACAAAATTATGCTTCAGAAATTCTCAAATTTTGTGTTATATTCAACTTCTAATTCATTTGAAAAGCGAGTGAGAATGGTCAGAAAATGCCACAATCACAGACCACAGACCAATTCATGACACTGCGATGAGACACAGAACACAGACAGCTACACGGAAGTAAAACACAATTAAAGTAAATCAACCAGCTGCCTTTTTATCTGGAAATACGTGCACAACTATTAAGGACACTTAGAACAATCCACAAAATAAGGATCCTACACAAACAAATCAAACGCAATTGAAGGAACAACAAAACAACCCAATCACCGCCTTAAAAGAGACTAAAGTCACAGAGAGTCAGAGCCAATGAAAAACCCTAAATCTGCGACTGGGATCCTATAAGATAACCATCAAGCACCAACGCTTCTAGGAAATTTTTGGCTCAGGCTCGTTGAGTATGAGACTTGACCCACCGTCGTGCAATCAAAGTGGACGCCATAGCTATAAACAGTGAATTCAGTAATAACAAGGCATGCAATGGAGCATTCTGTAATATTTTTGACATGTAGTAAGTTATACTTGATCTTGAAAACCAAGTTTGAGTCTTTTTGAGAGTGGCTGTTTTACATAAGTTTTACTGTTTAAAGTAAATCACCATAAGACACATGCAAAACATGTCTGCTGTGGTATCTTAAATACTTTTAGCAGTCACCCGCTTCGTTATTTGTGGGTGAATGATTATAAATGCAACGGCATTTCAGGGCGTGTCTATGTTATATTCTGTTCAAGTGTGATGTAAGGCACCACCTGCACTGCTTAGTTTTGAAAGACACTAGTTTGTATAATTTTACGAAGGGAAAACTTACCTTGTAAATCAAATATGGTGTCATACTACGTGTTTGCAACATCCATGCTATGTCATAGGTTGTTACCCCTGAATACGCGACGTACGTTGTCATGGGCATAATTTCACAACGTTACATGTTCCCCAGAATCTGTAAACAAATGCAACTAGTGATTTATCGATTTTAATGTCACTGCCAGACGCGACATCATATGATAAACTGCTTGCTCAAATAGCACAATACAAATTGCGGTGTCAGGAGTGGCGTTGAAATCGGTCCTTTAGTTATCGATGGCTGGAAATAGTTTCTTTTTTCACTGTCGACTAGCCTGGGTCCGGTCGTCAATATTTTGGCATTTTTTTCTAATGCTAATGTTTTAAAAACATAAGAGAATAAAAAGGTATCGGTTGTCCGTTATTGATTTCGATTGATATTGACATTTGACCAAGAAACGGAAAAATTAAAAAAGAAGAAAAAATGATCAGACTGAAACCCAGGCTACTATCGACAGACTAAGAAGCTTAACAGCCAGAGCTTGTGGTTGATTTATACGACCTTATCATTACAGAGATTAATTAAACTGATATATAAACCCTACAGATATCTAAAGGACATAATTAGACTGAAATCCGCTCAGGGATGTCGTAACAAAGCATATAACTTCCCAATTAACATCAATTTTACAACCTGGATGTTTCTGCAATTAAATTTTCTTGTTACTGCATCCAAAGCCAAGCCAGGCGCCTGCATGTGAGAATTTTGCGCATTTTCACAAAGGGAAAAGTAGGTGGGAGAAAATGAATAAATTTTAATTTTGATGAATCATAGAGATCTAATTTAGAAGCTAATCACGCGAGTGCTGATTCAGCGACACAAACGTTCAGGTATCATACATGTATAGTACTAATCCGCTTACGGTGAGTCTGACAGTCTTTGTGCCAACCATGACTTAAGCTTTGCAATAATTTGATCAACTTACTGCAATATCTCGCATACATGTAGTAGAGTGTAGGTCAGGTTTGGATATTACTATGTGCAGGTCACTGTGCAACCATAATATCGCACTTCGACTTCAACTGAGCTACATGTATGTGTTTTGCACACCCTCGCACTGAGCTGAATATCTTCTCCAAGTGTAATGAAAATCATTCAAGGGGTTGAGGAGATATGGAGCATACACGCAATTAAAGGCTAAATTTCATTACCTGTAACTGCCACCCTGACTTTGAATCTGCGTAATTGAGTCATGGGTTCTGCACACCGTCTCAATGAGGTGAGCATTTGACCAAATCTTAAACAATTTTAAATGGTTCATGAGATACAAGAGTTATGAATAAACGGATAAATAGACGGAGGCATTTCTATAATTCCCTCTCCACTTCGGGCTGGTGGATTTTGCTCTAAGAGCTGTTAGGCAAATTTTAAATATATTTGACTTTGACCTTTGACTCCAGAGTCATATCAGTGACCTTAAACTTGTGTTGCAATCTACACACCACAGGCAACCATTGTGCCAAATATGAACATCCTTCGCCAAAACATAGAATAGGAGTTCGTGTTACGAGCCACAAGACAGATAGATTTTAAGCATATTTGACTTTAGTTTAAACAATATTTATTTTGAAAGTACAATGCATGTTTCAACAATACAATAATATATAAGCAAATAACAGGATTTGAAAACAAGCAATACTGCTTATATGAATCTTTTCCTGTGTTGTATCCGCACTGTGAATGGTATGCCAAGTTTATAGCTAGTGCAACATTTCAAAAGTATAATTCTATAATAAACAACCTCATATCGTCATTTTGGCAACGTATCAGCGTCCTGGTGGTTTGCACAAGACGCTCAAGCGTTAACAATACCACGATCTTGACAGTGTAGTCCAGCTTTGAAATTGTATAAGGTTTTATAAATATATGTGAAATTATAAGAGGTGTAATAATGCAATATTCGGAAATAGATAAATAAATGAGAGAGAGAGAGAGAAAGAGAGAGAGAGAGAGAGAGAGAGAGAGAGAGAGGGTGAGTGTGAAAGAGACAGAGAAAAAATAAAAGAAAGCAAGTTAAACTAACGTTGAAAGAGTCTTATAGCGTTATCATTGAATTCAGAGACCCAGCACCCACAGCAAAGCAATATGTTCACCATCCACTCCAATATCCAGAAAATCTATCAAATAGTGTCAATATGCTTTTATTGTTCTTACTGAGAGTAACGCTTGGAAAGTTTAATATATCTGACTTTGACCGTCACATTGATGATCAGATCTGAGTACTTTGTTATAATCTACGCACGATAGCCAATTACTGTGCCAAATATGAACACCCTCGGGCAAGTACAATATTGTGTAAATGTAGTTTTTATTAACAATCTGGAGCAACACGAGCACTAAACTATAAAAAAATTGGCTAACACACTTCAAGATTTATGTTTATGCGTATTGATTGATTAATAGCGCAAAGGCCGCCATTTTGATGACGTCACTACTTACCCCAGGAGCGGCATTGTCTTGCGCAAGCGCGATACTAAAGAATTGACCTGCCTGCTAAGGCACATCACGACTGAAAAATCGGATTTGTGTCAATGCGCGGTGTCCATTACCTGAAACTTACGTTAAAAGGTAACAAGCACTGAATGGCTATAAATAATTTGTTTATGGAGACATCCAGTAACCTTTGGTAGCTAAACAATAATAATGATTAGTATTACAGTATTTAGCGAAACAATGATAAGATTTTCTACACTTAAACATTTTTTGGGTCAAAAATTTGGCTTCAATAACACGTGATGACGCAGCTTGATAACAATTATGAACCAACCAATCGGGCGAATCACATGATTTGATGACGCTATCGATAAACAAATATGGCACGTGTACCCACAATGCTCTAATCAGACAGGTTAGTATTTGAAAGATGCTTCCCGGCGGAGACAATGCAGGGCAGATATCAGATTGTGAACTAGATGAAATTGTTGCTAATGCCTCAAAGTTTAATTTGATATAGGTCACCAAAAATCGTCACGGAATTTTCAACATAGTCTACATCGTGGCTCATGGGTAAGATGGCCTATTGCATTTCAAATTAGATTTCTGTGTAAACTTAGTATCGTTTCCTTTTAAAATCTGGAGCAGTACTGACATTAGACCTGTTTAAAACCCTTATTTTGCCAACATACTTTGATTTTTCTTAAATACGTACGCATTATAATTGTGCGATGGCCGCCATTTTTATGACGTCATAACTCGGACAGACGCAGAACTCAGATGGGTGAACTGGTTGAAATTTTTGCAATTACCTCAAAGTTTAACTTTATAAAGGTCACCAAAAATCGTCACGAAATTTACAAGGGACCATTTTTGGCCCATTCGACAAAGATTATTACACACCAACATTCACAAACCGAATTAGTTTTCGCGGTCTTAGCACACTTGTCATCAAATTGCTTTTAGACCAGATGGTGATAATGGCACAAAAATGACGCTGGGCTTAAATGGGTTAAAGCAAACAATGAAGGTGTGCATTTAGTTTTTATGTAATCATGGGATATATTTTGTAACTTGTAACGTTGTGAACTTCAATGCTATAAATAACTAAAGACTGGGGCGGGTACCTTTTCGCACAGTTTTAAACTGATTGTTTTGAAACTTTGCAAATGCTGTTGTCATACTCTGAAGATATGCATGTTTTTAGATACTGTTCTCAGATTGGTTGACTTTTTCTAGTATGAGATCTTAGTCATTTTTACCTTCGATACCATCGAAGTATATAGTGAGGGAAAAAGTTTAGCAATTATTTATATTGTGCTTTCCCATAGGCGATCTTTGAATCATTAGATCTTTTTATTTGGCAGGTTCGCAAACATGTCATTTGTTTGAAAATGACCTGATGGCTACCAGAAAGCAATCAAAAGAAACAAAATTCGACTTCATTGTGAGGATTTGATCTGCTGAGAGTTTTAATTTCAAACGTTATTCAATTGAAAGGGAGGTTATTTGGAAAAATACGAGTTTCAACTAAAAACTGTACGAAATTGGTGAACATAACGTTCAGTTTTAGACTGTTTATCATTGTCTTGCTTTTTGATCTAAATATTTGACAGAAAAACTTTTAGTCGAAAATTGTTCGCACTATTGCCAGATAAGTTGTTTTAGCAAGGGGCATAAAATCAGACTTTTCATTTTGTGAAATGTCAACCTGTTAATGTCATCGTACTCTTGAACGTTTGTCAACATATATATTTCGACACTATGGAAATAAAAGTCCTATTTCTTCTAAACTGTGAATCGCCAAAGTATATTGCTAAACTTTTTCCCTCAGTATAGTTGTCACATCTTGCTCTGCAGTTTTGAAACATTGTTTGCGCTTATCACATGGTCTGAGGTTGTGCATATATCTTGGATATAATTCTAAGAATCAGTTTTGTTGCTTTCTCTGCTCGTTTATTGTTGGTTGCTCCCATTGTTTTTTTTTTGTTTGTTTGTTGTTGTTGTTGTTTTGTTTGTTTTTTTTGTTGTTTTTTTGTTTTGTTTTTTTTTTTGGGGGGGGGGAGTGTTCTTAGGTACTTGCTTTGCTATACAGTACTTTGTGGTCCTTTCTAGCTTTGCCATGGGCCGATCCAGAGGGGGGCAGGGGTTCCGTAATCCCCCTGAAAAATCACAAACATAAAGGGTTTCATAGCAATACTGGCACGGATCCCTTGGAAAATTACAAACCTACCAAGCCAGCATTCAATGTTGGGCCATCATCAGCACACAAGCGAAACGCCATTTAAATGACATTTCGCTGGCGGGCCCATGATAGCCCGCTTTTAGTGGTATTTGGATCCTCTCTCCCCTCATCGACTAAAAAACGTTGTCAAAGTTGGCCCCCTCACACAAAACTTCCTGGATCCGCGCATGTTTGCAATCATCCAGCTGGAGATGAGTGAGCTGGTTGCTTTACTTTTATCGTCTTCTGACTGTCATTTTGCTGTTATCGTTTTTTGCCTCTTCCTCACGGTGCCTTGGGTTGGTTTGTAGTGTGTGATTGTGGTATTTCCTGGTCATACTCATTTAGTTTTTTTTAACTTGAGCATCTTAACTTACTTGTTTTAAAAATAATTTCGTAAAGACACACATTAAGTCTCTAAATTTGATTGTTGGATATTGAAATAGCCTGCCAGTGGGTAAGATAGCATTAGTGCGATTAGAATGTGTATCCTTGGGTTAAATCTCAGATATCCGTATCCGGTGTGCATGAAAAGCAGCGATCAAGTATATGAGAATTGTCAAGAACCAAACTAACCGCCAACGTGTATTCTTCCAAAAGCATTCAGTATATCACTCAGTGCAAGATGACATGGTTGTCTATGAGTTGGCATGCAACGAAGATATCAACCAGCCTTGCATCCGCATCCATCTGGACCGTCCCGCATTTGCAGCAAGAGCCGATTTCGTATTACAGCGCAATTTTTGCACTGTTAACAGAGCCAGACATTTAATGAATTAAAAGTGAAATTCGAGAGGATAAGCACACGAACAAATAAGCATCAAACTCTCCAATATTAGAATAAGATGGTATATATGGAATCCAACCAGTTTAGTTTAACTAAAATGAAGTAGGGAATACCACAATAGCACGCCTCAGACAACCCACGGAACCGTGAGGAAGAGCCGCAGAACACATTCACAGTACATCAGGAAGGCATTCAAGTAAATTCTAACACACCTCGCCTATAGAGCCAACGGTAACAAACTGTAATATATCGGACAATTATTCACTGCTAAAGTATGTGATCGCTGACGTCACTGGAAAATGACGTAATTCATGGCGTTAGACGGTGTAACGTCGTTTTTACGCTCGAAAGACGTTACAATTACATGTAAACGTATGCGACGTAGTCTAAGTATTGGCGGGAGTTCTTCAGTGCAATGGCGGAAAGTTGGAAGAAGCTGAAGACTTCGAATGTGTTTTCGCCGTTTATTGTGTGTTAGAATCGAAATAGATCAGCTCCAGTGCGTGAATTGCTGAGTAATAATTCACGGTTTGTTGGTCAGTTGTACGAAGATAAATCACTCGCGCTACGCGCTCGTGATTTGATCTTCTTTACAACTGACCTCCAAACAGTGAATTATTAAACAACAATTCACTGCTGGAGCTGATCTATTTCTTAAGCAACATGCTCTCTCTCTCTTCCCCGTCAAGATGATTGCGAAACAAGAAAGGATACTAAGTACTGCATAAAAAACAAAGACCAAACACAGAACCCCTACAATCAAGGGAGTAACAGCAGACAATGCATCAGCTGTCCGTAATGTGCACGACCCATTGTGAACTCGGATCAATCAGTACCCGGTGCCAGAAGGAATGTGTGGAAAGCAAATCGGTCATTTTCTGCAGAATGGTGAATAATTAGATCAAAATATATCATGTTGTACAAGTGTTATGAGCATTTTCACTTGCTGGCCACGGATGGAGGGGCCGGCGGATGGACTCGTGCTACAATTATAGTGCAAAGTGACACATGGGAGCCGTGCAATACTGATTAGACTTTAAACATATGCTATACATGCATGCGTAAAAAAGTTCGGTGAGTATATACTTGAACAATCTGTATCGGTTATGGCTGTTCCAGAATTAATTGTGGGGGAGGCGGGGGTGGGGTGATTTTTTTCTGCAAAGTAGAACTTCAATAGCTCGAACTCTGATTGCTCATTCACCAGGGATGGCTAGAACTATCATCACAGTCCCTACAGGTCATTTTTATGCATAATCTACCCTGGATGGCTGGAACTATTTTTGATGATCTCAAGCCTATTCGAGCCATTGACGTTCTACTTTATATACTCACCAAAACCTCTCGGATTAACTCGTATTTCCATATTAAAACAATTCACTTGTTGCTTTTCTAAAAGACACAACTTGATGGATAACTCGTCCCACATTTAGCCTCAGCAAGAAGAAACCATGAAAGCAATTCAAATGTCTCATCATATGAATAAAACAAATATTTGAGAAGAGATAAAAGACTGTAAAGTCTATTTCCCTTTCTCAACGATCACGTGTCTTAGCATACAAATCTCGGGCTAAATGTATAATGTCAACTGCAATTTATCACCAATGACAATATAATATAAGGATCCATCATGAGTGTGAGGATGGGATAGAAAAATCCGTGCCGAGGATCACCGATGGGCACTACGAGGCTTGCCGAGTGATGACAAACGGTGATCATGAGGAACGGATTTTTTTATCCAAACCCTCAAACGAAAAATGGATTATTTTTCTTCCTCACCACTAAGTATAGGACAACACATGACAAAGGCTTCCAGAAAATCCTGAATACGCTGAGATGCGACGTGACGTCATTTTAACATTGCAATGACGTCACAAATCGACGTACGGTCGACGTGCGGCTGTTCGCTTTTTCTTTCCCACGGGCCGGTACGGGTACGTGGATAAAAACACCGGAAATCCTGATCTGGTATGCGAGAATGATGCTCGCCCTTTCTTCAGTCTCGGCGCTGTCAGAGTAGTATAATCTGATTTAATTTTAAAAAATGATGTTTCTGAGATCTACGACGTTCACCACGGGTCTTGCACATGACTGTCAGTTGATCCTTATTCTTGCTCACCGTTAAATATCGCAGTTTTTTTTTTTTAAAAAAAAGGGCTCCCAGAAGTTCCTGAATACACCGAGATGCGACAAAACATGATGACGTCACTTTAATACAATATTGACGTCACATGTGTATCCACGTGCTACTGTTCGTTTTATAACCTTCCCACGGGTTGGTACAGATATCTGAGATAGAATGTTCTCATATGGATAAAAACAGCGAAAACCTCGTTCTGGTGTGCAAGAAAAAAAAGGTAAGTGTTGACATGACAATAATTAAGAAATGAATTTAATTTTTGCATTGTTCATAGAATCATAGATACTTCGGGTCTCTTGCAAAGTAAGTGAAGCCCGAACATTCCAAAAAATGAATTTATTGCTTTTATTTACATTTTATCATAAATATCTAAAATATAAAAATACTTTTGATTTAGGAATTAAAACAGTTTTGTATTTGAAATATAATCGTATTAACGGTTTAGTCGAAGTGTAAAATGGAAAAACGGAACAACCAGCTTGAACACGGTCAGCCAATGGAGCACAGAAGAGTCTTGTTTTGCACGTGCGACTCGGGTGTGGCTCGCTGTCAATAACAACACCAGTATCACTTCTGGAGAATGAGTTCGAAGTTCGAAGCGCATTGCACGGGCAAGTGAGCTTGGCAGCTGTCAGTCAAATGAGTGTAGCTCGTGAGGCCATGAACGGTTGCAAAAATTTAAAGATTCATTAAAGGATTGCTTCGAAAATGTAAATATTGACAAATAACGACAGTGGAATGCACGTGACTGCTCAGAATCATATGTGACCATATCAAATAACACCCTTCTAAATATCAAGGACCATTACATAGTGTAAAGACTTAAGGGTATTGAAGATCTCTATGCATTATTGGGTTAATAAAGCCTCATAAAATCTCAAAATAGCATGTAAAGGAGTTCAGCTCTCTTCAGCAACAATGTGAGAGAAAATCTATAGCCTACCGCGATGTTGTAAAATCCAACTGAAGACATTTATTGGACGATTGCACATGCCCTACTATACAAATAATAGCGTGTGCGATTTACGCGTTATTAACAAGTGCTTATAGCGCTAGGAGGATTGTTCTTCTAATTCAAGATATTAATGGAACTATTACTGATAACTATTTGCAATGACAATTAGTAAGTTATTATTTTGTGTGCAGACAATTATAATAATGTTACTGTTAATTAAAATAATTCCGCGAAAATTAAATTTTCGCGAACAGCTTTAAGATACATATTATTTACCAAGTTAAAAATACGCGACTAGGCCATGATTTACCAACATCTGTAAACGACAGCATGTTTTCATATTTTCGCGAGGGTTTTATTTCCACGAAACTTTGCATCCGCGAAAAAAAAACTCACAAAACTTGCCGAATTTACAGTAATATAGTTAACTCTCGCTATAGCTTGAAGATTGATTATTTAAACATTACATGAGCCTCGACATGTGATTTTCAACAATGTGGTATTTGACAAAAGTTTATACTTTGTTATGTCTTCGGTCAGCTAAGCTCAGTTTTTCGTTTGGCTTAAGGAACCTATGCTATTCAAAAATATCTGTATTGATGCTTCTAGGGTACATGATTGCTGGAATCTCGCGAAAACACGAGCCAGAACGAAAAGAAAATATACCCTGCGCCCAACTGCTGCATGTTTAAATAGCTAGTGTCATATATGCCTGGTGCAAAAAACAGAAGTAGAATTTAGCTGACCGTAACCTACAAATATTAGTTTAATCGACTGAATCTAGTTTAGTTGACCGTAAGCTACAAAAATTGTCAATTCTTCCCTACGGAAGAGGTATCGCGCAATACGTTTTTTTTTCAACCATCGAGACCGATATTTCTTCGTTTTAACTATCATTCTTTCAGCGTCAACGTGAAAATCATATTTAAAACTAATGAAAACGTGCAAAAAAATAGAAATAAACATAACATGCTACTTAATCTCTGCGATAGATGAATAATCATTTCGTGGCAGGTACTTTCTTCCATACAGAGATCAAGTCAGCTTTTCAACAACAATGAAATTATAAGACTTCGTCTAATAATAGAGCACTAATATCATATTCTATTTATCATATGACCCTAAATATATTCTAAAATTGAAATTTTTAGCTTGAAAAAATATGTACTTACCATAAGTGAAACCTGTACCAAATGTTGTACGTCACTACATGACGTTACCTATTGTAATTTATTTGCATATTAAGTACACGCGTGTTTTCTCCATGGAGTAGGAATAACTCTCTAAGGTGGTGGTTCTGTTGTTACTGATCTATTGTTCAATGTACTTCCCATTGTTTGTTCGAATTCTGTGTTTGTCTTTGTTTTGCTATGCATTACTTTGTGTCCATTCTAGTCTTGCAATCATCTTGAAGAGGAAGAGAAAGCTGGTTGCTTTGCTTTTATTGTCTTACAGATGTATTGTTACTATAAATGTTATGTGGATCTTCCTCACGGTGCCGTTGGTAGGCTGCAGTATGTAATTATGGTATTTTATGATCATACTCACTTACTTTTTGCATAGCAACAAAAACGTTCAAAAGTTTTTGCTTTCTCGACAAAGCGATGATGTAAACACTTGTAGCACAACTACATGTATCCCAAATGTTATGCTGTTAAAATTGGCCAGTTGTGTTTGTCGATTGTTCAAGCTGCCCCATCCCGTAGGTTTATTAATCTACCACAACACTCTGAAACTAAAATCTATCATTTTTCGACTTGGTCCCCTTACGGCATATATGTCATGAACAATGTAGGATTTCAACAAACAACGTGCCAATTTGTGAAATTCGTTCTAGAGACAAAATCACTCCATTTTATGCGACAGCACCTAATTTTGACAAGAAGTCAAACTTCCAATATGGCCAAAGAAACATGAAGAAGAAAAGGCACTGATGATAAACGCAATCGCAAGAAAAACTCAAAAGACAGTTCATATCGCGTAAAACACTATTGTACATAATTGTTTAGATCAAGTAGATAAAATTTTATTTATATATGTTATCAACATTCCTGATATATGTTCGAATGTTCTCCTGTCATAATAATGTTGGCTTTCCGACTGTGATGGGTGCGAAAACATGGTTCGATCGATGACGTAAAGAAATGATTTGTCGTAAGCCTTTATATACGCTTAGAAGTAGAAAAATCATAAATGATACTGATGATCACTGATAATGTGTAAACGTTTGCTATCCGAGTTGCTATAAACTACAAAGAATGAGAAAAAAATGATGCATTCCGTTATTATATCGTTTTACAACCAATTATATGATTTTCATGCGCAACGCTTATCCTTTATTGAAAAACTTCTGTGTCCCCCTATACGCGAGTACGTGGCTGAATACATCAAAACAAACATTAAACAAACTCGCCTGTAAGCGGGTGAAGCTGTGAATACATTTATTTTACTGTTGTGTTTTCTATCCTTGCTTAGTACTGGTTCAACCCAGGAATAACCGTCCGGACATAACTGAAAAATTGTTGATTGGAACGTACAGAATCAAATCAAACAAAACTGGTGTGGTTTCCATCCACCATGAGCGTACATGGTTGATTAATTGTATATGTATTTTCAATTGGCTATGCCTTTCATGTGTTCTGAGAGCTTACACTTGTTAAGAATGCATATGTTTTGATTGGTTGCAATGAAAAATAATTCGAATATTAATATTTTGGTTGATTCATTACCCTTAAAATTTTTGATAGTAATTAGGTTTTTACACACCTCAGAACGCTAAGAAAGCACCAGGTTACACCGTTTTTATAAAACTTTCCCCCGGACACCCCCATAGCAGTGTGAATCCACATCAATTGAGGACTAGCTACGCGTCTGGAGGGGGAGGAGGGTCATTGTATCCAAAGAAAAATTTGTTTGTTTGTTTTGATTTTATTAAATCCCAGTCACCCTTTTATCAGTTATTTCGGGATGGGTCATACTGAGTTGGACCACCACTAAGCAGAGGATATAGTAGAGTGTCTTGCTCAATGACACATGCAATGCCTCTGGCGAGGCTTGAACCCGCAACCCCTTGAACTATCTAGACTCAAGCAATCTACAAATAAGCTTGTTTTTAAAATAAAATGCAGGAACTTTTATTTCAGAGGAACAAGGGAAAAGGATAACATTTAGAGTGGAAAAAAACATTGCAGGAACAAAGTAATCTCTTTTTTATTTTCTATTAGTGGAAACAAGCCACTTAAGTTATTCCAGGAGAAGAGGTTCCCCAATGGGAGGGAGGGCATCATTATAAACTTGTGTTTGTTCCAGAGTATGGCGAAACACACATCATGATTCATGACCAGGGGGATTGGCTTAGGGGGTGGGTGCAGGTACTAGACAATTTGGTCCAGGGTTAAATAAAGACGTTATAGGTTTTAATGAGAGGGGTTGGGTGGTTGAATTATGACAGCTTCCCAGCATGGCCCAAAGTTGAAGTAGGAAAAATCATGGAAAAGGTTTTATCATTCCCTAGCAATGGAAACAATGGTAAAGTTCTTTTGTTTTGTAGCAACACATACACCGATTACATGGCTTTTACACGTAATATTAGGACCTTATTATCGGCAACTTTAACAAGCACTTAAATCTAATCAGAGCTTTGTCCCATGTTTATACTGAACTAAATGATGAAAGGGACAAAGATGAATACGCTTATATTTATTATATCAAAATCTGTTCTGGAGACAAAAAACGTTCCATTATATATGCTGGAGCATGTTTTTCGCTTCTTCTTTTTTAAAGACAGATGGTGGTGCATTTCAATGTTCAACTCTGATGTAAAACAGAATCAAAAAGATTTCAGTAAAAACAATTTGACAATCATTAAATCATAGAATCTATAAACATTGTGAAAATACACTGATTTTGAGCAACGATTAAGAACAAATGGCATTAAAATGATGTTTTTGAGCCATTTTTTGTCGCCAGTTTGAGTGTAATCAGCGTCGCGAATTTTTACAATTTTAAAATACTTTTACTCAAAATAAGCTCCCTGTATTCCTACTGATTACCGTTAAAATACAAGTACGGGACGTTACAAGTGACTTATTTGCATGGCATTATATAACTCCAAGATGCCATGTAATACTATTCATGTAAAGACTTAGTTAAATAGTTAAAACATTATGCCCTTATTAAATGGCATCGTTACTGGTTAGCATATAGGGTACACCTGTTTAACGTACTGACGTATATTCCATTCGATAGCATAAACCAATCATAAGCCTTATCCTGTCGTTCAGTAGCATATGATCCATCTACATATTATGGTCCTGTTGCATGGCCCCAGTTATGACAAACAGAGGTCTTTCAAAAGCGGACATATTTGAAGTCTGCAGGACTATCATTAAAATCAGTACCAGGCTTCCAGATAAAGAGTGGGTAATTGAATATTAATTTTCTTATTTCTCAACCAAAACATATGTTGTGGGTACTTGAAATAGCCGATTCGATGAGACGGTTCTTTTGAACATCCAAATACTTGTTTAAACTGATGGCTAGGAGAAAAAAAATACATTTCTACTCTAAAAAATCGCTTTATTGGACCTTTGAAATACTAAAGTGTACCAGTATATTATCAGGTTAATCATGTTGAAATATAATGGTCAAAATTGTAGGGAAGATATCTATCCTTTAAACCATTTCAGCCTAGCTTCCTTTTCCTTTTAAGCATGGAATATCGGCAAGCATTGCAGAACCAGATCAGACGCCGCAGATTGCGGCATCTGATCTGGTCCTCCGCTGTTTGCTTACAGAATATTCTATCAAAATTAGAATAAAAATGAACAATACCACCCAATAACTCTTAAAACGGAAATGGACTGGTCAAAGCGATAAGGTTGGAAAAGTCCATTAGGCATAAATGGGTTAAGTTATTTACATCCTCTATTCTTTCTACTTTCAGCAGAGGCCATATATGGGGACTAGATGAACGAAACTGACCAAGATATGGAATTACTTCCCCTGATTCAGCTTACTTCTTACGTTTGCTTTAACTGTGGTTGTACATTTGATTAGACTATTCCTATTACACAATATTCAAAAGTTAGAATTCACGATATAAGTGACAAAGGATTATAATTCCATTCAAAATTGATACAAAACACACCCTGTTGCTGCTTAGAAGGATCAAAGAGTCTACTTTGTGTATGCATATGACACCAGAGCAAGGGAACACACATCGAAATATGATATTTATACACATATGCGTTGTTTATGTTTACACAAGAATGAACACTAATGCTTCTGAAAAAGTATCAACGTTGAGTGCGTCAGAACATACTGTGATAATCGTTGATTTTATTCTCATATGTACAAGTGTTATAGGCGCTGTGGGAAATATCCTCATCATATTTGTCATCTGTCGAAACCGTTCTCTACGAACAGCTATGAATGCGAATCTCGTAAGCCTCGCCGTGGCTGATTTAATTGTCTGCTTTTTCCTGTTACCAGTTCGGTTAATCCTGTACAATATTGAGTTCTTTGGCGTTACGAATTTTGCTGCCTTATGCCAGATTGATGTGTTTATAAAAACTGCATGTGACTCAGCACAGCTCTTCATGTTAGTTTCTACAAGTTTTGAAAGATATCAGTCGATAGCTCGTCCTTTTGAAAAACAAGGACATGGCAAGAGAACTGCTATTTCGTTGACAGTGTCTTGGATATTATCAGTTGGTTTAGGAACGTTTAATTCTCAGTATTGCGGAGATGGGGCAACGTTTTATCCGTGCTATTCTCAGGGGAAAACTATATTTCCTGGACAATGGGGTGATAAGGAAAGAAGTATAACATTACCATTAGGTTTACTATGCCTTTTGTTGGTAATGCTATTCTATGGAAAAATTATGAAACTGTTGAACGAACATAACGCGACTATGCAAAATCGTTTTAAGAAATTTAAAAACAAAGTTAACCCTGAGAAGAAGATTGCTGAGAAATCCACAAGTATATTAAAATTTCATTCGACAGTCCCCATTCAAGTAAAACAAATAGATGGCGAAGTACAAAATGGATTAGAAGCCGAACATAAAAGTCCCAAAAACGTCGACTCTGGATTTAATGAAAATGAATGTAATTTAAAGGACTTGAACGCGAGTGATGGTGAAGTAAACAACAAATCAGGTCATGACTCTACAAATTCGCAAATGAATGGGACAATGCACAACTTAACTAAAACTGATAAACCCACAAACAGTCAAACTTTAACGCGAAATAATAATGCTAAAAATGTTTGTTTAAACACTGCTATGAAAAAGGGAAACTATATTACAGGTAATCCCTGGAAAAAGATTATATCAGATCGCATTTTCGGTAACTCATCGAGCAAGACAACAAAGACTGTCAGCTTTGAGCCTATAACAGTATTAAAAGTAAGAGAAACAAAACGTTTTCCACTTGCTAGACAAAGAGTTACACTAGCGAATTTAGAATCATCAAAAGCAAATAATCTGAATAAATTGAATTTAAGGCGGTTAAACAGTGTTCCACTTCGTGAAAGATTCCGCCGCGTGAAATCAGCTTCAGCTCTTCTACATAATATGCAGGAAAATCAAACACAAAATGCTGAAACAAATAGTAGTGCTAGTTGTAGCACATTACAGGAACGACGGAATGGTCGCCGCTTGATAGGTATAAAATCAGCTTCTTATAACAGAGAAAAGATTCCAGCGACAATTTCTAAAACCATAGAGAATATACGCAACTCTAACTTTGTATCATCCAATCAAAATGGTCAATCATCAGACAACAAGCAATCAAACAATCAAAATATGAAGAGTTTAGCTTCAGAGTGGCATCCTATGAAGGTTGTAGATAACTCACCAATTGAAAACATCAATGAAACACTTGAGTGTAGTACAGATAACAACAAGTTTCATACGCCAGAAACAGAAAATCATAACAATGGACTTGAAAGTCTGGAAGATATAAAGTTATGCAGTGTTAAAGAGAGTGAACCAATAACAAATCAAAGTGATATGTGTGTAACCGAAAATATTTTGACTAAAAACTCTCAGGATAATGATAAAACAGGTACTTCATACAACAATGAACTAATACCACTCAAGATGGCAAATGGTACTCTTGATAATGCGGAATCACATCAGCCATCAACTAGCGTTAATGTGACAGAGAAAGTGGCTGATGAAGACGTCGTTTCATGCATTAAATTCAAACCAACTCCACTGAAGCGGGTTGAAGTGGTAGAAATGGACGGAACTGTGCACAAAAAGGTTAAAGTTGAAAGTGGTAGCGTTGTTGGGGCAGTCTGTGTTATGAATAATTCCAATAAAGTTCAAGGACGACGAAAGGTGGAAATGAGGACAGCCAAGAACATAGCTATACTAATAGGCACGTTCATATTGTTATGGCTGCCGCTACCTGTCGCTGTGATTTACTTCTCAAGTAGTTATCAAACAAGACATGTGTCCGTGGAGCCTGTATTATATATCGCTTCTGCCAGTACTCTTACGATAGCAATGAATCCACTTCTCAATGTATTGCTCAATAAACAAATGAGATCCAGAACAATTAATACACTGAGGAACTGCAAGAAAATAATTAGATAGTCAACGCAATTACATAGATAAGGATCATCCTCACAATACCTGTTATAGAAACAAATAAATCATTGACCTCTCCCAAGAAATAATATAATACAGCAAAACCCTCGAAAATTTGAACCCTGATTGTTCGAAATACTCGCTTATTCGAATTAAATTTAAGACAGAATAGGTACAGAGAATAGGGCCTATTTCTGAACTAAAATGGTCAAAATAAGTAAAGCCCAATATTACTTTTTTCCATAGCCATAATGTTAAATTCCCAAAGTGAAGTTACTTATTTCAAGAGTATTGATGGTAACTGAAAATTTTAGATCCACCCAAGTTCATTAACAATATCCTAGGTGTAATTACACAAAGTTTTAATTCAAAATACCGATTTACTCTAGGTATGTGTTTAATTTTCCAAGAGCATCCAATTTTTTGCCAATCTTACTATAAGAATGATAGGGAAAGAAACAGGACATTTCCTGGAATGTGTGAAGCTCTAAGAAAAAATTATCAATACAAATTGAAACCTAGCACATAGTGAGAGGAAACGATTCTGCTACTTCGTTGAAAATTTCACGGAACAATCTTTATTCAGTAAAATATTATAAATCAAACATGCATGTATTTAAATTAAGTGTATGGGAAATTCTCGTGGCGCTTAATCTATTTTGACCATTTCATTTAAATAACTGTCTATAAAAACATATGGTTTGGGTGTGTAAAAGAAACGTCTCCTTGAGACGCTTCTTTTACGCTCCCAAAACATATGTTTGATAGGAAAAACTGATAATAATCATTTTAGGGGGTTACATACTTTTATGTCTACCTCCCTACTTCGAAATACTCGCTAATTCGAATTAAAAATACAGAGAATAGGGCCTATTCATAAATTATTTTGATAACTGTCTATATAAAATTATATGTGTTGTGTGCGTAAATGAAACGTCTCACCGAGACGTTTCTTTTACGCACAAAGCATATGTTTAATTGGAAAAACTGGTAACTCGAACTATTGATAACTTGACTTAAAATCTCTAGTCCTTAAGACTTCTAAACGAGCTTATGCTGTAATTTATAAGCCAGCACATGCCGTTTCGGTACTTATCGCAAAAGCCTCTTAAAACACACACAGCCGTGTTAGCTATATGTGGAGGCCTGAATTTAAATCTGAGTCTTTTTTACATCATCCATTCTTTGTGCAAAGGAGCAGCAAAGGATCTGATGAGACTGCGTAGTTGCACAGGCTCAGCCGAACCTTCGCTGCTCCTCCCTGTGATATATCTCATGTGCTGGCACAAACTATCTGGCAGGCTATATAAATAATTATATAAAACCATTGACCAAGCCCAAGTAACAATAAAATACCTGGAAGTCCAAATCTGCTGTCCTATCAAAATTACATGATTAATAGAATTCAATTTTGGACACCCTGTGTCCGAACAAACCACCTAGTTGTGCACTGTGGCTTAGGCTGCTGTCCGTTGCATGGCGGTGCTTCTGTTGTTGATTCGTTGTTTATTGCCGCTCCCATTGTGGGGGTTCTTTGTTTGTTCCATGTTTCGTTGTATAGTGCTTTGTGTCCTTTAAGTTTTGCAATCATCTTGATGGGGAAGAGAGAGAGCTGGCTGCTTTACTTTGTTTGTCTTCCTGGTGTCTTCCGACTGTCCTTGTTCTATGGATTTTCCTCACGGTGACATGGGTTGGTTAGCAGAGAGTGAGTGTGGTATTTCCTGATCATACTCACATATCTTTTTAAATAGTCAATTTTATTATATGACCACAATTAAGCGTTAATTTTGTTAATCAATTACCATTCATATTAACTGCATTGTTGTACTTTGCATGATAAACGTTATCACGAAAGTGCCTTTATCAAATCATGATGACGTTGCACTTTTTGAATGACGCTTCTAATGACGCTTAATCAACACAAAAATGGAAAATTATGTCGTAATCGCTAGATTGAAGAGTGAAACAATGGGTGAACTGATAAATAGAATACCACGTTCGCGTCTTTTGATATCAAGTTTACCAGGTTCTGCTTTGGTAACGCTTGTTGAATCGCTCGGCAAGCCTCGCGATGTCAACAAGCGTTCTCAAAGCCTTGACTGGTAAACTTGATATCAAAAGACACTCACCTAGTATTCTCTATCTACTGGACCAAAACACCTCTAAAAAAAAAAACAAAACTCCAGCTGTTAAGTTTTTAGACTTAATTTTTCGCTATATCTTTTTTGTCTTCAATTTTAGCAAAATGTGTTCGCTATGAAAGTTGTAGAGGAGAATTTCCGCCGATTTCTCCAAAAGGTATTGTGCTTGTGGCGCAAACAGATTTTTGTGTATATAGATGAAGATTTTGCAATAAATTGAATTCGTCCTAAATTTCTAAGTCTTTTAATGACAGGTATAATTCGTATAGGCGTGACAGAAAGGGGGTAGTTTCAAAAAATATTCGGAAGCGGTGCATATTCCGTTTTTCAAAGGCTGTGCATAACATAAAACTACCGTTAACATACTCAGAATTTACCTTGCATATGCAGAATAAACTTATATCAGGCTCATTTGTAGGAACAAAGGCTGGGTTATCGCATAACGTGCAATTTTTCTCTTATGCACGTGCTATGAAATGAACGGTTTTGAGATGACCCTACCAGTTTAACGCACGAGCGAATCAGGCGCGATTTCTATTATATTCGAACAAGCCATCCATCGCTTTAGTAATTGAATTAGGGCGGTGCAATGTTCATTTTTGACTGACATCTTGGACTTTGTTTATTTGCGCTTCGCTTAAAATATTCAAAGAGTGCATCTAAGCACAGAGGAACCTGCAGCATCTAGGATGTTGGAACCATTTGGAGAAGTTGGCGGAGATGTTCCTGAATACTTTTCATCGCGAACACATTTTGCTAAAATTGAAGACAAAAAAGTTATTGCGAAAAATTAAGTCTAAAAACTTATCAGCTGGAGTTGCACTCTTGACTAAACATGTTCACTTTGTTTTCACTAGGCACAAAATTGAGTACGGCCAGGGAATGCCACATTTACAGACACAGAACATAGACACCCACACGACACCAAGCTGGTGACAGAGATATTACACCAGAATCATAACTTTTGGAACACCCCTCATATTAAATTTTGCACTGTTATTATTTACTCAGGTACACTGACGTCTGACATGATGTATCAACAGTTCAGGCATCCAGATAAGAGTAAGTAAGGGTGCAAAGATCAGGAATTTATACAATCAAGTACCACACCTGACCCAGGATACCAATTGGGAAAGTGACAAATTCACAGTTAGAGCGTATTTGAAAATAATTTATTTACTTCTAAGCTAAAAACATATTCTGTGTGTACTCAAAAGAACTGTTCTTTTGAACACCCAACTGACGTATAAAGAAATAATCGCAATTTTTCACTGACAGGGGTCAAATTGCTCATTCCAAATGAAACCAAACTTTTCCAAGGGTGGGCGGGGCGACGGGGATCCTAATGCTTATTCCTATAGAAACCTATAGCACTTGTTATTTCTCCCTGTGCCACCCCTCTGGATCTGTCCTTGACTGACACTTGATCTTTCTCCTGTGAAACATGGTAATAGCCTTGTTTGAAGGCAGTTCAATATGCCCAGATTATATGATCCGGATTCGCGCTGATTTTCGAACAGGGTGTGCAACGTGGCAATCATCTGATGAGCAGAAATCAGCAATGAGCGGATATTAACCCATATACCTTAGCGTCCTTTTTTTGGCGAAAAACAAATGATACAGACCAGGACCAGACACTGTAAGACACGTCCGCTGTGTGCTTACAATAATTTCAATGCATGGTTTGATCGTGACAATAAAATTGTCTGCGATGTGTATAAAGATGTGGAGATGAAATCACAATAACTCTTAACCTTCTAGTGTCGTCTGCTGATGATGACAATTGCAAACAGTTTGTACCTAGATCAGGCCTGACGAAACGGCGGGCCTGATCTGGAACCAAACTGTTCGACACTCTGATGGTATTCCGGAAATACTTCTTTCGAAAAAGTTGATTTTGAAAAAACCCGCAGACGACAAAAAAAGCATGAACATTACCGTGTAGTCAAAGAGTTAAAGTACATCCCGAGGAAATTGGTAACATAAGATATCATTTGGTATTGTGTTGATATTTGATTTCCCATGACGTTTTTCTAAGACATCCGATGGGCAAACAGGAAATTGAAGCTAAAACAAAATCCAGGAATTGTCATAAAAGTACTGTAAAGCAAAGACAAGGTGTACTATAATTCTTTTCACGAATATTTTGGAGCGTAAAATTGGCATAATTTTCTAACCCATCAGATTTAATATTATATTTTGGGTGGGCAAATGAACCGTCTTATTGAGACAGTTCCCTTGAGTACCAACAACATATGTTTTATTTGAGAAGTCAGAAAACTATTTTTTCGTTACCCACTCTTAACTAAAGGCCTGGACTCTTAACCCCTGTACTAATTGTTAAATTTTTAACTCGTATGTAAAACTCCTTGCTAACGGCAACTTTTAACATCTGCTGACGACCTTTGCAAAAAGTTTGAAACCAGATCCTGAAATAGTTTTTTGAAAAAAAGAAGATTAAGCAGACGACAATAAAAGCATAAAAATCGGTAGACTTATAATAAAGAAGCAACTTAAAATCTTCTTTAAAACCACGAGGCCCATAGTTTATAGTTTTTAGCATGTGGCAAGGTTTACTGGCACCGTGCACCAAGCCCGGCCACGCCTTGGAATTCAGTAGCTTTCATTGACTAATGATTAGATTTTTTGAAACCATGATGCCTACGGCTTATATTAAGTATATAACAATGCTTAGTGGTTCCCTAAATAAATCCTGCCAACCATGCCACTGGGGTCCGAATTGGCTATGGCGGAGAGATTCATTGTCAATTAAGCAAGAACGCATATACCAATTCATCCAATTGTATACCCTCAAGACATCAAGTGTATACATTGAGCGACAAAAATGACAAACGATGCCTTATAAACACACTGGTCAATGTAAAAGCACCGGTGGTTGCTACAACGAACTGGTGGTGGCTTATTTCGGCACTGGTGGTGGCGTAAAATGGCGGAAAAGGTAAACAAAATCTATACCTGTTGACTTTATGATTTATCTATAAGCTTGCATTTATTTTATTTGTGATGACACCAGGCGCACAGACCGTCGGCAAGATTACAGTTTATGGCGTTGCCAAGCAATTGGTGATTTAATTCTTGGTTTGAACGGCAATCCAACACAGTTCTGGAGTTTTGTCGTGACAGGTGTTTTTTCTAGTGTAACTGCCTAAATTGAGTGAAATCTGCATGTCTAAGCGCAGCTGTTGTCATATTCCCATGAAACAATATCCAAAAAACTATTACTACTTTGTTTTTTTTCTTGGTAAACTAGCAAATGTTTTATTGAGGAATTATTATTACAACGCACTGGGTGCATTTTTTGACGCATTGATACAACGCACTGATGGTTGCACAGAATTCCTGTGGTTGTTGGTGCAGACTCACCACATCATTCGCTGTTCACGTAAACATTGCAAAAATTGCCATTTCAACCAGCAAATGATATTTCGATACTGTATAGAAGGCTCAGGCGAGCCTGTGCAAACGTGCATACTCACAAGAGCCTTTGCTGTCAGCACAAGAGATCTTGATATTTATTACATTGTCCAGTGACTGCCTGCGCAAATGTGCAGACTCACCAGAGTGTTCGCTGCTGGCGTGAATAGCACACAAATCGCCATTTAAGGCAGCACAAGAGATTTTGTACAGTGACGAAGGCTAAGGTAAGCCTGTGCAAATGTGCAGACTCGCCAGATCCTTCCCTGCTCGCACAAAATGGCATTCAATCGCCATTTGAGTCACCACATGAGAATTTTAAACTGTGACGAAGGCTCAGACTAGACCAAGCAAATGTTGCCAAATCCATCGCTGTTCGCATGAATGACACCCAAAAATAGTGAGTATCACAATCACAAACCGCAAACAAACCCATGGCACTGAGAGGAATAGCCACACAACAATCACGAGACACCAGGAAGACAAACTAAGCAAAGCAGCCAGCTCTCTCTCTCTTCCCCATCAAGATGATTGCTATAAAACAAGAATGGACATAAAGTGACAAAATATAGAACAATTAAAGAATCCTGTAATGGGAGTAACAATCAACAACGAATCAACAACAACAGAATCACCGCCTTAGAACAGACAGCAGCCTATTCCTCTGGGGTGGTAAAATTGCATTTTACTGGTACCAAATCTTCGCCCTAGAATCTGCTGTTGTTGAAGCACAAAATTTTAAGCTCGCATGGAGGCTTATTAACTATTGTTATGTATCATAACGGACAAACAATCTCATTAAATTAAAAGTTTTTGGGCCAATCTGAAAAACAGGCGGAAACACTCTCAAAGTGCGATCAGGGCTAGCTCTGGAGCATCTCTGGTGAGGCTACACATTTGCAGAGTCACGCCTGAGCCTTCATCAGTGTACAAAAACCACAAAATCTATGCCTATTGACTGTATGATTTCTTTATAAGCTTGCTTTTATTTTACTTTTGATGACCCAATGCGCACAAACCGTCAGAAACTTTGCAGTTTATGGCTCTGCCATGCAATTGGCGTTTTAATTCATGGTTTGACCGATAAATCCGACACAATTGTGGAGTTTGACAGTGACAGGTGCTTTTTCTATTGTGACTGCATAACTTCAGGAAATTCTGCATGTCTAAGCACAGCTGCAGCTATGTTATCATAGTCCCATGAAATAACATCCAAAAACGATTACTACCCTCTATTTTTTCTATGCAGAGAAGGCTCTGGCGAGTCTGTACATTTGCATATGCTCACCTGAGTCTTCATCCTGTTACTGAAATATCATGTGCTTGCTCAAATAACGATTTATGTACCGTTTATAAGAACAGTGAATGCTGTGGTGAGGCTGCACCAGCAACCACAGGAATTCTGTGCAACCATCAGTGCGTTGTATCAATGCGTCAAAAATGCTCCCAGTGCGTTGTAATAAAAATTCCTCAATAAACATTTGCTAGTTTACCAAGAAAAAAAGCCAAAGTAGTAATCGTTTTTCGGATGTTATTTCATGGGAATATGACAACAGCTGCGCTTAGACGTGCAGATTTCACTCAATTTAGGCAGTTACACTAGAAAAAAACACCTGTCACGACAAAACTCCAGAACTTTGTTGGATTTGCAGTCCAAACCATGAATTAAATCACCAATTGCTTGGCAGAGCCATAAACTGCAATGTTATCGGTGGTCTGTGCGCCAGGTGTCATCACAAATAAAATAAATGCAAGTTTATAAATAAATAATAAAGTCAACAGGTATAGATTTTTTTACCTTTTACGCCACCACCGGTGCCGTAAAATGCAACCACCAGTTCGTTGTAGCAACCACCGGTGCGTTTACATTGACCAGTGTGATAAAGGGTGTCAGTACGAATTTCAAAAACACGTATGACAAAGCATTATAAAGAATAGCAACTATGACAGAGATGTACTGATGACTCCAGTGAACGGAGCAAGTTCATTACACATCTCCCTCCTTTTTAAGTATCAAACTTCCCCTGTTCATAATTCTCATTATGTCCTTTATAATCATGGCGTGAAACAAGGTTCATCTATATTTTCATTGCTCTTCAATTACATGTACGAGGGGCGTTCAATATGTAATGAAAACAGCCCAGTATATCCCAAAGTTTTATATTTTCACACTCAATAATTACTTTCATTAAAAGGTCTGTTTCTTGGCTAAATAAATGTAAAATTACAATTGTCCAGCTCCTTATCTAATTTACACAAGCCACTTTCAAGATAGGGTGATGAAGTACACTGCGATATGAAATAAAACAATGTTTTCAAAAGCAGATAACTACATAAACGAGGAATGTTTTCAGTCTGCTTCTTTGTGTGGTAAATATCCATATATTGGTGATTTATGCCTGCAAATTTTTTTGATATTGCTTTATATTCTATGAAATACTGAGGCTGCCATTTCGGTTAAAATCCTCCCTGATGCTACATTTTCTGGCATTCCACTGACAGCGTCGTTATTGTGTAAACAAATACATAGCGAAAATTTATACGAAAATCATTTGTATTTTTTTTCTGGTTGCTTTGATGTTCAGTTGCAAGTAATACAGCCGATTTTGAAATTTCCATATCTAATCTCACCCATAAAGTACCCCAAAATACGTCATTTGAAATAAGAAAATCACTTAAAAGAATGCCATCTCTGGCTTACACTGAAATGGATCAGGCAAAGTGCCGCGTTTCATCGATATTTGCATTCGGATGCATTATTTGGACATTGTTACACGTACGTACTCGTATTTACAAGTATAAACTCTGGCTGGCTAACTTCAGACGATAAAATTATAGGAAATGAAAATGGTATACAGCTCAGATGAGATACCCCTAGATATTGGTTTTAGTTTAACTGGTCTGCTGCCTATGCACTGTGTGTATTTAAACTTCGATACAATCAAAGTTGTCCTTTCCTGGTACAAAGCCACATTTCCGATTTCCAAGAACCGTGCATATTTTAGAGCTACGTCCATTGCTTTAAACGACGTCAACGTAAGAGGGAATAACGTAATAAAACCGTTTGCACGAGAAATCGTACCAGTCAAAATTTTGTGTCGTTATAGCAGATAAAGGGGAAATGTGTCAGAAAACTATGGATATGTGATTTATGCATGTTTCATGTTTATTTTAGAAAATACAGCATGCCATTCTACCTTTGTTAATATGAGTCTTTACAATTCTGAAGAAAATATCTGCAGTGTATATTAGTGTGCTTTTTAAAAAGTCTGTAACTTATTAAATTTGGAAAGATAAAATAATGTTTCTTGCACCATTATAACGGCGATGCTTTGATCTTTCGTTTGGCATATGGCATAAAGTCCTTACGCGTTTGTGGATGGAGTTATGAATGGGTTTTCATTACATATTGAACCCCCCTCGTACTACATTAAAAGAGTTTAAAGTCTTACTTAATATACTAAGTATCTAACTAAACGTCAAAATCGTTATTTATTCCAACTGAATGATCAAATCTCTAATTTAGAGATTGTTTTAGACTGGTATCCTTCCCCTAAATATCAATAACATCTCCCTATAAATAAGCGGTAGTGCGTAGAAGTGTTACATGTAATGTTACATACCACACAGCACGAGTAATATCCAAACCCACAGCAGTTCAAATATAGTTTTTCTCCTCATCACTGATAAATATAACACCACTATAATTAATTTTGATTCTTGTACATTAATCATCATCATCGTTATCAATTCATCAGTGTCACTATCGTCTCTTTCTTGTACATTTGTCAAAGGGTGGAGAACAATCCCAACCGTGCTTATATACCCATATCTTACCTTCGTCCATCAGTGCAGCGTCTCAGAGCATTCGCTATTGTGAATGTTGTATTGAGTGGTTGTTTCGTATGTTCCAGATCACCTCAATATGAGCCGTGAGATGTGATTTCCAACAATGTGGCATTTTGACAAGTGTAGACTCAGTCGAGCCTGTGAAGCCTTCTGTTAAGCTAAGAAACTCCAAATGATGTTCAGTCAGTAGCTTAACACTCATAGAATATTCGCATGACTAGCAAAGGCTCTGATCAGACTGCGCGTATGCACAGTCTGATCTGATGCTTTGCTGGTCGCACATATCACATTGTTGGAAATCTCATGTCGCGGCTCAATATTTTATACATATATTGAAGTCCTGTTTGCTCATTGATATCAGAATCCGCGAGGGGGGGGGAGATTCTGACAACATATCCAAATCCATACTAGCGTACCCCTGACAAATGGTGGCCAGTGTGGGGACATAGAAGACATAAGTCATCCTATGACACATTCATCATATCGCGTAAATCACCATCAGCATCAGTTTGCCATCACTATCATCATTAATGTCATCATTCTTTATTCATAAGGCAAAATTTCATAACAATAAATTCAGCCAGAAACTCACCCACCCATCCAAATGTAGTTAACCATTCCATAATTGGGCCTCGACGCGAGAAACCCTGTCTTCGAGGGTTTGCGAACAGCACAGGCGCAGACCAGCCTGCGCATCCGCGCAGTCTGATCAGCGCCTTTGCTATTCGCTTTTTGGAAAGTATTATATGTAACCTTGCTACAGGTGAAATTTCAATTTCTAGCTAGTCTCTGTAGCTGAGGAGACTGGTTCGAAACTCGTTTTGTCGGAAACCCCAAAGACAGGTTTTCTCGCGACGAGGCCCATATGGAAGTTGGGTTGGAAAAATTACATTGTCCTCCACCACGAACATCAATCTTGATTTTATCGTTGCTTTGGCTACCATAAAGCGGTACATGGATCAAAGCGCAACATAGACTCAACAACATCAACACATCCGTTAAACCATTCTCTCCATTTTACAGCCTATTTGAAAGAAACTGATAACCAATCAAATATCATATAAAAATAATCATTAATTAAGTTATTAAAACAAGGTTATAGATATCATAAAATTCGAAAAGCTTTCTCTAAATTCTACCACAGACACTCAGAGTTAATTGTTAAATACAACATTGGGTTAAAAACTCTTTTTCAACAAGGCATATCAGAACCTAAATTTTATGATGATTTAGTTTATAAATTCAAACGAATTGTTGGAAAACCTAATTTTAGTGATCAATTCAAAAAGATAGTAAAACGTTATATAAGGGTTGGTTATAACTTGGATATCATGCGACAGTCTGCATGCCTAGTTTTAAACCCAGTTTATAGCTATGATTTCCTCTTTAATTGCACGACGGTGGGTCAGGCCTCATACTCTATGATGACTCTGACGTAAAGCTTTAATCGGTGGGCTGGTGCCTGATGCTTATCTGTAGCTGGACCCACCGTGGCTCAAAATGAGGTTTTCTTAAGCTCTGACTATCTGTGAGTCAGGAGCCCTTTTCTTTGTTTCATCATGGTTCGTTAATTTGATTAGAGTGTTTTCCATGATGATGCATTGTATTAGTTAGATGGACTCCATGCCAGCTGAACATTTCTTGTACTTCAACAACAGCAGAATCTAGGGCGAGGATTTGGTACCAGTAAAATGCATTTAAGCCCCCCCCCCCCCCCTGGTGGCTTAAGCTGCTGTCCGTTCTAAGGCGGTGGTTCTGGTGTTGTTGTCTTTTTGTTTATTGTTGCTCCTTTTGTGGGAGTCTGTAATTGTTCTATGTTTTGTTGTACGTTACTTTATGTCCATTCTAGTATTGCAATCATCTTGATGGGGAAGAGAAAGCTGGTTGCTTTGCATTTGTCTTCCTGGTGTCTCGTGATGGTTGAGCGGCTCTTCCTGACGGTGCCACGGGGTTGTCTGCGGTTTGTGATTGTGGTATTTCCTGCTCATACTCACTTACTATTTGGAAGTAAACTGCAGCCAATAGTATTTACTTGTGTGTCTCCAGAGCTCATTTTAGCCCTAGGAAATGCTCGGACACCATGTTCCACTCGAGGGCTTCACTCCCTGACCCATATTAGGGAGTACACACAGACCCATTTTAGGGTGTGTATTCTATAAAATGCCTCGGGTACGCGCCTGAAGGTACTATGAAACATTATTTAATCAGAATCTTCAGAATCGCACTGCTACAGGAAAGCCGTCTTGCCAGAAATAAAGTCAGTAGATGAAAAAAAATCAAATTGTCAGTTGAGATTTCTGTGAAATCGAATGCTATTGTCATTGGCTACTATGTAAATGCTTTTGAAGCTTAGTCAGGGCCCTTAGGGACAAAAAATAGGTCCCGTGCGAATTGTGTGCCGATTTATGGTGACCTATATCAAAACCTTCAGTGGAGTCTTACCTTTAATTTAAAGGTGGTCACCCTTCTCAAATCCGCGTCTGAGGCTAGTTATGACGTCATAAATATGGCGACCATAATAAGAAACTGCCCGTTAATAAAAGCTATAGTTTGTGTTGGTATGGTCATATGTATCCAACACGAACGTTTTTTTTTGACATATTATCAATTATTTTAGTCATATAATGGTTACATCAATGCTTTACCTGACTTTGACAATGAATTATTTATCGATAACTATATTTTGCATGCAAAATACCGTAGATTTCCTATAAATACCCAGCTTATCAGGCCACCTTTAGACTTATGGCTGAGAATGTTATTGCTCCCCCTGGGGAATTTTTCAAGTTTATCCTATCTAAAAGAGGATTCCAAGCTGCGCCTTTTAATAGATGTTTGCACTATGTTCGCCGGGGCGTTAGTCTCTGACAGCCTGTTACATATGTTACCATATCAAATTTAGAAAAAAAAAGAAAATTCAAAATTTGAGCTACAGAAAGATTGCTTATTATCTAAATTACTCATATGGCCTGCATATTGACAACTTTATCTACATATAAATTCTTTTGGAGCAAAATTACAGCTTCCTGTGGTGTTATGTACGTTACTTTAATTAGATTACCCTTTAAACATGAAACTTGTGACCAATATCATTTACTTTTTAGCTGATATGTGCATTTTCCCAAATGTTTTGATTATTTTGTACTAACAAACTCATTTTGGTTAGAGAAAATCCAAAGTTTGCTTTTATACTTTAAATATAGTGTCTTATACGTGCAATTAAACAACCCAAAGGCTATACCCAATTTTAAGGAGCCGAATTTGGTAGGCATCATTTAAGTAAAAAATATATGAAAACATTTGCTGCTGTTGGATATCTTGCATATTTGGGATTGTCTTGCTCATATTATTAAAATTATAGAATTTGCAGGTTTAACAACAAGATTGAAGCACTTGCTAAAGGTTGTAACATATGTTACATAACATAATTAATGAGCAAGGACATTGACTTGATGTAAGAGATGATATTTCAGGATAAAATGAATATATTTCGCATGTTTTCCTAGCTAAAGTCTCCAGCCTCTGGTGCCTAAGTCTCAGGTATTGATGATTATTAAGCCCCTGTACCTTAGTTACAGATGTTATGAATATTTGTTTTCAATATTTCCTAATATGAATAATTCTAAAATAAAGATACATCCTAGAGGAACATAGAAAATAATCGTTTCACATTTAAACAGTACAATTTAGTAAATGTCCCGTTCTAATGTAAATATTCTAAACCAATCCTTATCCAAGTCATATACAATATCGATTATTATTTCTGCTTCTCTGGTAAAATAATTGTCCTCCTCATCTCATAAAAACCAGAATAATCATCAAACAAGATTTTGACTGCAAGCTGAGTATTGACCTGCTCCATCCCAAACTCTTTTAGATATACTCTATCGTACGTACCAATTCAAGGTGATTCGAATAGGAGATGTTTGCACACTATAAGCATGAGTTCTAGCATGTAACAGCTTGTTACATATGTTACTTTATCAATTTGAATTTGAGAATAAGAAAATTGAAAGTTTAAGCTACAGAAAAAAGACTTTAAAACTAGCCAATCAATGAACATTCTAATAGTTTGCAAATTACTGGATGACTCTACTATATATGACAGCTGTTTACGGCTACATGTTGTATTATGTGCGTTACATGATTTTAATTATAATTTAAAAGTGGTAATTTTGGCTATCGTCATTTAGTTTAACGACTGTTCTGAGTCGGTTTCAAACCGTTTTAGATTATCATTATAATTTTACTCTTAATTCAATATTTCGGCCAAAGGCCATTATCAAGAACACATACACTTCAATGTCAACTACAAGATGGTGGAACAGAGACTATGTAGTTGACATTGAAGTGCCTGTTTTTCTTGATAAAGGCCTTAAGCCGAAATATTGAATTAAGAGTAAAATTATCATATGTGTTTAACATTGTTCTTCATGGAATATAAATGAATATCGTTTAAGATTAGGTTTAACAAACCTATACTCAATTGACGAATACAAAAACCAAAGTTTGCTTTTCTATCTTAAATATTTTGTCTTATATGAGCTAATGCACAACCCTACTCCCAGATTTGCAGAGGTGCAAATTTTGTTTTCACCGCTTAAATAAAACATATATAAAACAATTGCAGAGTGTTGATATTTTACATTTTCTTAAACTGTCTTACTCATATATCATCAAGTTTCTAAGATCAGAACACTTATTAAAGATGTCAATGTGGCATTGGTGATGTCACAACCAGGGCTCTGATCGAATTCCATGCACTTTCAGGTGCTGATATTAACTAGTTCAATGTCAGGAAAGAGCAAGAAATCATATTGGCAGGCATTTAGCTATGCTAGAGACTCTATCCACGAAGCATACTTTCACCTCGGCTCAGTGTCCTTAGAAAGCACTGTGGCGGATGCACTAGAGTAATATATTTGTTAATTGTCCTGACTTCTTAGCTCTCGTCTGTGATGTCTAACTGTGAGTTTGTTACTTTCCCATTGGTATCCTGGGTCAGGTGTGGTACTTGATTGTATCGATTCCTGATCTTTGCCGTCTTTCTTACTTTGTATTAGCCAGTCACCGATATTGTTCGACTCACTGCGTTGACGTAGTGGATATTTGGGAGAGAAAAAAAGCTGAATTGCAAAAACTACCACTTCCAAGAGCTGTGTTTCTCGAAGGTGTCAAACGTGCGCAGTACCAGTGCATCATTTGGAAAACCTCATCTGTCATTAATCCTGACAAATCAATGCCTGACAATTATGGTTAGAAGCGGGAATGTGATAAATATTGTCCCGTTATGATGACATTGCCCATGTGCGGATCCAGAGGGGGATAGGGGTTCCGGACTGCCCCCTGGAAAATAACAAGTACGTACATGGGTTTCTAAAGAAATTAGCATTTGGACCCCCCCCCCCCCCCTGGAAAAAGTTTGACACCCCCCTCCTGGAAAATAATGGACCCCCTCTTGATCCTTGGTAAAGTATAAGTATAGTTTTCTCAGCAATAAAACCATTGGACCCCCTATGTAAACTGTAAAATAAGCTGAGGACTAAATAAAACTGACAAAAATCCCTGGATCCGCGCATGTTGCCTCCTGCCCTCGAAACCCCTCTGCAGCTGATAAAATGTAGTTGCAGCATGTCTGTATGCGAAACATCTCGGTGTAAGTACAAAGTAAACCATTTATATTGTACTGATTTGTGTTGCCGTGGAGCAGAAGAGGACTCATGTAAAATATTGCCAGTGGTCAATATGCTTGGTCAAAATCGGACTATAATGAGTTTGGTTGATAGTGTATGCAAATGATCATTACTACTAGCTTTTCTTTGAGTGTAGGATAAGCAGCTACAGATAAGCCAAACGCTTTTGAGCGTGACTCTATTTACAATATTGATATGTTGTACTAGAAACAAAAGGTTTTCGGACATTTATTTACATTTACTATAAAAGCTTTGACATACACATATGTTCTACCCGAACTGCTCATTTTACGTATTCTGCATCAATCGTTTGAAATAGAAGGACCCAAAGGTCATTTGTCAGAGGTCGTGGTACATCTATATATATGTAAGCATAAGAGATTATATTTACACCGTTCATTATCGTGTTTTTCATTCACTCCACTGTCTTTTTGTTCGTAAATCGTGACGGCATTTACGTCCCAACCTCGAACTGACTTCACACTATCTGAATATATTTTGTATGTTACGATTTAAAAGAGTTTGTATTCAGTCATGATAAGGCTGTCAGTTTATTAAAGGAATATTTTCCATGCGTTAGAAATGGACAAAACGCTTATATATGTGGTATTTACATATTAGGCGTCATTTCAATGACGTCATCTTTTTGTTCTTATGCGAAAACACTATGGGCGACATGTAAATTTTAATTATTAACCTCCAAACATTAAATTTGGTGCATTTTGACTGAAATTGGCAAACAAAATGCAAGAAAGTCCTGATCGCCATAGACTACAATGGACAATTGCACTGATACAATATACGTTATTTTGACGACGTCATAATGACGTCCAGATGTGAAACCCAGATGGGTGACCAGGTGATTTTCATTAGTTATCCCCTAAAGTTTGATGTGGTATAGGTCACCATAAATCGGCATCAAATTCGCACGGGAGTCCCGATCGCCTCTGACTAGCTGGTAGCCTCTCTTCACAGCCAACTGTCGTTGTGCCTCTGTAATCACTTTAAACTCATTAACTGCCTATCAATCAAAATAAATAGCTTTGCCAGGTTAAAGATACATTTGTTTATACCATTATTAACAGTCACTCCCATGAAAGTGCCAAGGGCCCTCTTGCCTAATTTATGAGATTTCTAAAGATAAACCAATTTTCACAATGGCATATATATGAAAATGTTAAATGATAAACTCAATTTCTTCGGTTATTACATGTGAAATAAGCAACAGCGTCTTATCCAAAGCAGACAGCAAAGATCAGGAATTGATACAATCAAGTATTACATCTGACAAGGGACACCATATGGGAAAGTGACAAAGTACTCGAGGAAACATCACTCACAAGAGAGCTGGGAAGTCAGCCCTTACTCAGCAGGTGACCACAAGGCTGCAAGAAACATCAGGACAATTTGACAAAGGCAAACGTGAAACAAATAACACAGGAGCACTACCCTGGGACGGTCAGTAAAATCACTTCCATTATATCTGAGCCGATTATCTTTTTTAAAAATATTTCTTGTTGGAAATGAATTTATTCTGAACGTTAATTCATTGGAATTTTGGCTTAATCTTGAATGTTGCCAATACAAACTGAGATATTTGACTGGACATGTATGCTTTCTGTTTTTGTTTTTCTAGCGACGACCCAGTTTTAACTGTTCAGTTTTACTCTTTGTATTGTTAAATTTATATTTGAAGCTTCAAAACATATATAATTCCTGATGCTAAATATTATTTCATCAAAATGCAAATCAGCCCTCGTAAACCAGTAAACATAGTTACAAGTCTTAAATCTAACAACTTCTAACAACTCCTTTGTACCTGTATACATGAAAAATTGTTTAAATCAGCTGTACTCCAGCCTTTTGAAAAGTACATTCCTTTTCCTCTTCCTAGGCATTGTCTGCTCCACCAAAAGCGATTTACATGGATCATATAATGTCTCTATTTCATGAGCTCAAGCAATACTGCAAACTGCCATATTTTCTTGAACTGATTTGAAACAAATTTTGGACACAATTAGTAAACTTTTTTAAATGCATGTAACTTGTAATTTGTTTCTTGTACCTTGTTATGCATGAATAACTTGGTACTTGATTTTAAGGTCAGAACAAGTTGAAAACCCCAAATCTGGAATTGACACCCAAGGTCACTCGAACCATAAGCTGGATGCACAATTTGTATAGACTAATTAACTACTTTTAATGTACCCATAATTACCTATGTAGTCACGCGTACAGGCAAACTGAATATTCATATTGAATAGGTTGCTTATTATGTTTTACCCCTATTCCACACAGGCCACGAATCGCCCGAATTGCCACGAATTGATTTTTTATTGATTCGGGGGGATTCGTGAGGTTTCATTAAAAAATTTCTCCAATCGTGATGGTGTACGAGTCAGTCCCGATTCAGATAGGATTTCGTCACGAATATTCGGGAGAATCGGCTCAATTCGGCTGGAATCGCACAAGAATTCATTACGAATAGCAAAATAACATTAGAGCATGCTGCACGAAAGTTAAGGAATCAATTACGAATCAGATAAGAATATGCCGAATGCAGCACGAATGGGGCACGAATTAACAGAAATCCGCGACGAATCGCCACGATTCGCGAGATTTTCTCTCACAATAGTTATAAAAAAGGCCCATCTATGCTTCGGGGGCATCAGTTCCATAATGAATGTTCCTCGTAAAGCAGCAGTAGAATTGATCCTGCAACTTGAGTGTTGAAAACGGCTTCTTATATAGCTAGAAGAAAACAACTACGTTAAAGTCGAGAGGCCCCTCCCCAGACTCTTTGACTTGGAAAAATATGGCAGTTCGCCATTGGCAAAATCACCAGCCAGGAGCTACTGACTGATCCTGATTGTGCTCCAGAATCTGCCAAATCTGTTTCAACTTCTAGGACTGCTAACATGCGCGAGACGGGGTAATTAACCTTAGGGAAAATCCTTCTACTATCTCTTCCTTGGTTTTATTGTTCGGCTTAATCTCCCGTTTCCCCACGAATGAGCTAAGAGTAGCCACGAATGTCATAAACAATGCAAAAACGCCCCCGAATCAATTACGATTCAGTTACGATATCCAAGAATGCCTTAGGAATTTGGTACGAATCACGCACGATTTTTCGAATCGGGGAATTCGTGGCCAAAGTTTTGAACAGTTCAAAACTTTTGAGCCGAATTCCCGATAGACCTACGAATTGCAAGAACTCACTACGGACTGTGCGAATCAGTTAAGACCTTCACGAACTAAGTACGATTCAGCCACGAATCCAAATATTTGTCAATTCGTGTCAATTCGTGGGATTCGGGGCCTGTGTGGAATAGGGGTATTTGACGAGGCAGATGATCACACTATATATGGCCCTTCTATATACTGCTTTACGAGGAAAAAGCCACAAAAGCGCTCAGAAACCAACAAAATACAGAAACATGCACAAAGTGCTATAAATTGTAAAGTAAGAAAGACAGCAAGTACCAGGAACCGATACAATCAAGTACAACACCTGCCCCAAGATACCAAATGGTAAAGTAAAAAAAAAATCACAATAAACATCACAAACAAGAGCCAATATGTCAGCCCTTTGCCTTAAGGTGAGCACAAGGCAGCAATGAACAGACGCGCGAAAGCATGACAAACACAAGACATAAATAACACAAATGATCCACAAAAGAAGTACCGTCTTGGAACGGTCAGTAAAGACATTTTTCTGGAGGGCTTAAACCGGTTTCACGGCGCGCCAATTTCACCCTTATTTCAAATGTGGATCAAGACACATAGATGTTTGGTTTGCATGAAGGACCCCTAACTTATCCATGCATCATCTCATAGAACAAATAAATCAAGATATTAAAAAAAGAGAAAAAGCAAAGACAAGGACTCAATAGTATATAAAACTGAATACCAGAGCAAAACAAATCCAACAGGTTAGCCCTGATGGCCTGACAACAGCCTAAGCATCAGGCCTCTACCATCTCATCAATAGATAAGTATTTAAGTTGGAGCTGTCATAGACTCTGAAGTCCGACCCACCGGCGTGCAATTAAAGAGAAAAGCATAGTTGCCAACCGTGATTAGGTTGACCAACAAGAATGCAGTCTGTTGTAACACATTAATGTTACAGCCAATCTTTTAATAAGGGGAAATTTTTTTAATAAACTGCGTTGAAAAAGTATGAGAGCCAGCAATCTTCTTAAATTTATACACCAAGTCACCATAGAATTCATGTGTTGAAAGTCCTTGGCGCAAGAGAAATGTAAGTCCAACTTGGAATTTTGATATCAAATCTTAGTATCGTCTATAAAATTTAGAAATGTTTTGCGAAGTTTATGATACCGATAGCCTTGTTTAAGAAGTTTCCGAGTTAACAATTTATTGCGAGTGTTGAAGTCAGCAATTTGGCTAGATGCTCTAGCAAAACAAATGAGTTGAGAGATATAAACTCCATTGGATGTAGAGCGAGGAACATCACGAAAACCTATATGCATAAATCAGAATACCAACGAAGACACAAAAATATAAGATTTATGGGCCCTTGTTCCCTTATTTGGTATTCCACCTCCCTTACAATCAAGAGAACTGAGATTGATATGGCAAATTGAAGTAGGACAAGAAATACAAATTTAAAGTTATTGAACAACCAACCGTATACGGTAACTATATGTAGGTTAGTATAGTAAAGCTATAGTCAATCCCTTTTAAGGGAGGAGAGGCATTATACTGGCCAACAGACACCTGTGTTTCTATTGAACTGACAGTCTAGCTATTTTATTTAGATTATTTGGCCCGAACGATAGTGTAAGCAGACTGGCGCACATGCGCACAAGTACGTACAATGGAACGCCCAAACTCATGGACGTCCAACATAGCTTCATCGCAAAAAGGTATCGCTTTGTTTGGGTATCGAAATCGATCAGCTAGGGAGCATTTTGTGTAGATATAATACATGTGCTACACAATATGCTCCCAATTTTATGTTAGCATGTTGTGTATGCAGGGTACACAATATGCTCTTCGATGGAGCATATTGTGTATGTAGCATATTGTGGCTCTACAGCGCTTGCACTTGATATTTAAAAAAAAAAAGATTCGCAACCTGGACCAATTCAAGCCAAAAAATAGTGGCCTCGACTATAAGAACACGAACTTCAAAAATGGTTTTAAGTACATGTATTCAAATGGTTAGGTGAGTGCCAGTAGGTTCTAACCATGTCTTAAACATATTTTATTTGCGGAAGTTTTATTTCATCTTTGTGTTTGCGTTCCCTTTGCATGTCACGTGTAAAGAGATTTCAAAAGCAATTACCAGTTAGCTGTTTACCGGAAGGGCATATCAATATAGGATTCCTAGTGTAGCCATTCGCTATGTCATTGCATGACATACTTAAATGATTATATGTTTGCATGTCTGATAAAACTTATGGACAAATCGGGTGTACTCAAACCACCAGTTGACGTTGTAATGATCAGAAACATATGGGCCTCGTCGCGAGAAAACTTGTCTTCGGGGGTATGCGAACAACAAAGGCGCAGACCAGCCTGCGCATCCGCGCAGTCTGATCAACGCCTTTGTTATCCGCTTTTTGGATAGTACCATATCAAAGCTTGCTACAAGCGAAATTTCAATTTTCTAGCTAGTCTCTGTAGCTGAGCAGGCTGATTTGAATCTCACTTTGTCGGAAACCCCAAAGACAGCTTTTCTCATGTCGCGGCCCATACTATACCGTGAAGTCATTCTTTACCGTATTTGACCAATAAAGCGCCCTTTGCGTATAGCTTTTCCCTAAAACAATGTATGAAGATCCAGATCAGTTGGATGGCCCGAGTATACACTTTTCCAGACACACAATGAAGCCACATTAAATATGGTATAATTACACAACTGTTTGCCTATAAATCAAATATTCATTAAGAAAAATTATCAGTGTGCACTGTTTGCCTATATTTCCCATTAAAAAGGACGCTAGGCTTATGGGTTAAGCAGCATATATGCTCTTATAAACGCACACTGACCACTTTTTGAGTTTTAGGTATTTTTTAAATAGAACATATTTTAAGCAAACACGTGTAGTACTATGTACGAAAAAGCACCGTTTTGTTAGCCAGAACTGGCGTAAGGAAAATTAGTTCTGTAGAATGTGGATTCAGCCCTATTAAAATCCATTTTTCTGATTATCCCAACAGTTTAATCAGCAGAATAAATGAAGTTTATGTATTTTTCATTAAAATAAAATATCGCTATATTGAAAAAAAAACCATACACTTCATTTCTAACCGTTTGTGTTGCTGCAATTACTCGTGTTAGTGCGTTTGCAAGGTTGCTGTGACGTCAGCGTCGAGTTATGTGACGTCAGCGGTAAGTTATCACGTGGGGGGAGGCTTAAATGCATATTTTACTGGTACCAAATCTTCGCCCTATATTCTACTATCAAAGAAGCACAAAAAGGTTAAGCTCGCATAGAGGTTTCCTAACTATTGCAATGTATCATCATAGAGAAACAATATAATCAAATTAACGCACAATGATGAAACAGAAAAAATGGCTCACGACCAACAGATAGTCCAACGACGAATGGTTCCTGCAAGACCCTTTAGACATAAATCCGCGAGTGACTGTTGGTTGTGTCAATTATCTTTGTTGTTGGTTTTTGTTCATATAAAATACTTAATTAATATTCTGCAAAGTGCATGTATAAAATTCTAACGTAAAATCAAGGTTTATTACATTTTATCTAGAAAACTGGTCCCATTAGACAATACACTCAATTAGCCCCGTTCATACACTAAACCATTTTCAAAATAAATGACTCTTGATCTGCAGAACCCTTTGACGGAATTCGACGACATTTCATATATCAGAATAACGCATCAAAATAAACTAATTGATAGCAAATTTGGAAAAAATCGCACAATTTACGGTTTTCGCGCTTTTCTCAAAATTTCAAATTTGTGACCTAGTCATGTTCTTGCACTAACACCTAACTCATAAAAGAACGAAGAGAGAAAAATCACACGGTGCACTTTTAGTAAACGTACGTACTATAGGAAAACAAAATTTCCGATAATTCTAAGAAAAAGATCCCAATCATTGTTCCATGCACGTCACAACTTCCGTCCTGGGAGTGGGCCAGTAAAGTATGAGATGAACCGTGACGCGAGATAACGAAACTTTGTGTCCTCCATGGCAGGGAAATGCAAACCTAAAATGCGTATGCGCTTACACTGCGTATCTTGACTGTCTTAACAGATGCTTTTTAACTTTTACTAATAGCTAAACCGTGTTTAAGCAGATTAATCGAACATGTAGTTAAAGCGTTTCAAAAAGACGAGAGTAGAAAACAAAAGTTACTAAGACGACAAAGCAGAAGACGACACTACTGTCCTGCCAGCCAAGAGTGACAGTGACGAAATATTTTGTTTCATAATTTACCTTGTTTACTTCACTTGATCTGACGGGAATCGAGTGATCACGTGTGTATTAATCATATCCTTAGGATAGGATTAATACACAATAGTCTGGTGGTCCAATCTCATTTTTTCAGACATGGGAGGCCGGCTTGTTATTGGATGCAGACAATGGTATTCTGCTTGCCCAATGTCTGAGTAACAGAGCTAGGCCTGTCTGCATATTCGCAATTGATTATTTAGGTCAAGACAGAGGTCAAAGGTCATGGAGGTCAATAATTGTTTTTACCCTTAAAAATGACCAGGCATGTGCTTATTTTAATGTGAATCTCTACTTATGCTTGGCCTGTCTGCAGATTGGCAATTTGTTATTAAGGTAAGGACGGAGGTCAAAGGTCATCGAGTGCAAAAATGCTTAATTTCTTAAATTTTAAACAATAATTGATTTTAAGCTAAGATAAGATCAGGTACATGATCATTATAATATGTATCTGTATTAATAAGATTATAAAAATAATGTGTTTCCTTTCATTACCAAAATTAATAAAACTATGAATCAAAGTACTGAAAGTATTGAAGCATTCTTGATAAAAGCCGAAAAGAGCATCACTTTCTCCATGAAATGAACCTAAAATAATTAATTTTCGATTTGAAATATATGTTTTTACCAGCCAGTAGTAGTATCATGGTTCTTTTCAGGATACTTAGAATGTTGACCAAATATCCTTTGCAAAGTTTGAGACTGATGTAACTTTAATCAACTGCAATATTCAATTGATATATTTATGTCCAAAGTACACCAACTTATAAACTTAAGCATCGCTGCTTTCAAGTTATTCCACTGCACATACAACCCTTTGAAATATGAGCCATTGCCTGACAAAATTTGCCTTGAAATTTACCCAGTCTAACTAGAATCTTTACTGAAGACATGATGAAAGCTTCGAAGGACATTGGATATTCGCTTAGTGCACAGAGATGATGTTTATTAGACTAAGCAGATGCCCAGGCTTATCTGAGTTTTCACTGAGTGCAAAGCCCACCTCGTTAGTTTAATCAAACAGAAGCCATATGTGTAAAAAGTCCCCTTAACATTATTTCACTGTTCATTATACGAGTTTGAGTACATACTGTCCACACAAGAACATGTAGGTGTACAGGTCATCATCCCTGGCGACGTTTACATATCGCGATTGAACATCACTAAGTACATCCACAGGCCTGTAGGAATGGATCAAACAGAGGCTTTATTTGTCGACCATCTTCATCTCTCTGCCACCTATTCTGAAAAGGTGAATTTAGCTGCTGTCTTGAAATTAAAGAAGGCAATTATCAGACTGTAGCCTCGTAATAAGCTCTACGAAAATGTGAACCATTTTCTGGCTCTAGGATCCCTTGAGGAACAGTCGAGAGTGCAACTCATTTATGAATATGATGTCAGAACTTTCTGAGACAAATGCTCAGCACCTAATAGCTTCCTCTGCTAAAATGCCAGCACCTAAGTTCTTGAGAAGAGTTCTGAATAAATCTCAATCACCTTCCATGAGTTTTGTTAGTGATATACACTGAAATGACTGACAGTGTCATTCTAGCATATTCTTGCAGTGTATTCAGATTGCGTATTTGATTTCCTTTAATAAACTTGACAGACTTGAGGTTAGCGCTGTGAAACCAGTTTAAGCCTGTATTCAGCTGTTGTTACAACACGAAAATAGTTTAGCTCACATGGAGGCTTTCTAACTAATGCACTACATCATCACAAAAGACGAAACAATTTTTTCGAATTAACATGCTACAACGAAACAAAGAAAAGGACTTATGGCTCACAGTCAGTCAGAGTTATGAAAATCTCAAGTTGAGTCAAGATTGGCCTTATTGTATGAAATGCTCACAAGTTTCAGAAAATGGCATCTCTGTATTTGAGACCTGGAACAACTGTTTGCCTATAAATCAAATGGTAGCTTCGGTGAAGTCGTATGCGAAATCGCCAAAAGCGTTTGCTTTGGTCTTTCTACAAAATGTGTGCATCGGTACTTGACCTTCAATTATTTTTATTATGAGATACCCCCTGGGCTTCCATAATAGCAGCCAGTATGATTTACTGTCACAGGGAAAGAGTTTTCTGCCAGCATCAGCAATAAAATAGAGGGGTATTAGAAAATTAATGACATGCATTCTTCTTTAAGCTTTTATCAAGACAAGCTTTCTTACTGACTAAACGTCTTTCAAAAAGTTCATGACGAGCCTTTATTCTCTGATGTCTGCAAAGTCACTTCGTGAGGTTGGTATATTGAAGAGAGAGTATGAGAATCATTCTGTTTGATAGAATCATGAAACCTTTCCAGATTCTGCATCAGTCTGTTCTTTCAAAATCATTGTTCACTTCCCCACACAAGAGACATAAGTAATACTACCGATATTTCATAAGGAGCAACAACAACAACCTTTTATCAAGTCTGGAAGAACCTTTTTGACGCATTAACATGATCAGGCAGTTCCATAATATTCTTAAAGCCATGTTCATCACCATTCAGGCATGCAGGAGTTGACTCTCTTGCTTCCCATATAGTGTACTCCCTATCAATATGCCAAACTTTTTATAAGTGCATACTATGGTGTAGGCAAAGCATCATACATAACAAGTAATGCAATTCCTTGTAATTGGTAGTTTTACACATCTTTTTTGGTATTCTCAAGGGTTTGGTCTGTTGATAACTGTTGATTGAGTCTTACAAATCAGGGTTTAGCGCGTGGATGATAAACAGTGTGAAGCCTACATAAGAAGTCAGCTGATTTGAATCTAACTGTTTTTAAAAAAGAGAATTTTGAATTAATATATGTTTCATTTCTTTTTGGTGTCAGTGTATTAATCAAAAATAGAATGTATGATCGAGCGACAGCAGCTACACTTTGCCACAGAGTCATTTTTCCATCGGTATTTTTCTGTGTCCCGCCTTTTCCTTGATAATGTCGGTTACTACTCCATCTTCAAGACAAATGAAGTATGATTTATTAGGCAGTTTCATAGTTTATCATTCCACAACATGAATAAGAATGCTTTAATAATTTTCCTGACGATTGAAGCTATAGTCACATCCGCTGACTTGGTATTTTCATCTTATTTGACACGGTTTATAGCTCAGTAAGGAACCTGATCAGCAGCTTGTTGACTTCGATGCGGTGTGTTTGTCAAAAGTGTGAGATATCCTGAATTAACAGAACGATTGTTAAACTATATCTCCTTACGCAAACAGCAGCAAGCAGGCAATTCATTTACTACGAGTTACCTTTATAGGTACATCAAGACTTTTAACGCATCTCTCTGGAAACAAAGCGGACCACCATCCACTGAATATGACCAAGTAATGACACGAGCTCAAATCACAGACCAACCTGTTATTATAACAAATGGGAGAAACAGATAAACAAACACAAACACATTCACAGAATATGATTAATATTGTTATTTAGAAAACCTTAAATAAGTTTATGCCATTATGAAGAAATTTCTTCAGATCCGCGTCTCCAGCTCTTTTCCTCATACCGTCTGTCGTTGGAACTCTCTACATTCAATGCAGCTGAGGCTCCTAGTTTGGTATCCTTCAAACGGGAGTTCTTAAGTCTGTCTGGCCTTGCCATGTAAGTATACTCTTGTGATACCCTCAAGCGAGGTTTTGGTGTACCCTAGTACCCTCAGGGCAGGCAGTTTGGTTGAGAATTGGAGAATGAAAATACATTTGCCAAAACCTCTCTTTTTACCACAGGGGCTTGAAGTTATGATTTTTGAGTGATTTTAGCACCAGGGAAGCGTATTATGTTTGTTGAGACGACGACAGTCCGACATTTCAAGGATATGAAAAAAAATGTTAAAATCGAGTATAAAAGTTTTTTATGATTCGGTTAGGTCAGAATTTTCATTTTTTTCTGGTCTGTCATTTTCTCATTTTTTTTTTTTTTTTTTTTTTTTGGGGGGGGGGGGGATGGAATTGAAGTAAAGGTCCCTAAGCATCAGACAAAGTAACAAATATTCATAAATTCAAGCACCTGTGCTTTTTACTGACTTTCTATCAACTATACTTCTAACTCTCTCTTTCTAATGTATCAACCCACCATCCCTACCCCCGCTCGCTCTATAGTAGTCAAGTGGGACAGCAACGTGTATAATGTAGGTGGAACATTTACTTCTTTATCAATGTAAACGTTTACCTACTGGTATCCCTATAAAGATAGTTATGACCTCTTATTCTATTGCGCTGTGGGAATCCAGCTGCAGTTTACCAAAACCTTTAAGATTGTGCTTTATTTTGGACACCACTTGTCATATTCGGTTTTTGATCAATGACAGTATTTGTAACAGTCAGATTTTTGGCATTTTATTAATTATCTCGACATTAGTACTAATGATGTTTGTCATCTATAGGCATCTGAGACATAAGGCTTAAATATAGATGAGAATCGTTGTAAACAAAAATATAAACTAATCCAGATAATGGGTGTTTTGTACAGGTATATATATACTTCTACCATGACCTCTAAGTAATAACCCTCGATTTATTCATTGCATTTACCGTTGTGGAAGTATTCCTGTAAGTAATACTATGTTTACTGTTATTTCCCCTTTTCTATGACAAATGGTATAGTACTATTATCATGCCGTAGATATGGTGTGTTATATAGTCTCCCTGTAACAAAAATTATTGTTCCTTTATCTCAACCAAAACATATGAGGCGGTTCTTTTGAGCACCCTTAAAATTTATAAGTAAGAAATATTTACTATTGTACGCTGAATTAAAAAACAACAACATCTAAACCAGTGCTCTCTCGCAAGATTATGTGGCAGTAAAGGCCCGGCTGAGGTTTCGCTGGAAGTAGAAATATCATTTTCAAGTGCATTAATTTCGCCAACATTGCTTTTCCGGCAGTTACGTAGGAGTTGAAACAAAATAATGATACATGAAACGCAAAATATCGCTCAACAGAAGAAAATGCATTAAGTCATATTAGGATATCCAGTCCACAGATTCATTAGCTGCGTTTGTACTCTGTAGTTCATTGATCTATTTTCATTTTAGAAAACAACTTTCAAAATAAAAAAAAGAAACCTATACTAGGGATAGAACCAATAGGTGATTTGTTGAATGGCTATATTTTAGCTAATTCATGTGAAAGTAGCATTCATCATATGTTGAACAATGAATTCTTGCACAATAGATCGGGATTTCCGTTGTTTGTTTTTACCGATGTGATTTCTATCTCACATACCCGTACCAGCCCGTGGGAAAGATAAAAAAAAAGCGAACAGCCGTACGTCGGCCGCACGTCAATCCGTGACGTCATTGTAATATTAAAATGACGCCATCATGTCGCATTTCAGCGAATTCAGGATTTTCGGGAAGTTCTAAAATATAATGGGGTATTTAGTGGTGAGCAAGAAAAGAATCCATTATTTGTGTGAGGGTGGTATAGAAAAATCCGTCCCTCGTGATCACCATTTGTCATCACTCGGCAAGCCTCGTGATACCAATCGTGATCCTCGGGACGAATTCTTCTACCCGAGCCTCACACTCATGATGGATTCATATAGTCTCAGACGAGTCTACATCTCATCTCGGTCTCGCCAGAGCAATACACTTTTCATTGTATATATTGTTACATGGTTACGTGTATATACATGTATGAATACAAAATGTACGTCGTTTAAGAGGGTCATTTGGAAAGTACTAAGTATTGTCATTTTGTCAATAACCGATTATTAAACCCATTCGTGTTTGGTATCACCTTAAACAGCTATCTGTCTTCTATGTTAGGATACAAATGTTATGAGGATGTTGCAATACAGACACGAAGTACGTATATAATAGTAGATACGTGTACTGATTGTATGCTGGAAAAAGCAAAACATTCATGAAATACACAACTATATACCTTTTGAAATTGTGTAGAACTTAACATTATTTTATAAAATTAGTTGATTTTGTATGCCATTATATGGTTATACAAGCAATGACCGAGTGTGTCGCTTCTCGTAGCTTAATACCGAGACTACAATACCAACACCGTTTAAAATGCAAGACAATGCGTTTATTTTACGACTGAAAATCGCATGTCACAATGTATATATTTTCAAAATACACAACTTTCAGTGGCTTAAACTTGTTCTGTGTTGGAATATTTATCAAGCACAGTTTATAGTCTCACTGTTTACAATAGGTTAAGCTATGAGTTAACGTTTTGGATTATTTTAATTGAAAATTGAAGCAAAAACAATAGTTAGAATGCCTTGTCATCAGGAATCATTTTCTTGAAAACAGAACAAAACAAGTCAACGTAATAGCGCGAACAAATGTTTTTCATATATCATTCACTACAAACAAAGCAAAACATATACTCAATGGGCACATTTCGTGCTCCTGAAGTGACCCAATCTATAGTAAAAGTATAAGAAAAATTGCCAAAAGTCGCATTTTTAAAGTAAACCATTTCTCTATTGTTCAATATTTTCCCGATGTAAAGAACGTTCCTCGTACGAGCAGTGATCGCAGAATATATTTGCAGAAAGAGAAGTTATTGCCCAATCGCTGATTGGTAAATGAGGTCACCAATTTTAACCAGTAACGGAATCTAGAGCGAAGATAAAACAGCGGACAGTTAAGCGTACAAAGTTTGTTGAAACTGGTTACAACTATTTGACTTGTCACAACAACTTTCCTTTCAACAGTCAATCAATTAAAGTTTATTTTAGCCATTAGTTCAAACCCAGGGTTACATCTATAGTACTAAGCTACCTGGATAAATGACAGTTCCTTGAAATATCTTTTGTCCATCCTCAAATGACCAGTCACTCTTGTTACCATAGCTATCCAGTTAAAGTTTAAATGAAATGTAATAGATTTTATCAAATGTATGGCCCATGAAAAAATGCTAAATGATCAAATCATCATCATTAATCATCATCATCAATCATCATCATCATCAATCATTATCATCAATCATCATAAGTCATCATCAATTATCATCATCAATCATTATTATTATCAATCATAATCAAATGCTGAATGATAAAATCATCAACAATCATCATCATCAATCATCATCAGTCATCATCATCATCAATCATCATCATCATCAATCGTCATCATCATCAAATGCTGAATGATAAAATCATCATCATCAGTCATCATCATAACCAAATGCTGAATTATAAAGTTATCATCATCAATCATCATCATCAATGAACATCATCATCAATGCTCATCATCATCATCATCATCATCATCAATTATAATCATCAATCATCATCAGTCATCATCGTCACATAATCATCCTCATCACCCTCATCATCATCATCATCATCAATCATCATCAATAATCATCATCATCATCATCATCATTAAGTGAGTATTAAATGTAGATGCTATGAGTAGAAATAGATAAGACGTAAGTTTTACATTTTATCTTGAGATCATAAGACTTGAAAGTACCGCTAGTCTTTTGAAAGTACCACTTTGATCTCACAATGACAGCTTTTGCACTCTTCTTTATTGAGTTTCACCTCGGACCCAGTATAAGGCTTGATATTTCATATGAATCATCTTCACATGAAGAACCGTCTTTCATTTAATTTCAAAGACGGCAACGAAATTTAAAAGTCAAAATTTTGAAAGTCGCAAGACATAGAGGAATATGAACGATTTTATTTGTTACATGGAATACACATGACTGGGGCAGCGGATGTAAGTTTTATTTTAGGATTTCTTTGTTTACGCGATATTTGAAACCCAAGCTGAACGTTGGATATGTACACAGATGAAGGCGTTGCTTTCTTTTTTGATAAATCCAATCAGCTTCGACCATGTGACTATGTTGAGCGCTGACTGACAACTAGGATAGTTAACATAGGTTCATCCTAATAAAATATTGTTTATTGAATAGCTATACATTGTAACTGACTTCGAGACAGTTTGTACGCTTAACTGTCCGCAGCTTTATGGTATAAAACTATGTTACGAATATATTCCTTGTAATTGGCATATTACATTTTAAATATTATTTGTCAACATTGACCTGAGACTGATTAATTTCCGATGTAATATTGGTGATGCTGATGCGCTTTCAGAACAACTTTCACCAAATTTAATTAGAATATACATTTTCAAGTTATCAAGCTTTTACTCACTTTACTGCAGTTTAAACCATATAAAACAATAGTAAAAATAATCAGGGGCAATAGCTCTTGCTGAAATATGTAGATAATTTAATTCTTCATAATTGCGTCCGTTTATCTCAGTAAGTTGCAGGTAAATTTGGTAACAAATATTGAACTTATAAGGCAAAATGTGTTTAGTAATGCAAGAGTTATGGTTATTGGTGTCAGTAGTGACCTTAATTATAGGACACTGAGAAGTACTCGTATCTCCCCTCATCAAGTCACATACCTCACAACGTACATTATAATTATGTAATTATGCAGGTTAGATTACGCTCTTCCATTATATTTTCTTTACTAATTGTGCCATTGATATCAGGGGTTTGTGAAATACGAGTCTAAAATGTTTCTTCAACATCATATGGGCCTAGTCGAGAGAATACCTGTATTTTTGGTTTGTGACTGAGTAAGATACAAACCAACCTCCTCAGCTACAGAGACTAGCTATAATATTGAAATAGCATATGAAGCAAAATTAACTATACACATCGAAACAGTCAGGAAGCATTTTTTGTTCTGAAGATAAAATAAAAGAAGCTTTATCCACGTATTAAACAAACAACATAAGCTCTGTAGAGCTTTTATTGCGAGTCACATAGGCTTTGAGCTGGCTATAGACCCCTCCCCCCACCCCATCCCCCAGGGGAAATTTTGTACACTATGATTTTCTAAAACTACATTATATAGGACACAAAACAAAAGATGTTAGCCCTCTAAGTGGCAGCTTTAACGTGTAACATCACGTTATATACGTTACCTCCCGACATAGCATTTTAACGTCCCTGATAATGTTTCAACCATGACATGTTCGTACATGTTTGCATGCTGACACAGGTTTATGAACTTCTTATAACACGGTTACATATTTTTAGTGTTATTTTTATAAATATCTTGAGTTATTACCGTTGTATACGTCACCTAGTGTTTCCTGCGTTATTTCTGAGTATCAGTATGGGAGTTAATGACTCTACATGTATTACATCTCTCACAGAATATAGTAAATCTATAAGGCTGCTACTTAATGATTTAAAGTTCTTTATTATGGTCGCTTACACTATTTTTCAGGCCAATGTTACGTATGTTACCCTCAAAATAGCATTAAACATTCATGTTAATGTTTCTAACAAGCCCTGTTTATACTTATTTGCATGCTGGCACAGGTTTATGTACTTCTTTTAACAAGGTTTATCTATCTTAAGTATCAATTTTATAAATGCCTTGAGCTTTAACTGTTATGTGTGTTACCAAATGATACACAAGTTATTCTGAGTATCTGTATAGCAGTTGTTGACTATATATGCGTAAAGTATGTTAGAGAATTTAGAAAATATATAAGGCTGAAATAAAGTAAAGTTCATTACTAATTTACGGTGATTTAAACTTTTATTATAATGTGATCTATCAACCTTCGCTGTTTGTCACGTAAAACAGTAGATACCGTGCATTCAAAGTGGAAGTTTTGAAATACAGTCCCTGTGAAACAGCTCAGTTCTGGGCAAGGTATATGTATATAATTCAGATGGTATTGACACTGATTAGGGCTACAAGGAAAAAACTTTGAATTACATGTCAGCTCTATCTGTATGCCTTGTTCCCAATGTTCATTGCACACAATCACAACAACTACGCACAATATTTACCAGTGTGACTTATTACGCTCATAAATTTGTCTGATACACATCAAAGATGCAACTTTTCAAACAAACAGGTTAAATGTGTCACAATCATTGGTTCTTTGCTTGATGAATGCTTTTAACATTACTATAAGGCAAACAATAAACCCTGTACCAATTCAAAGGAGGTATTATATGCTTCAGCAGCTTGGGCCTCAGTGAAGATTAGATATTACATTAGTCATTATTTGTATACACTAAATGTAGTCACCCTCGTTAAATAAAGCCTTTACTAACTTTGTACTACAGATGGAATGGTGTATTACTCATAACATCAGAGCTCACTATATTGAAACAACTCTTCAATGCACTGAAATCAAATATTCAATCTGCCCAGATGTAAAGTAGAACGAGTAATAGAGGCCGTTTCTGGCTTCACCAATCCTTTTAGTTCTAGCTTTGAAGACAATGGTGTTCAAAACTAGAACTAAAAGGTGTTCCTGCTAAGACTGGCATAGTTAAGGATCTTATTGAGGGTGATGACATTGGCAGGAAAGCTGTTGAAGACTCCATAAACTGCTACAAGCTAATAAAGTTGAGAGGCTTGCGAGGTCAAGAAGATATTGTCCAATTTATAAAACGCAATCAGCCAGATGAGAGCTTAAAGGAGCGTCGTTGGTCAGCATGACCGTCTTTCTATTGGACATAATGTTGACCTTGAGATGACACTGTCGTTCCTACTGAGACCTGCACCATGGTTACTGTCAACTCTGGAAAGAAATTTCCGCCAAAACTGACAATTCCAAACTTCTGCATGGCTTGCATTCACACATTGAACCAACGTTAGATTGCCATGTAGTGCTACACATAACTTTGATGGTAATCTCATACTACAGAGCATAATAGCTTCTGTCGCCTTCAAGGGTCTGATTGAACCAGTATTTAACCAGGCACTAAAGTCAGGGCATGTTGGATTTTTACACTGATACATATATATACAGCGTATAAGCAGCAGTCTATAGAGTCTTACAAACATTATCGCAGAGGATAACCTGGATGTTTTGTTCGACACTGGTCTATGCAACAAAAGGTGCTCCCTCTGAATGTCAACAACATTGGCCAGAATTTGGGGGTACAGATCTACAGTCATACACTGTTTTTAAACAGATTGGGACACTACCAATGTGCCAATGTGTTAGTACCACGGAAAGGTTGCTCCTATCAAAATGATAGAGAACCCCTCCCCACTAGTTCATCTACATTCTAAGCAGGATAGGAAAACAAACAAAGAATTGCTCTAGGCACTCATCAGTGACATGAAGCCCTTACATGTGCTATTCATGTAAATCTAAATAAGCTGCAGTATGACATGTTTCTGTAAAAAGTACCAAAGCCATGCACATATACTGACTATTTCAAATGGCATGAACATGAGCTGACTTCCACCCTGCTTTTCTGTGCTTAAAATGTATACTAAAACCAACTGTTAATCGGCCAACTTACATTTTTACGCTAAGTCAGAAAGTAAAACATAGGGTATACAAAATTCATGTTGTTGTTTTTAAGTGAAGCAATATTTTGCCAAGACTCTGCAAGTTATTTCATTTAAAATAACGTGTACGTCTTGCACGGACGAAGTTAGAGAAAAGGTACTCTCATTTAATAAAGTCACAATTTTTCTACGATATAAACCATAACACAAATAACGTTTTTGTTTGTTTGAAGAGTTTACTGGCTAGCGTGATATAAGAAGAATAAACCTCAAAAGTTTTGTTTCCATTGGACTCATCGTTTTGGCTACTCAAAAACATAAGACAAACCATTTAAGCAGGTTAATCATTGAAATTCAGCTTTAAGCTTGCAATTTACATATAGACTTTGCACTGCTCTGTACGCTTTATTATCAGAGACACAGCATTGAAATTTTCAGCGATTATTCATTATCACCAGACGTCCCTGTCCTTTTTTGAAAATTTAAAAAAAACAAAAATATTATGCTACCGAATCGATTTTTAAACCCTCACATTGAAACCGGAAGTGTTCAGTAGTTGTAAAACTTTAATCGCCGAAAATGGACTAATCAAGTTCTACTGTGTTTGGCCTACAATGTTCATATAGAATTAAGTGCATTTAACAATTTTACCAGGAAATACTGGTAAATTTCAAAAATCTCGATTTTTTTTTAAAAAATGCAACATTTTAAAAATGCGTAAAAATCCACCATAAGCAAAATTTCAATTATTTGGTGTTTATCAAGTCGGACAGACAAGTTTGTAACCACTTAAACGTCAATTTTATATATAAAAAAACTACTCTCAAAACCATTTTTTCTTTAAAAAAAAGTCGATTTTAGCATTTTAACCCAAAAACTTTGAAGTGAAAGAAAACTGTTCAAAAACACCATTAAACGTTTGCCCATTAAAATGCACATATAAAGGCAAAAAAAATCATTTCAATTTTAATAGCGTTAATCAGAAATAATGAGTTTGAAAAGTGACCGATTAGAACTTGGTTTTAGTATACATACAAAGATTGAACTATCAAGTATTTCCCATGAAAACAAGTGAGGCTTTTCAAGAATGGACAAAATGTGTGGAAAATATATGAGAAGGAAATCGAGTACCTCAGGGTGAAAGAAAGTTTGATTGTACCAAAACAAAAGAGCCACATAATCATATTTCACATTTTGTGTGATATGGGCTTACCATGTTCAAAACTAACAACTCAAACCTTAAAAAAAGATAGAAAAATAGTATTTGCAGTTTCCAAAAGGTACATTAACATTCTTTAATACAAAATGAATTAACAAGCACTATCACATTAAAAAATATCAAACTATATTATGGTAGTTTCATAAATCATTTATATAGGAATAATGAAAATATATAACATTCGTAACAGCATGGGTGCATAGATAATTTCAAAGGTCGATATCTGTGATGCAAATATAGCTTACTTGGATGATATAGCAAATTTTGAAATCTTGCCTTATGGTTTGCACTTTTCAGAGGTCATGTCATTTACTTAAATTATCAAAGATGTTGATGAGTAATATATGTAATTGGCTGTTACAAGGTAAAGGTGCCATTACCAGAGTGCTAGCATATTACAAAATCCTTGCAAGATAAATCTGATAGAGGATTAATAAGCTGTATTGGAAAATTCTTTAAACCCTTGAATAATATACGAAGAGTTGCTAGCTTGGCAAGAAACAGCTCTATAACTTCTACCTAATGGGGTTTCTTTGATCTTTTAAGTTGTTACTCACATACATAAGATAAAAACGTAATGCTTGTAGTTTTGAAAAGGTCAATAAAAAATCTTTGATATAATACCAAATTAATGAACATAAACTCGTTTCAATAAAATTTAAGACAAACTATAAAAGATTCATTTATCATTTAAAAGGGGGTTCAATAAAAAATGTAACATACACTACATCGGGGGTGACTATATTTGTTTTCAAATGTCAATATCTGAGGCCCAGTAATAGCTTAGTTAGAAGATATAACCAATTTTGAAATCTTACCTTATCTTTTGCACATTTCTGAAGTCTTAAAAAGAAAGTTAATTGTCAAATCTTTTGTAGGGTAACGTATATAACAGGCTGTTACAGCTTAACGCTGCCATTGCCAGAGGGCTTATATGTTGCAAAATCATTGCAAGACATTGGGCTTTAAGAAAAATATGGTTTACAAAATTCCCCCTGGGGGAGGTAAACCATATCCAGCCAGTGGCCTAACATAACAATAGCGTTTTAACACATACTTATCTGCCTACTCTGTCTTCCTAGCACAACCCCTTTTTGCGAGTGGCAGCAAGGGAGCTGTTAGTGCCATTTTTACACCTTTGGTATGTTGCGGCCGGAATTCGAACCCACGACCTCCTGCTCCAAAAGCGGACGCTCTACCAACTGAGCTATCCGGGCGGTTCTTACGAAATGTTTTCAAAATTCCAAATAATTCTGGATTTTTATGGCACATGTTTCAAAGCATCATCTAGTTTAAGCATGAATCATTTGTAGTCCACAGTATTTAGATATAAGTTTTTGAGCAACGGGTGATACAATATGCCACACGTGAATGTATAAATTTTCCTGAAAATAAGTTTGTCCTTTCTTTCAACACACCACAAAAAATTTGGTAAGCAAAAACAGCGTGGAATGAAAGCATGCATCACTTCCAATGAATAAACGAATTTGGTTTTGAAAAAAGTGTTTAACTCCGAATCGCATAACCGTAAACTTTCTGCATGTTGCACTGATTTCTTTGGAAACGTGAATTATTTGATGATATCCGAACTCAGCCTTGAATGGATAAATCTGCTGTGACTCTATGACCAGACTGTGTGTTATGAAAGTCTTAAAAGATCATTTATAATATCTGACCCAAATTAATCAACCAGCAAAATGTACAGAGAAAGTGTGGCTTGCAAACCTACCAAATAATAATATAAAATAAAATAAAGTCAAAACTTTGGACATGGACCCCCTCCTGTTTGAACTTTTTGGATACGCGCATATTCCTCACAATGTCGTGGGTGGTCCATGGTTGTGTTATTTCCTGGCGATAAGTATTGTTTTGTAATATCTATAACAATCGGCATAGATATTGCCTACCTTTCATGCTTTCGCCATAAGTAATCAACTAAGTACATTTGAAATTTGAAACAATTTAATATTTTTAAAAGCCAACTAATTGACGATATAACTGATTTCACAGGCATTCCATACTTTTCCGGATTTCTTTCAGGACTCAAGTCACATGGACTTAATGATTACCTCAGACAATCAACATTACTCCCGTTACCACGAGGAGGTCAGCATCAAAATACAAAAGGAAATTCTGTTTTGTAAACAAACAGGCTTGTATAAAGAGTGACACTGACATAATACTTTGTTTACAATTGCTAAGTAAAGCACTAACGTGTATACATGTACTTCAGTTGAGCTACCTCGAACAGATAGATCACTCGTGTATTTATCCTATCCTGAGGACAGGATTAATACACAAGTTATCTATCAATTCTAAGTTCCTAAAAACTTTGTAAATAAAACGTGAAGTCGCTGTCATTCTTGGCTGGCAGGACAGTATATATTGCATGCGAAGTGAAGATTAGCTGTAAGGGGCACTTAGCGCCTTTTGTATGTTTTTTTTTCTTACCTCGAAAACCCATTTCATGAATTTTCAAACAGCACCTTTGGTTGTTTACAGGCTGACGCCAGTATTGAGTCCGTCAAAGCACCGCTGTCACTGAATGAGTCGGTGTTTATGTAAACATTTTACCATTTGAAGAATGACTCAAAATCTCGTCGAAACATTATTGGTAATGTGGCATCGAGCAAGCATGTCAGTCTAGTACGGAAGCGTTGGAGGGACATTTTTACTTATTACTTATCACTTATTACTTACTACTTATTACTTATTACTTACTCCTTATCACTTATTACTTACTACTTATTACTTATTACTTATTTCTTATTACTTACTACTTATCACTTATTACTTACTACTTATTACTTATCATATCATTTATCATCCCTATAACGGCGGGAAACTCCAAATATACATTCCCTGTAACAGCCGTAGCTGTAGTAGTAGTAGTAGTAGTAGTAGTAGTTGTAGTAGCAGTATATTTGTAGTGGATGTTGCTGTTTTCGCTGTCATAGTAGTAGTAGTAGTAGTAGTAGTAGTAGTAGTAGTAGTAGTTGTAGTAGTAGTATATGTGTAGTTGGTGTTGCTGGTTTTGCTGTAGAGGTAGTAGTCGTAGTAGTAGTAGTAGTATTAGTAGTAGTAGTAGTAGTAGTAGTAGTAGTAGTAGTAGTAGTAGTAGTAGAAGTAGTAGTAGTAGTTGTTGTTGTAGTAGTAGTAGTAGTAGTAGTAGTAGTAGTAGTAGTAGTAGTAGTAGCAGCAGCAGCAGTAGTAGTGTTGTAGTAGTAGTAGTAGTAGTAGTAGTAGTAGTAGTAGTAGAAGCAGTAGTAGTATTAGTGGTGGTAGTGATTGCTGTTGTAGTAGTAGGAGTAGTAGTAGCAGTAGTAGTAGTAGTAATAGTAGCAGCAGCAGTAGTAGTGTAGTAATACTAGTAGTTATAGTAGTAGCAGCAGTAGTATTAGTGGTGGTAGTTATTATTGTTGTTGTTGTTGTAGTAGTAGTAGTAGTAATATATTTGTTTGATTTGATTCTTAATGTCCCATCAACAATCTTTCAGTTATATTGGGACTGGTATTCCTGGGTTGAACCTGTACTAAGCTAGGATAAATGTGTCTTGCTCAAGGACCACAACGTAGTGACGCCTGTGAGGCTCAAACCCGTGGCTTTTCGGTCTCGAGGCGAGCACTCTACCACTGAGCTATTGCGCTCCAGGGTAGTGATATAAGTGGTGGTAATGATTGTAGTAGTTGTAGTAGTGGTAGTAGTAGTAGTAGTAGTAGTAGTAGTAGTAGTAGTAGTAGTAGTAGAAGTAGTACTACAGCTACTATTACTACTTATTTGTTTTCATTTACTTCTTATTTGTTATTACTTACTACTTACTACTTATTTGTTATTGCTTACTACTTATTTGTTATTACTTACTACTTATTTGTTATTACTTACTACTTATTAGTTATTACTTACTACTTATTTGTTACTACTTACTACTTTTTTGGTAGTAGTAGTAGTAGTAGTAGTAGTAGTAGTAGTAGTACCACCACTTCTACTACTACTACTACTACTACTTCTACTACTACTACTACTAGGGAGCGCAGTGGCTCATTGGTAGATTGCTTGACTCGTTACCGAGGGGCCACGGGTTCGAGCCTCACCAGCGTCACTGCGTTGCTGTCCATGAGCAAGACACATTTATCCTAGCTTAGTACTGGTTCAGCCCAGGAAGACCCGTCCCATTTTAACTGAAAGATTGTTGATGGGACATAAAGAATCAAATCAAACAAACAAACAAACTACATCTACTACTACTACAATCATTACCACCACTAATATATATACTACTACTACTTCTACTGCAACAACAACAACTTCTACTACTGCTAAGTACTACTACTACTGCAACAACTACTGCTACTATTACTACTACTACTACTGCTACTACTACTACTACTACTACTACTACTACTACTACTACTACAATCATTACCACCACTAATATATTATCTACTACTTCTACTTTTACTGCTGCTACTACTACTACTACTACTACTACTACTACTACTACTACTGCTACTGCTACTACTACAGCTTATCGCTATTACATGGAATGTACAATGGAGTTTCCCTCCATTATATGGGTGATATAATGATATGATAAGTTTTGTTTGCTTGTTTGTTTGTTTTGTTGCTTTACGTCCCAAGTCAACAGCTATTGTCATTGCGGGATGGTCAGTTCACCTAACCACATATTTTCCTGGGCAAGCTCGAACAAGCAGTCAACCAGTACTTCGTGCATATACTTTCACTTGTAACTGACAACAACCCTTCTTGAATGATTCAGCGGAAGGGAGGAGGATGACCTTAGAAATTATTCCATGATCAATCTCCACGAAAGTATGGAACCGGGCCGGGATCGAACTTGCGACCCCTGAATCTGCAATCAGACTCGCATCTGTTGCCAGACGCGTTACTGACTGCGCTACGCGGCCCGGTGATATGATAAGTAATAAGTAGTAAGTGATAAGTGATAAGTAGTAAGTAATAAGTAATAAGTAATAAGTAATAAGTGATAAGTAATAAGTAGTAAGTAATAAGTGATAAGTAGTAAGTTAAAATGTCCCTCCAGGGCTTCCGTAGTCTAGCGATAGAAATTCCTAATATAATTGAAAACTTCATAAATTCGCTCGTTTTCACTTGTCGACATTGGGTATCTGCAATGCTTATTTAAATATACGTCACGTTGTTGGAAGTTTATTTGATTGGCCAGACATTTTTCTGTTTGGGAGCGGAATGTGTCGGTAAAACTCGGTATGACATAAGCTATTGAGCATAGATCCTTGTGAATGGTATGACATTTTAGTCTAACAAACATTTAAACAGGTACGTGCGTTAAGAGGTTATTTTGGCTCCCCCTAGGAGGCTAAAAAATAGAAATTGCTTTTTAAATTTTTCTTCTTATTAGTTTATTAGAACAATAGCCCAAAGTGTCAATATCAGGTATTAATTTGACATTTAACGTTGATATGGTTACAAAAATGGCCGCCAAAATAGGCCCAAAACAGAAAATTGGCTATTTTGGAGCAAATTTCAAGACATTTGACAGACCAATAGAGCACAAGCAAATACCGAAAAGATATTTTAGCAGATGATGAGAATGATCAAGGCACACGACACATTTAAAGATTTTTTTGGCTATTTAGATGTGCTGATATCTAATTCTTAAAAGATCGGTCTCCAAAAGCCTTAAACTTGGTCCAAAATGGCGATTTCTCTATTTTAAGCCTGTTTTGTCGGCCATTTTTGTTACCATAGCAACCATAAAAAATTAAATAAAATGCCAGAATTTTACACTTGAGTTATTCTTCTAATAAACCAATCAGAAGAAATTGATGAAACGCAACTTTCAGACGTTGGCTTCAGAGGGGGCCAAAAATGCCCCTTAATGCAATTGACCCTTTGCATATTATCTCTTTAAAGATCCGTTCTGGTCCTTATCATATAGCACCAATCTGTATTCATATGTACAGGAACAAATGAATTTAAATAAATGATTTAAATCAAACGTGTACATGTACAAACGCGTGAACTTTACAAAATATGAATATTGGCGTAACTCCCATTGCGCAGTTATGCACGTGCGAAATAAAAATAGTAACATTCAAGGGAGGTCACCTAATGTGGCTCATGTAAAAACGTGCTTTTCCATAACGTTAGGAACTGCTCTTAAAGGAAAGAATTCGCTCCCTCTGGGAGCAAATTCTTTCCTTTATGCAAAGTTCCTATTTTGCAAAGGGGCGCAATTGTAGCGAATCACTGCTTGATCCAATAGTCTCCCTTTGATGTGCGTAACTTTTTCAGTGCCTGGCTACGCCATTGTGAAACCTGTGCAATTTTACACATATTTTATAATGTACACTTCCTGCGAGTGTATATCTAACAGCACAATTGAAATAGAACACAATCACAGGCGTTTTGAGAAGAAATTTATTTAAGCAGTTGCTCTATTATTTGAAGTATTGAATTAGCATGCCTTTTCTATATTTTGAAGGTAAATGATTCGTTATTAATGTGTGGTCCATAAACTTTGACATATATGCTATCTACGGTGGGTCAACAAAATGTTATATGTTCTGTGTACGGTTGTATGCATGGAGGACGCGAAAAGACGCGTCAAAACAATGCTTACTGGCTAGTTATAATATCGTAACAAGTTTCCACTTTTGAAAACAATTGATTGGAAATGTGATTCTCAATAATAAAACAATTTAATTCAAATGCAATTAAATCGCATTATTCTTGAAGACTATATGGACAAGAAGTTATGACTCACTGACAAAACTGCTTAAATGTGATTTGATATATGTTGCAAGAATGCATCGACTAATGTCACAATTTGCTGGCTTTTCTGTTTTAAAAAAAAATACTTAGATAAAAGAATAATAAAAAGAAACATCTATTCTAATATTGGCTTGATTTGGACATGACGGATGCTAATGTTGTCATTTCTATTTAAAAATGTTCTATTAATCAACACAATTTGTATCAAATTCACAAGATTATTGCTATTTCAAAGTTCAAAGTTATCAAAAAGATGTTCTATTAACCAACACTTATTCTTGAAGAAATTATGCGCAAGGATGGAAAAAGATTACTGGCAAGAATGGCTTTGTGTTATTAGATATATGTTAAGGAATACAAAGACCTAATATCTCAATTATTTTGCTGACTTATCTTTGTTAAATGTACTATAATGATAAGAAACTACAATGCTTACTTTATATTGGCTTTATTTGGCCATGACGGACATTGTATTACAATTGCTAATGTTTCACTTCAATTTAAAAGATATTATTTCAACATCAAGACAAAATTTAACCAGGAATTTCTGAAAGTCCTTTTCGTGTTTTCCAATATAAAATTAGGTATTAAAGTGGTGAGCAAGAAAAACAATCCAATATTCGTGTGAGGATGGGATAGAAAAATCCATTCCAAGGATCACCATTTGTCATCACTCGGCAAGCCTCGTGATGCCAATCGTTGATCCTCGGGACGGATTTTTCTATCCCACCCTCAAACTCATGATGTATTCTTATATTATTTCATACTTTCTAGCAGGGCAGGCTCTAAATATTCATTAACTCGCCATTACCATGGTCGCGCCATTATAAATACCCATTTGGAAATGTAGGCTCTCTTACATGTATCACAGGAGCTTGAAGTTCGTTCCTTATATCACCTATATAGCCTCAAAACCAAAAGCTCACTGTGTCATTACGTAGTAATGGGTAATTACTACGTAATGAGACTGTGAGCTTTTGGTTTTGAGGCTATAGGGGTGATTTAAGGATCGAACTTCAAGCTTCTGTGCATGTATCTGGATCCGTTTTTCCAGATTATTTGGGGGTCGCAAAATCAATCGGGGTGCCGCGCGGATATGACAGAACGTCTCTGCGTACATCGATACAACGGTGATATTCTTTTTAAACATGTACTCTGATTCTTCATAAGTACTGTGCTCTAGCAAGTTGTAAGTCAAAACCATAGTAATGCTGATTGTTTTCCTACATGAGGATTTGCACTCGAACGACACACCCTCGTGCTAATTAGAAAGGAAAGAACCTTTTGTACGAAGCACTGTTTATGGAACTAGTATGCGATGTACTTGAGATTTATGTTTTTTCCAAGAATCGAATGCTTTCTGGGAATCGCCATTCACGAAGAGACATGGAAGATTATGGCTGTTAGATTAATGGCTTGTTCTAGAAACGAGAACGAGACATGTAAACGTTTCATTTGAAATAAGGTACACTTCCGGTGCGTGCGCAGAATTTGTCATGTACGCGAATGTAATTTTTAATGAGGTTATGAACACTGCGCATGTCTAAAATCCGATCTACGCATGCGTATGTGATGATTTTGCACTTTGACATACCACCTTGGACATAGCACTGCGTGTATTAGTGGGTCCGAGATAGCACTTATTCTAATTATATTATTCGTGTGAAGATGGGATAGAAAATTTTTCGTCCCTCTCGATCACTGTTTGTCATCACTCGGCAAGCCTCGTGATGTCAATCGGTGATCCTCGGTACGGATTTTCTATCCCACCCTCACACGAATAATATAAACTTTTTCTTGCTCACCACTAAATACATCATTTTATATTGAAAAGAAAAACATATAAAAAGGCTTCCAGAAAATCCTAAATACGCTGTCCCTTAACAGTTAATCCGCTAATGATCTCTATTGTACTGGAATAAGTTAGTATACTGTAACAAATAATAGGTTCAGAAAAACAATATTTTGAGCGTAAAATTATGAATATTTTCTTATCTATCAATTTTAACATTTGTTTTACCAGACCATATCTTTTGGTTGATAATAAGAAATAAAAAAATGATAATTCTCATCTAGAGATCTTATTGTTGATGGGTTATGTTTATGTTACTGTTGATGAATGATTGATAATCTATTGTCATGTGATTAAAATCTGCACGCAAATCAAACATCGAATTGAGATAGAAGTTATGTTGTTCTTAAAGGAGATGAAAATGAGTAAAAGATTTTCATTTGCTGCATGACTTTACAAAACGTGTAAAAATAGTATCAGCACTAAACCAGACGACTACAAGGGCTTGGATTGTTCACCTGGCACTGAAAATGGCTTACAAAACTTACTCGAACAAACTTTAATTCTCCGGGTAATACGGATACTTCGAAGCTGGAAATCTGGCTTCGATTGGTTAAACATTATTTAAACAGTAAAACCTGTGTAAAACGGTCACTCTCAAAAAGACCAAAATTGGTTTTCAATACTTATTATCGTTTAATGCAGGTCAAAAGTATTGCAGAATGCTCCAAGCATTCTGCAATACTTTCTACCTTCATTAAGCTACCAGTTGTCATTAAATTCTTTGTTTTGTCTATTTTTGAGTGGCCGTTTTTACACAGGGCTTACTGTGCCATCAGCAACATCTCTGGTACATGTTGATTTTTTCATACAAGCTTAATCTGGACACTCAAGACCCATATGCGGACCAAGAGAGCAAGTCTTAAAAAAAGCTGCCATGATTATTAAAAGAAACAATGCAAAGTTCATAAAGCTAACACTCTGTCAAAAATAATGTTAGGCATCACACTCAATTATGCAAATGTTCAATGTGTCTACAGTAAAACATGTGTAAAACGGCCACTCAAAAATTGCCAAAAAAAGATCATAATGACAAATGGTAGCTTAATTAAGGTCAATAGTAGCCTACGTATGAGTAAAAAATTAGAGTACCCCCCCCCCCCCCCTGGGAGTATTGTAGCGATAATTGGTCTTGAAAAGCAATTTTCTGTCTTTTTGAGACTGGCTGTTTTTCACACAGTTTTCTTTACATTGTTTCTACAATGAATCAGAAGGCAACAACAAAAGCTCTGGTACGAGTCAAACTCCCCGTGTATGCAGTTTATGGGGACAAAAAATCCTCACAAATCTATCTCAGATGTTTAAGCCAGCAAAAATAAACCCCATTGGTTTTAGATGGTGTCAATCGATCCCGGCAGGATTCGAACCTACAATCTCCTTATCCGTAGTCAGGCGCCTTATCCGTTGGGCCACGGGACCGATATTATGTATCGGAAATATTATTCTTTTTTTAAGCGTAATGCTTTAGCTTTATTGTACAATATACAAATATTCTCTCTTGTAGGTGGGACGATTCGAAGATGAGATTCCCCCTACAAGAGGGAATGTTTGTATGTACAATAAAATTCTTATGTCATGACCAATAAATAACCACCTTTTAATTTATTCATCAGATATTCAAGTCAATTATAAGCTCCACCCTTGACATGGTCTGGTGGAAATCATTGAACAACATAGATCAAGGGAAAGGCGACAAAGTCATTATATAAATAGACTTTTCGCTTACTGTAAAGGCGGCAACTTTATTATTCATATCTGGGCGTTGCTCGGCTATTTCATCTGCTAAGGAAGGGAAATCAGGTTGTATTTATAATTTGTTAGAGTTAATAAGCTTTTTGGGCCGCGCAAACGTGAGTGCATTCATGAAAATTCTAACCGTATACACACTGAACTCACATTTATTAACCCTTAAAGCGCATAATCGCAAAATGTATGTTTTTTTGTCGTCCACTAAAATATTTGAAGCCTCATAGACAAACACTGTGGACACAGATCAGACTGCTCCTATAGGAGCAGTCTGATCTGGGTCCACAGTGTTTGCCTCTATGCTTATGTTAGACATTTTCAGATGCAGTTATTTTGCTGTCGTTTTAAGGACTAGATAATGTATTTTGCGTCTATACTGAGATACAGTTACTTTTGAACAAAACCACGCCTCATTTTCAGCTTTTACCTATGTCTAAGGTTGACCAGTCCTAGTTACGCATTCATGATGCACCGCCCTTACAGTAAGCGAAAAGTCAAAGAATACAAAATGATTTATTAAATTTATTGTTAGTTTTAATATTCAGTTTTGTTAGTTTTGATATTATATATTGTATAATTCTATAGACTGATCCTGATTAGCCGACAGTGCTTGGAAGGCTGGGGCAGTTGGTTTAACCTACACATGCGTATAACATGCAAAGGAAATATGTAAAGAAGTGTTCGTTAAGAATAACAGTTTACCAATGTGCATGTCGAGTAGCGGATCGGTAAAACATACATTTTTAAAGTTGTCAAGAAGGAGTTTAACACAAAGGGCGCAGCATTTTTGTGTATGTGTATAACTATTTTTATCAAGCAATACCCCAGGCTACATTAACTGAAAATGGTAACATTCGTCACTTCATCGACTACGTCAGTATCATTTATTTAGCAAATTTTTAAAATGTTTAAATGACAGCAGAAACAAACTAAATATTCCACGCACAGCTTGCAAAAGAGTCCGCACTCGATCCCGACGGGGATTCGAACCTGCAATTTCCTGATCCGTAGCCAGGCGCCTTATCCATTGGGCCACGGGACCAATGATAATATTGATTTACGTGATTTAGCTGCAACAGAGCAACACATCCACCTCTAAAATCTATGTGTCCGAGAACTTTGTGGGGGAAAGAGGACGAATCGCATTCATTATAAGGGCCCAAGGAAATATGTACAAATCCCAATATATGGTAAGGCGACTGAAGATCAATGTAATTTAGGGACCATAAAATATTTACAAATTTTCCACTGGTCGCAACGTATATACAGTGACACCTGTCTTAAGCGGCCACTCAACAATAGACCAAACAAAGGCATGAAAGTCATTTGGTATCTTAATGCAGGTCAAAAGTGCTGCAGAATTCGGCAATACTTTTGACCGGCAGTCTTGAAACCCAATTTTTGGTCTTCTTTTGAGTGGCCGCTTTGTCAGGTAGGGATCACACGGAATTCCGCGGCTAGCCTTTGTCTCGGAATCCCGTGACTTTGCAACGAGTACCTCCTTTTCCGTTTGCCCAACTTATCTTAAGTGTTGTGAAAACAAAAAGTTTCCTGGAATGTGTGCCAGTAAGCAATTTTTTGATGACGTAGGATAAAGTTTTCAGCCAGGTGATTTCAAAACACTGGGAAGGAAAATATGTGGTCGGAAGGAGCTGGAGACGCTGGTGAAGATGACAGTATATTGCTCTTAAAATTCATTTTTTTTCTAACAGGACAATAACGACTGCATAAAATACTGCCTTAAGCTTCAACTTAACTTCGAGTTGTTCAGGTTACTCGGCATTAAAATGGAGTTACTCGCTATCAAAAACTTGCGATTTTCTAAGTTTTGAAACGCGAGTCATGGATTTCAGTGACCTTGAAGTTTTCGATTGTAACGGCTTCCCATCACCTTAAACATTTTTGTAGAGGCTATGGATATCCGTGACTTTAATTTTTGACAGGGAGCGGTTGTTGAGTTCAGGCTGTGTACAGGTACATTGATTGTAACGGCTTCCCGTCACCTTAAACATTTTTGTAGAGGTTGTGGATATCCGTGACTTTGATTTTTGACAGGGAGCGGCTGTTGAATTCAGGCTGTGTGCAGGTACATTATCTAACAACTTACAATAATTGAATACTCGAGCATAGGTTACATAGACAACTCGGATTTCTTGTTCGGATCTGCGTTTCAAATTATGAACATGCATAGAAACTTATCAACTTACAATGGTGATCAGACCCATACTTATACAATCGTACCAATTGCATATGCGAGTAGCGAAGGAGCATACAGGTATTATTAAAAAGCTTTTCGTCTGAGCCTTCGCTTCTCGCATTTACATACACACAGCAAAAACAAAGCCTGATGATGCAGGTTCAGACCGATATCTAGGCGTCTTGCTCCCCACCCTGAACCCGTAGATATAAGAATTAATTAACTTTCTCGAGTAAGTTCTAAATACAATGCGAATGTGTGTTACAAGTATAGGCTTTCGCAATAAACTGCGGGTGAGCCTTCGGATGCTCCTGGACATAAAACCACAAAAAACATAAACCCATTCGACCAGAACTGGTTATAGCCAAGGAACACGACCACAACCATTAAACAACAAATAAAAAAACAGTCGGCGTGGTATATTCGGCTTGTACCCAGGGATCCCGAGTTTGATCCTCTTCTCCACGTGAGTGTTACAGTATCGGATGAGACTTTTAGCTGTGGCCCTGTGCTCCTGGTCATACTAAAGTTACACACAACAATAAACTCTCTCAGCTAAGTACTATACTGGTACAGCTACGGAGCAGCAATAAGAAAAACTTCCGTGGTGTAGTGATTGTACAAAACGGCTATGTACCTGCACAGACACGGAACAATCACAAAAAAGCTTGGTCTCCGAGGGGTGAGGGGGGGGGGGCGGGGTACTCTCATGTTTTCTTCATATTTATGCCCGGCCCCAGCATCTACCGTTCACCCCAAAAATATCACGAATTTCAAGCACCCAAAATAATATTTAAAGTTTTACCAACTCAAATAGATATCCCCAATGCTGTACATTGACCTTAAGAAAAGACCCTAATATGCATAGAAATGACCCCTAAATATAGTCCAATTTTGTGATGACCCCTCAAAGTATCCAAAAAATCTTCATACCCAGAAAATCATTTTTTCTGAAAACCACAAAAATAATGAAATTCAAAATTTCGGCCGCAAAAAATGATCCGAGCCTACGTGTATATGAAAATATCAAAGAACCCCCCTGGGGACGGCTCTGTTTTTTAAGTTTCCTACCCGTGGTTGATGGAAGCTTGAACTGGAAGTGTATTTTACAGTATGGGTTTAAAGGGAGCGCAGTGGCTCAGTGGTAGAGTGCTTGTCTCGAGACCGAGGGCTCGAGCCTCACCGGCGTCACCGCGTTGTTTCCTTAAGCAAGAACATTAATCCTAGCTTAGTACTGTTCAACCCAGGAAGACCCGTACCTTTATAAATGAAAATTTGTTGATGGGATGTAAAGAATCAAATAAAAAATAAAAAAAACAACAACAAAAGTATGGGCCTAAAAGCTGTACACATGTATCTTTATTTTTCTATATGATTGTCTGCACAAAGAATACAATTTCCACTGCGTTGTCCACACTGATTACATAAGATGGCATAGCTGAAGTTAAACAACCCCGTATATGAAGCAGTCTAAAGGAAGATGGGCATGGTCAAACATGGAAACTTTTGCTCGAATATCAGAATAAGTTTAAGCTCAATGTATGATGTCTTTTAAACAGACATGCATGATCGAATGCCTTTTATATACTTAATAAATTAAACCATTTTAGTTCCCTCAACGCAACCGACTTCCAAATCACTGCACTGCTGTGTACCCTGGATTTTGGCTATAAAATTTGAAGGGCTATGATATCAGAGATCAACATTTTATTGAGAACCTAAAAAATTACATGACCTTGTTGGCCGTCGTGCTAACACCGCGTAAAAACCCTATAAAGATATTCTTCAGAACCGGATGAGACTTTGTCTATTGTGTTTGGGATATGGGTCCAAAAAAAAATTGTTCAAAATAATGATGATTCTAGCTAGGTTGAATTTGGCCTTCTTTGTGACAATTTCAAATTTCTTTCCTAATACATTATATGAAATTTATCTTGATGTGTTAGTTATTGGTGAAGTCTAAAAGTAATCGAGATTGATCAGGTAATACCACTATCACACACTGCAGACCAACCCATGACACCGTGAGGAAGAGCCACATAACATAAAATGGCAAGACATGGGTGAGACAATAAAAACAAAATCTTCCTCTTCAAGATGATAGGAACACGAGAAAGGACCCAAAGTAATGCACACCAAAACAAAGACAAACACAGAACACCACAGATACACACAAACAGTGGGGAGTACATAAACAATTGATCAACAACAACAGAACCATCTTGGACTTATCCATAACGAATGGCATAGTAGACGGATGGCTGAGAATGGGTTTGCTCCCCCCTCTAGGGAGTTTTGCAGACATATCCCGTCTTTTAGAGAATTAAAAGCCGAGTCTTTTTAGAAACTTTTACACTCTATGCATTGGGGCGTTAGTCTGTAGGAGCCTGTAACATACGTTACTTTATCAAATTAAGAAAAAGTAAATTAAAGACATTAAATATTTATTTTTAAAAGTCATTCATATAGTCTGCATACTGGATATCTTAACTACGTATGAAAGCCATTTGAACATAATTGCGGCTATCTAAGATGTCATATGCGTTCCATAAATCAGTTAACCCATTAAAATTTGCAAGCGTGGCTAACATCATTTACATTCACAATCTCTCTGTGTATTTCAAAAAAAATGTTTTTAACCATGTCAGACTAGCTTATGCAATTAGCTAACAAAAAATTAAAGTTTGTTCCCTATCTTAAATATTTTTTTCTGGAATAAGCGATTAAACAACCCTACCCTTACCCAGTTTTAAGGTGAACATTTTGTATAAAAACTAGAGTAAAAATAGTTAAAAATATTTGCAGTCGATGATTATCTTTCATTCTTTGGGATTTGTTTGCTTATATAAAAAGACTCATAAATCTGCAAGTTTGCTGCAAAATGTCTAATATCAGAGGCTGTAACATATGTTACCTGATGTAATAAATGGGCAAGCTCATTCATTTAACGTAAGATATGCCTAAATGTTATAATCTCCTTGAGGGAATTTTGCAGACACATTCCATCTAGAAGTACAACTCAAGCTGAATTGAATAAAGGATGTTTGTACTCTATAAGTTAGGGCGTTAGTCTGAAACAGCCTGTTACATGCGTTACTATATCAAATAAAGAAAATGTAATTTGAAAGTTTGGGCTAAAATTGTGAAAATACTTGCATGTTTAGGGACTTTAAGCTGGCTTGTATGATAAAGACTTATAGATCTGCAAGTTGTCACCAAGTTTTAAAGATCAGAGAGCGTTACATATGTTACATGGTATAACGAGTGAGCAAGAGTCTTTACTTTAGAGATACTGTTTCTGAAAGAATGAATATATTTTACATGTTTCCCTATAAAGCTATTGCCATTGGTGCCTAAACCTTAGAAATTATATTCAGTGCATGCTATCAAACATATAGATATTTGTTACACATGTCATAAATAAACTTACTTAAATATATTCTTAATAAGTAAAATGCTAAAACATATATGGGCACAAACAGAAAAGATTGTTTCACATTTGAACAAGGCAGTTTATAAATATTCAAAATCAATCATCATCTGAGTCTACTTCATACACAACATTCATCATTGTGTCTGCTTCAGTGTCATCATCATTATCGTAATCAGTAAAATCATCAAACAGTATTTTGACTTAAAGCTAAGTAAGGGCCTGCTCAATCCCAATCCCCTTTGGAATTCTGAAGACATATTACATCCTATATAACAATTCAAGGTGCATTGAATAAAAAATGTTTGCACTCTGTAAGTTGGGCCGTTAACCTCCAACAGCCTGTTACATATGTTACTATATCAATTTGCGAATAAGAAAGAGCTACGTACGTTAAGGGGCAAATTTGGCCCCCTCTGGAGCCAAAAACTAAAAGTTGTGTTTTATTAATTTCATGCAATTGGTTTGTAAGAAGAATAACCCAAGTGTAATATCCAGGCTTTTATTTTACTTTTACCGTTGCTATGATAACAAAAAAAATGGCGGACAAAATAGGCTAAAAATAGAGAAATTGCCATTTTGTGCCAAACTCAAGGCTTTCGGAGACCGATTTTTTAAGAATTAGGTATCAGCACAAGCGAATACCAAACAAACATTTTAATATATTGTGTGCTGTGATAATTCTCATCATCTGTTAAAATATCTATTTGGTATTTGCTTGTGCTCTATATAAATTCCTCTGTTATATGTCTTATATTTGCTCCAAAATAGTCATTTTCCTATTTTCAGCCTGCTTTGGCGGACTATTTTTGTAACCGAAGCAACCGTACTTGGCGAATCAATACCAGACTTTTTACACTTTGGCTATTGTTCTAATAAACTATTTTGAAGAAACTTGTGAAAAGCAACTTTTTTATTTCATAGGGGGCCAAAATAGCCTCTTAATGCACGTACCTATTTGAATGATTGAGCTACAGAAAGAAGACATTCAAAGTATCTAATAATAAATTGACATTCTTATAGTCTGCATACTGGATGTCTTTACTACATATGGAAGCTGTTTAACATTGATACGGCTAACTGTGGTGTTATGTACGTTACATGAACCTAATTATAATTTAAAAGACATAATTGTGGCTATCATCATTTAGTTAAACAACTACTATATCTTGGTTTCAAACTGTTTTATTAGATTTTACAAACATATACTCAATTGATGAATAGGAAAAAAAACAAGTTTGCTTTTCTATCGTAAATATATTGTTTTATAGCAGCTAATACGCAGTCCTTCTCCCAGTTTGACCGAGAAGCAAATTGTGTTATTACCGTTTAACACTTTTGCTGCCAAGCACCTCAAAAAATCAATACCTCAGTGCCAAGCATGTTTCAAGGACTCCTGAATATTGAGGGTATATGGGTTCAACACAGAGTATCTCCAGAACAATTCGACTTATTGCTGTGAAACTTTCACAGAATGTTGCTAATATATAAACTTTCATTTGAACCAATAATAATGAAAATAGTCACGTGACCGTTGGCGGCCATTTCGGAAGCCATACTGAAAATAGGAAAAAATGCCTATAAACAACTATTTTATGCAAAAAAAGGATAAAAGATCCATCTACACCAAGTAAGGATTTATTCTGATACTATATTGTTTCATCAGAAATAAATCAAAATATAGCAGTTGAAGGGCTTAATGCGTGCTGTATGTCATTCCCTTGGACATAGTTTCATTGTTTTTTGTTCTTCCATATACGATATTAGTATGTCCCCTGAACATTTTGATAAAAAAAAACAAAGATGTGCGTTCCTCATAAAGGTTAAAAATAGACAGCTATCAGCTGTGCCTTTAAAATTTCGACTGTAGTCGCGTTTGGCAGTGAACGGTAAATTCGACTACAGTCGCGTATGGCAGCGAAAGTGTTAAGTAAACACATGAAAGAAGGAAAAGATCAGGAATCGATACAATCAAGCACCACCCCTGGCCCAGGATACCAATAAGAAAGTAACAAACTCACAATAAGACATCACAAACAAGAGCCAAGAGGGCAGCCCTTTCCCAGCAGGTAACCACAAGGCATCAATAAACAGACGTGCACGAAAGCATAACAAACACAAGACAGAAATAACATGAATGATCCAAAAAAAAGTACCACCTTGGAACAGTCAGTAAAAATATTTTACTGGAGGGCTAAAACAAGCGTGTGGATATTTTACAATTTCTTAGTCTGTCTTGCTCATATATCTGCAAGCTGCCATCAAGTTTCTACGATCAGGACACTTAATGTGTACTCATAAGTATTTGGTGCCAAAACACTAGAAATTATACTCCTTTCTGATTATCAAGCCCATGGACTATTATTACAGATGCTATCAATGACCTTTAGGACACATTTCCTAATACTGTGCATACAATGCTAAATATAGAGCCACAAATAGAAAAGATAGTTTTACATTTATACAAGAAATACAATAAACGAAATGGTCCAAACTAATTCTCATCGATTAAACACTCATGTTAAACGTTTGTCGTTGTCCGCTTCTGTGGTAATCATTATTATCACAACTAGTAGAATCATCACACAATATTTTAACCACTTACTGTTATACAATTTTACCACCAGTCCACTCAAAATTGATGAGCCATTATCAACTTTCCAATGTTGAAATTCATGGCTTGGAACATTTGGAAACTAATATGAATTCCTAATAGTAGGCCCGTTTTGAATATGTGTTTCAAGTGACACTCTGCAAGTAGGAGAAAGACTAAAGCTTTACAAGGAAGAAAACTATGCCATTAAAAGCAATGAGTACCTGGACTGATGTACCTTGATATTTCTGTGAAAAAGAATCATATCTTGGCTGTTTAACTTTTATAAATGTAGCCTTTCCATACATGCAACAAACATATTTTCATCTAATAATGTCTCTGCACTTATTATCTTTCCCCGAGCATTAAAAACTTATTTGAAGTCTTAGTTCTTCTGAAGTGCTGAAACGGAGGTAACTCTTTCTCTTCAGATAAACGAGCTACATGTATCACAGCAGGTAAAACAATGAAATGCAGGATAAACAGAGCGCAAATTAGACCCTTTCACTTCAATGATTTACTAAGTTTATTAAAGGATGTAACATATATAACTCGTCATAATAAATAAGCAAGGGCATGGTCGTGACATCCTTTTTGATAACTAAGTTAAAGGCAAGTGTTTACAAGTCAGTGTTTTCAATGGATCGTGAAATTAGCTACCTTATCAACTTGTTTACTCTGTATAAATCTTCAATAGAGCATAATATAGAACGACTAGTTATCATATTCTACACATTGTCCACTTTCCTTCTTTTGATTGCAACAGCTAATGATATGGCTGCAAAAACTGAGAAATCAAAGGTTTTACATTCTTTCAAGGCTTGCTTCAATGTACTGACAACAAACAACAACCCGTAGCAATCATAATTGAAAGCAATGTCCAACTTCATGTTCTTTCTCATATACCAGGTAACTTTCAAGGTGTAACAGACAATGTTTCTGACTGTCTGCCAAAACCATCAAGAGTCAACATTGAAACTAAAGAAAACTTATTAAGTTCTTCGGGCGCAGCAAAATACTTTTGATCTAAGACCTGATGACTTAAGCACCAAAGGACTGGAAAGGTTCCATGGCAAATGATACAAAGAAAAAGCAGCCTATCAAATTTCTGTATGGCCAATGTCAGAAATCTTAAAGTATTCTTAGAGGTACACGGTAGAGACATAGCTTTAGCAAAATAAGAGCAAAGTTATCATTTGACTACTACGTATGCAGAGGCAGTTGCATTAAGATTGCTCTTGCCGCTTCACAGGAAGAGACATATACCGAAATCAAACTCCATTGTATGCATATATGTAAAATGGCATTAAACACATATTTAATCAGGTGGTTGATCCCATGACACTGACATGCTGTTTCTGCTTCTGAAGAATGCTAAGGATTCAAGTTATAGCTGAGTCAATTTGTTTGATGGGCCACACATACAAAGAAAATTAAGTCCTTTGATGGAAAAAGATGAGGATTATACGAAATGCTTATAAATGATGTTTGTCACAATTACCAATTTTAAAAGATAATCTTAATTAATGTAACACATATAACACTATAGGGAGCTGTATCTGTGTTAAAAACTTTTCATGTGTATCAAAGGTATTCAGCATGCAAACTACATGAATAATTCAATTAAATACATGTAGATAGTTTTATGTCTTCTTTCTTTTTCTCAGACTTTCAATTCATTTATTCTTAACTTTTTATGGTAACATTCGTAACATACTGTTACAGGCTAACCTCCTGGTTAATAGAGTGCAAACATCTCTTATTTGATGCAGCTTGAATTGTTCTTAACAGTAGGATATATCTGCACAATTTCCAAAGGGGTGGAGTGGAACAGGATTGTACTCAGTTTGCAGTCCTAATACTATGCCATGATTCTACTGGTTGTGACGAAATGGACGATTATTTTGCCATAGAAGCAGACACAATGATAGACATTGTGAGGTTGACTTGAATAAAGATTGTTTTTAATATTTATATTTAATAGGAATAACTATTAAAAAGTGTCATTTAAATGTAAACTATTATTTTCTATTTGTATGTCTATATATTTTAGTTATATAGACACTTGGAAATATGTGACAAAAAAATTAAATATTACATGTGTTACACAAGTCCATGAGCTTGTTATCAGCAATGACTATTATTACTAAGACTAAGGCACCAGAGGCTAGAGATTAATTGGAAAACACGTGAAAAATAGTATTTTTTCTGAAATATCATCTCTTACTTCCAAGACAATTTCCTTGCTCATTCATTATGCCATGTAACATATGTTACATACTTTGATTAGTGCTCTGATCCTGATGTCAAACTTGCAAATGTATGATTCTTTATTGCATTAGCAAGACAGTGCCAAAAAATGTAAGATATCCACGAGAATCAAATATTTTCATATATTTTTCTTCAATAATAGATACCAAAATTGGATACTTAAAATTGGGGGTAGAGCTGTTTAATAGCTCATATAAAACAATTTATTTGAGAAGCAAAACTTTGTTTTTTTTATTAGTCGAATGAGTATTTTAGCAGACTCAGATTAAAACACTTGAAAAATGCACAAATCAGCTGAAAAATTAAATGATGTTAGTCACGATTTCAATTTTCAAAGGAAAATTTAATCTATGTTACGCAAATAACATCATTTGAAGCTGTAATTTTGTTTAAAATGCTGCTCTTATGTAGCTTAGGCATCCAGCTTGCAAAGTACATAAGACATTTGAATAATTAGTAGTTTAATGTCTTCTTTCTGTAGCTAAAACTTTCATTTTGTTTTTTCCTTAGTTTGTTACAGTAACATATGTAACAGGCTGTCAGAGACTAACGCCCTGGCGCGCAGATTGCAAACATCTCTTAAAGGATGAGGCTTGAAATTTCTTCAAGATAGGATTAGCTTAAAGTCTCATGATTTTGATTTTGTAATAGTCAATTTTCCATTTCTTGATGGAGATGTTCCTCGCTCCCCTTCCTATGTAGTATATATTTCGCAACTAATTCTTTTTGCGAGGGTGTTTTCTAATATTGATGATTTCAACAACAGAACCCTATTTATTACTGCTAAATTATTAAAACAAGGTTATAGTTGGCCATCTGGAGCCTGAAAAAAATTCTGTTGGCATTTTTGAGTACATTTTGGCATTCATGCTCAAAGTGTAACTTGATGTGTTTAAAGAAGGATAGGGGTGGATGCCAAAGTAAGTAAGGTTGCAAAGATCAGGAATCTATACAATCAAGTACCACACCTGACCCAGGATACCAATGGGAAAGTGACAAACTCACAGAAGACACCACAAACGAAAGCCAAGAGGTCAGCCCTTTCCCAGCAGGTGACCACGAAGCACATATAAACAGACGCGCACAAAACATAGCAAACACAAGACAGAACAAAAACATAAAAGATCCACAAAAGAAGTACCGCCTTGGAACGGTCAGTAAAATCTTTTACTGGAGGGCTTAAACCGGTTTAACGGCGCCAACCTCACCCTTAATTCAGATGTGGATCAAGACACATAGATATTTGGTTTGCATGAAAGACCCCTAACTTATCAATGCGTCATCTCCTAAAACATATAAATCAAGATATAACAAGGAGATAAAGCAAGGATAAGGACTCAACAGTAAATTAAACTGAATACCGGAGCAAAAGAAATCCAACAGGTAAACCCCGGAGGGCCCGACAAACAGCCAAAGCATCAGGCCCCTACCATCTCATCAATAGATAAGTCTTCAAGTCGGAACCATCATAGAGTCTGAAGTCCGACCCACCAATTGCAATTAAAGAGGAAAGCAAAGTTGCCAACTGTGATTGGGTTGACTACCAAGCATGCAGTATGTTGCAATACATTAATGTTATAGCCAATCTTTTTATAATTGGAAATTATTTTAATGAACTGCGCTGAAAAATTATTGGAGCCAACAATCTTCTTCAACTTATACACCAAGTCACCATAGAAATCAGGTTCCGAAAGTCCTTGGCGCAAGAGAGATTTAAGTCCAACTTGGAACTTAGAAATCAAATCAAAGTATCGTCTATAAAATTTTGAAAATGTTTTGCGAAGTTTATGATACCGATAGCCCAGTTTAAGAAGTTTCTGAGTTAACAATTTATTGCGAGTGTTGAAGTCAGTAACATAGCTAGATGCTCTAGCAAAACGAATGAGTTGAGAGATATAGACTCCATAGGATGTAGAACGAGGAACATCACCATCTAAAAATGGGAAATTGACAATTTCAAAATCAAAGTCGTCACGTTTATCATAAATTTTGGTAGAAACAATACCATTAGAAATTGACAAATGCAAGTCTAAAAATGCGGCTTCGGTATCAGAGGCATTGGCTTTATTAAGTTGGAAGTGCCCCAAAGTCCCAGAATTAGGTCAAAGGTCAAAGGTCAACTGAGTGTAAATTCTTGTATATACGTCAGATTTTAGCTTTTTTTATCAATTAGCTATCCAAAATTATGATTAAAAGTAATGCAAAATCTCTTTTGCCATGCTATATATACAAACAGCATCATCAAGGCATGATGTATGTTTGGATCAAAGGTCATTTAAGTGCAAAATTGGTGAAAATTGTAGCAATATTTTATGCATATGGGGGAAAAATTCAAAATTTAAGTTCCCTTCTACCCTGATGTAAGAATTTTATATTGCTATCCTGCTAGGTGTGTGTCTATCATGTTTGGAAAGCAATGATTTACTAAGTTTCCCACGGTCAAATATTCATAATAGGCATGTAAAGTATGTTCCTGTATAAAATCAATTAAATGTAATACAACTAAGAATAACCATTTCATTTTAAAGAAATAATTTCTTTTGCCTAATGCTTTGTATGAATGCGTCATTTTATGCAATAATCTATCCTTTTAAACATAAGACGTGTTTAAGATGTTACTTACGTTACATTTTATCATCTGAAATTGACTCTTTTCTCAAAGGTATATGTTTCTAGCTACAGCTTTCATAAAGGACTTGGCCATGATCTCATGCTTATAGGACTAAAATATATTTCTTTTCTCATTTCACACATTTGTTGTGTTTGCTCCCATCTATGAGTAATTGTTAAACATTTTTTACAAGGCAACTACCTACTAATTGCATATACTAAGCATAGTTTCACGAAAACACTTAGAACAAGCCTCCTTCCACAAAACATCAGGCGTGTTGAAACTATGATAGAATATGGTAAATACCATATACTGAAAGGAATATATCCTCACATTGGTCTTCACATCTGCCTGTTAGCAGATGGTAACATACATAACATAAAGCTAATATACAGGTACATTTCTAATAATGACGATCCAGTGAAAAACATTGTTTACTTTTTGATGGTATATCATGGAAATAGCCCTGACATTAAGGGTAATCCTCCATATAACTTTTAACATTTAATTGTACAGTAGAGGTGTCCTTTCATTTGCACATATTAATGAAATGATGTTAATTCAAAAGCAGCATTTCTTTGAAATCAGGCTGCTTGTGTAAACGTATTCATCCATATATAGAAGCAGTATAGATATGATATTAAAGGTTACCTCTAATTTTAAGATACCATAAAAAATATATCTATGTCTTTCACAGCGCAACGTTTTACACATTGTAATTGTTTCAGTGTCGATAAATTCAATTCTTAGAATCAGTATTAAACATATTTTGCTTATTATTTTTTGCAATGATGATAGAGATCAAATGCTATGAGGTTATTGGCATGTGTTATTCTTTTTAACTGTAAAATGCCAAATGCAAGTTTTATTCCAAATTAAATTTCCCCAAAACAGATGTCTGGTGACTTCTTGGAAATACAGGCATTCCCATATTGGAGCACTTTATGATTTGATTGGGTTCATAGTTTTCCAACAGTTTGGGGTTATTTCTTTGTATTTTGAGTAAATGTGTCCTGAAATGGTTATCTAATATGTACATTTACTAGCATAATCAATTGGTTTAACATTCCGGATTTGCTTGATGTATATAAGATCCTCAGGTAGTTAACTCGCCTGTTCTAGTGTAGAATCTATCTGTTAACCATGACAATTGCTAAGACAGGGATTGATTGCATATAGGGTAGGTGACTTACATAAATGTATACATCTACTGCTCGTATGTACAAGTGCAATATATCAGATTGGATAGCACTTGTAGCTGGTAACATACTCGAAATGTGTAGTTTTTAATATGGCATTACTCTTGAAATAAAACTGAACTACTTTCCTTCACTATATACAAGACAGTCCTCAAACAGTGTTAGTATTCACACATATCTACAAGGATATAAGTACAAGGGCGAGCAAGTTCATGCTTAAAATGCTTTCTGCAGGCTGTTGTCAGCAATGTTGTTCACATTTTCGATGGTTTTGCATATATTTTAGACTATCACTATAAGCCTCATTTAGTAAACTTTTTAAATATATTCTTAAAAGGGTATCCGTTGGAAGCAAAGACTGCACCAAAGAACTGAAACTAGAGTGTTCATATTTCCTGGGCCAGACTAGCTAGTTTCTGCCATTTAGGCGTCATCAGTGAGCCTCTAATAGTTTCAAAGTTCCACAATGAAACCCGTGACCCCAAAGGACAAGAAAATAAAATCTACACTATAGTGAAGGGCAGGGAGACGTTCTACCGCCGCCACACAGTCCCAGTCACCAGCTGTAGTTAAGTCAAATATGTTCTTAAAAGGGTATCCCTTGGAAGCAAAGAATGCACCAAAGAGCTGAAACTAGAGTGTGCAACAAACAGACCATAACTCACTTTTCATAGGACATAAATAAAACATGTACTAGGGTTACAAATAGTTCAACAAAATCAAATAGTGCATAAACAAAACTAAAAACAAACTACCTTGTGAATAAGAAAAGCAAAGAAATCAAATGCGTGTGACACTACTTCTTAAACATTCAGTTTAATCTGTGAGTTTCAAAGATGCAAACCATATTAGTGGATTTTGGGAGTCATGTTTTTGTTTTATGCTTCAGAAAAAACAGTCAACTGATCTTTAAAATTAAGTATCACTTACGTTCAAATGATTTGTTGTTTATGCTACTATGAAATATTTTAAGATGTTTTACAAGACTGCTACATGGTTCAGGTAACCTTACCTCAACCGACCTTAGTCTAAGATGATTAACAAGCAAAATAGTTTCTATCGAAATTGCTGCAGAATAAAATAAGATAAAAATCATTACAATATGATATGAAATCTAGTTCAACAAAACATAGAAGATTTTAATGGGGACAGATGATAAATTAATTTTATAATGTAATTGTCAACAGTGAAAGGGAAAATTAAAAGAATTCAGCAAACAAGGAAAATCTTAAATACTAGATCTACGTAACACCCTATATTTGGACATTAACCATGCTGGTTCTGTACTACGAAAGCTTTAGTTGATTTTATATTTGCAATCTTCAAAAGCCTATACCTGCTCAAGAAGACACTCAGCACTACCCCTGCCTTAATTCCTACCTTGCAACTAGATGTATGAATTATTGCTATGCTGTTTTAAGTAAATTATTGATATTAAGTCAATATTTAAATTATGATGCAGATTACATGTTTATCGTTATGTACCATTGGTAGAAATCTGAAAACTGCAATATAAATGTAAAAGAGCCAAGCAAATTGCAAAAAGTAATTGAGTAAGACCAGGAATTGCCACATTCACATATTGCAGACCAAACCATGGCACTCTTTTAAGTTAAGTCTTATATAGAATAAAATGTGAGTAGTATATGTAAGCGAATTAGGGAGAGCAGACCCAAATTTTACATAAGCCTAACAACAATTTACTACCTTTATCCATTTATATAAGGCACATTTTGTTACTTACGTTACCCCATTAATATATGTGCAGCAATTTTAGATCCATTATTGTTAATATAGTTATATTTTGATTTCATTATGAAAGATATTTTGCCAATTCCAATGCAATGCAAATAGAAAAATGAACATGTAAGCAGCTATGCATTACATGTTGGAGCCAGAACAAATCACATACTAATTAGCATGTTTAAATATTTTCTTAATTTCACTTCATTGCAAGTTAAAAGTTATAAACGACTTCAAATATTTGAAAATGAACATTTTCAATTAGAATATAGATCAACATCATGTATATTTCAGGTCAGGTATCATGGTTTATTCTAATACATGTAATTTGTAAAGTCGTTATCTGCAATTTAGTATAAAAGGTAACATAAGTATCGCAGACGAGCAGAAATACATATCACAGATGTATGCAATTGATTTTTATGTCTAGTTTAAACATTTAATGCTTAAACTGTTTCATTAAAACTATTAAAATAAACGTTAGTTATTAAAATAAATCAACGTTAATGTTATTTTTAATGTCAGTAGGGTAACGTTGATTACAGGTAATTTATAGAAAAATGACCACAGAAAAGTTATCAAATTATGGGTTTCTAAGGCCCCAAGACATGTCCCAAACTGAAAATAGTTTTACTTTCGTAGAGGTGCTGCAAACTCTCAACGTAGCCCATATATCTCAGTTTAGCCCAAATGAGGGAGAATTTCCGTTATAATTGCACAAAACTTACGATATTTGTTTTTGTATCCATAAAAGGATGCTTCAAAAGGGGTTCTTTTAATAATAAACATCTAAATTTAAGCCTTCTGCAAGACTTCTACTCTTTTTAGAGTTTAAAAACATCTTGTTGTTGGACCAGAGAAAAAAAAGGAACACAGTTTGTAAAAATGCTCCAATTATTGCACTTGATGACCTTTGACCCCATTTTAAAGCAGACATATGAACATTTAGTTATAAAAAAAAAACATTTTCTCAATGTTTTTCAGACTTATAACTATAAGCATACAAAATTTGGCTTGAAATGAAATATGTTTACATATAAAAAGATAAAGTTGTTTTACAGTAGTACATATTTTCTCATTTTTGCACTCAATGACCTTTGACCTAATTTCTGGCCTTCATATGCAAATTCAGACTAGACATCCACCCCTAAGGCTTTGTATACATGCTAAATATTATGTTTAAAGTGGTCTAAGAAATGTACTCAAAAATGCCAACAAAACCAAAAATATGCATCTTTTTTCAATTCGGATTGCCAACTATTATAGATATCATAAAATTCGAAAAGCATTTTCTAAACTCTACTGCAGGCACTCAGAGTTAATTGTTAAATACAATATTGGTTTAAAAAACTATTCTGCAACAGGGCATATCAGAACCTATATTTTATGGTGATTTAGTTTATAAATTCAAAATAATTGTTGGAAACCCTAATTTTAGTGATCAATACAAAAAGATTATCAAACGTTATAAAAAAAGTTGTACTTTGGATATCATGCGACAGTCTGCATGCCTGGTTGTAAACCCAATCGCGGTTTTTAGCCGTGGTTTCCTCTTCAAATGCACGACTGTGGGTCAGGCCTCAGACTCAATGACGGTTCTGACGTAAAGCTTTAATCGGTGGGTTGGTGCCTGATGCTTGGCTGTAGCTGGGCCCACCGTGGCTCAACTTGAGGTTTTCTTTAGCTCTGACTATCTGAGAGTCGTGAGCCCTTTTCTCTGTTTCATCATAGTGCGTTAATTTGATTGCTTGTCTCTTCGATGATGCACTGACATAGTTAGGAATCCTCCATGCAATCTTAACATTTTGTGCTTCAACAACAGCAGAAATCTAGGGCGAAGATTTTGTACCAGTAAAATGCATTTAAGCCCCCCCCCCCTCCGCTAGTGGCTTTGGCTGATGTCCGTTCTGAGGCGGTGGTTATGTTGTTGTTGATTCTTTGTTGATTGTTACTCCCATTGTGGGATTCTGTAATTGTTCTATGTTTTGTTGTGCGTTACGTTGTGTACATTCCAGTTTTGCAATCATCTCGATGAGGAAGAGAGAGCTGGTTGCTTTGCTTTGTTCGTCTTCCTTGTGTCTCGTGTTTGTTGTGTGGCTCTTCCTCACCATGCCACGGGTTTGTCTGCAGTTTTTGATTGTGGTATTTCCTGATGATACTCACTTACTGTTTTTGTTTAAGAACGGACATCAGTCTAAGCTATGCGGGACTTAAATGAATTTTATAGCCACTATTCTTCACCCTAGACTTTGTTGTTGTTAAAACGCAAAACTGTTTAGCTCGCATTTAGGCTTCCTAACTAATGCAATATATCACCTCAGAGAAACTAGAATTGTTTTTCTTCGAAAAAAAAATGTCTCCCCTTTTAGGACTCAAAATATCACAAAAATGTGTAACAAGAGGAATAATTTGAAAATATACATGTAAGAGTTATGGTTCTTGTGAAATACACATCATCTGAATGCGCATTACAAATGTATGAAGTTTCCTTGAAATACCTCTAACGGTTATCAAGTTTTAGATAGTTATAGATAGTTTTTAAAGACACGGAATAGCATTGCAAATGATCAACTCCAAAAATATCTAAAGCAGAGATACTGTTCTTGTGCATGACACATTGTCTTATTGTACTCTAGAAATGTATGAAGTTTCAATCAAATAGCTTTAACAGTGTTCAACTTACAAGGCGGACAAAAAATTGCAATAACATGTAGTTATGTTACAAGGGGAATAATTAGAAGAATAAATACGCAAGAGTTATTGTTCTTGTGCATGACACGTCGTCTGAATGTGCTTTACAAATATATGAAGTTTCGTTGAAGTATCTCCAACGGTTACCAGGTTATAGATGGGACACAAAATAGCATTGCTAATGATCAAAGGGAAATAAATCCAAAACAGCAAAAGCAGAGTTATCGTTCTTGTACATGACGCATTGTCTCATTGTGCTCTAGAAGTGCATGAAGTTTCAACCAAATAGTTTTAACAGTGTTCAACTTACAGAGTGGACAAAATGCCCTAATTTATGTTACAAGGGGAATAATTTGATAAATAAACGTGCAAGAGTTATGGTTCTTGTGCATGACACGTTGTCTGAATGTGCTCCACAAAAATATGAAGTTTCGTTTAAATATCTCTAATGGTAGTTATAATCTATAATCAAGTTATAGAGCGGACAGGATTTTGTGACGGACAGACAGACAGACAGACGCAAGGGGAAAACAATATATCACCGACCCTTCCAGAGGAGACATAATAACTCATTAAAATGAAACAAAGAAAATGGCTCATTTCTCACACAATCAGAGCTAAAGCAAACCTCAAGTTGAGCTAAGGTTGACGACGATACAACAAATATCATGCGTGCACAAACATAAAATGGTAGATGTTTACAAAGGATGCCATGGATTTCCGTGACGCTTATAAAGTACAAACAATAACTGTTCCCCAATGAGATATTTAGCGTTTTTTAAAGTCACGAAAACCGCTACCTTCCAAAAAGTTCAATATCATGGAAATCAGCGACAAAGGCTAGCCGCGGATTTCCGTGTGATTCCTGCCTGTTTGTAATGTGTTTAAGTGGTCAACTTTTCTTCAGATTTTTCATTGTGGGTGTTGTCATATTTCAATTAGCTAGTGTACGATGTGGCGACCGCGTTTGTAAACAGCTAACAGGTTGATCTGAGTTTCAGCTGCCACCTCTTTTTGTGTTAACCTACGCGGGCACACCATCTATGCACTATCAAATAAAGAACCAGTAAAACTTGTCTTAAGCGGTCACTCAAAAATAGACAAAACAAAGGTTTTAAAGACAAATGGTGCATTTGAAGCTTAATGAAGGTCGAAAGTATTGCAGAATGCTAATTTGGAGCATTCTGCAATACTTTCGACCTGCATTAAACGATAATCGGTCTTGAAAACCAATTTTTGGTCTTCTGTTTGAGTGGCCACTTAAGACAGATTTTACAGTATTATATAGTGCATAGATGATGTGCTCGCCCATCGAAGACTTATAGGATTAACCCGGGTAGTGATTATCTGATCTGAGCCATCGCCATGCACGTGATTAACAGCAAAGAGCATACTTATGTTATCTTAAATTAGCAGAGCGAAGACTTTGACTGGACTGCGTGAATCTGAGTCTTTGAAGGGCGCACAGAATATTGTGCTGGTTTTGCCAAGCAGTGGCTCTGAGAACTGGCACTGGAGCGCAAGAAAGGTGGGGTCATTGACTTTTTCTCAATTATGTTCAAATCGAATAAAAGCTACGCTCAGTTAACCAAAATACAGGGTAGAAAAAATGTCTTCTTTAAAGATAATGTAAAAATTTTGAGAAAAACTGAACAAAATTCATCTATTGCTGGGGAAAAATTGACCTGCACTCTGTGTTCTTGCGTTTTTACGTGCGGATCCTGAAAATTCCATCAGGGGTTCCTGGCAATGTTCATTTTATAGTTATCAATGTATTTCACAGATGACTGAACGTACCTCCCTCGATAATGTATTTTATTTAAAGAGACTAAGTCTGCAACTATGACCATTTTTCGAAATTTTTTATTTTCTTTTTAAATCATTTGTAAAGTAGAATTAAGTTATGTTTTCACATTAAATCTGTTCACTGTAGCTGAAAACTGCATGGAAAAGTGAATTATCTTATAAAACAGGTGTGTTTTTTCTCTTGCTGGTAATTATTTGCGTCCCTCCAATTATAGACAGTTAAATTTAACATAAATGCTGTTGTTTTGATACTGATAATTTGTTAAGATTTACGAAATTGGTAAAATGTGTACCTGAATTTTAGTTTTTACTGTGTTCTTGAAAAATAGAAACATTAGTTCTAAAATTAAAAGATCAAAAGTTACAGACTATGCAGCTTTAAGGGAATCAAGATAGCAGGTGTCCTTAGGTGTTATTTTGGATACTATCTAATACTCCTACATCAACCCAGACTCATAAATCGCCCATGAGTTGATAACTGTATAAGTGCTGAAGTACATGAATAAACATTTAATTTGCGCACAATAACAGGGCAAACCAGCGTGAAGTATCATATTATTAAGGATACTTTTTCAGGATGATTACATGTAATTTGCAGCTTATAAAGATTGGCGATCGAATAAATGAAGGCCAGATATAAGCTATTACCACAAATTTGAGATTTTTTATAGGAAATTTCTTGTGTGATGTAGTGAAATGAACCCTACTACATTGTACGAAGATCAATATCCGACCTATTTTAGCCAATATGAGTATTTTCTAAAGTACTTGTATGACGCAAAAATGTGCTGCTTTGTTGCTGGAAGATTGCGTAGATTGCGTCTGTGCCATATGTTTACCCACGAAATAATTCATCCCTTCTCTTACAGAAACTTTTTATGTACTTCAAAGTTGACTTCAAGGAGTCCAATCATTAGCTTGTATTTACGAAAAGTGTGGAAACTGTCTCGATCTTTCTCGATCTTTCTGAGAAGCCAACTGTTCTGTTCTGGCTCTACACTGTTTTCAAAACGGGATATATAAGGATTAAGTAGTGTAATGAGGGTACATTCCAGCTCCTTTACTTTTTATATGCATATATTGTGACTTGATAAGCCATTTTTGCAGGAAATGCCTTTATATATTCCCATATGAGCCTAGCGTCTCTTTTGTGGGACATGTGCAAACAGTGCAATCCCAGATCAGACGCCGCAAAAATAACAACAACAGAATATTCCATTGAAATTTAATCAAAAATGAAATAAACCACCCTATAACCCTTAAAACATAAATAGGCCGACCCAAATGATAAGAGTGGGAAATTCCATTCGGCTTAAATGGTTAAATAATTTTAACAGACATGTAATGACCCATATGTCGATTACTGAAAAAAGACAAACGGTATTTGTGGTATTAAAATATTTATTCTAAAGGTCCATTGTACCCAACGCCCCTCCACTAGTGACATTTTATGAAACCTATATCACAGTATTAAAAGCTGACTCTCTCTCGCATCGAATGTCACTTGTTGGGTGAAAAATGGATGCTGGATAGGCCTACAGTATGCAATTGATTATCTGCACCTGATTTCTAAGATTTCGTTAATTGTGAATTAATGCATAGGAGAAAATGGAGTCCAAATTTACAAACTTTTTTTTTTAAAATAAATATAGATTGTGTTTGATGTATTTCTTGTAAATAAGAAAGGATAACGCTTATTTGAAAACTATAAGGTCTACATCCCACAAAACAGTACGAATAGCCAATTATGCCATAATATACATTCAGCTAACTATTTCTTCGAATACAAGTGGTTTGCAAAAAACACTGAATATAGTTATTACCCAGTGGACAGAGACAAATTGCCTTACTAGACTCCAGTAAGTCAATTAACATTAAATCCATCTCCACAGCAGTAACTATTTATTTATGTCAACTGCTGTTCAAAATTGCAAGATTAATTGTTTATACAGTGTGCTCCCTGGGAAACTGGAAGTTATAATGCTTATCACATTAATTTATAAATTGGTTTGTTATATGACTGGAGAGAATCCTGTCTCCTGATTGGCCCAATTTGTCTTCATAAATCTCTATGTCTACATTGAAACTGGTCTAAACCGGTCCACAAGTTAATATTGCATGAAAACCAGCTCGAACTAGTTTCCAGAAGTTAATATTTTGACACTTCTGCAAAATTACCCTCTAGAGAGCTAAAATAGCATGATGAGTGTGAAACTAGCATGTGCTGAATGAACAGGTAAATTAAAGACCCTCATGAATTTTTACAACAGTGTTGTTTTGTTTTGTTTGCTTATTTATCTTTGTTTGAATAAACAAACTGTAAAACCATTTTATGATAATATTTTGTATTCCCCATTAAGAGAATTAATAAACAATTGAAAACGCAAAAATGCTACATTAAAATAATTTAATAACAGTTGCTAAAACTTGTGAGAAAGTCCTTAGATGTTGATGTTGTCTTTAACAACAAAAGTAAAAGTAGCAAAATTTTCATTCTTAAATGAAAAGTCATATAACAAAACAGTTATTCACTTCAATTTCGGTAGACATAAGGATTCATCTACCCTTAAAAGTAATATTCACCTCGGCCTATCAGCCTCAGTGATTTATCACTTTTTTCAGGTAGATAAATTCTTATTTCTACCTCATTGAAGACACCAATTGTATTATATTAAAAAGCTAAAAACTATCTTTTATTCCATTTTCACAATACAGATCTCAGCAACAACAATAACAGGTAGAGATTTAAGCATTGGTCACTGGATTTTTTATCCCAGCTTTAGTAAGAAACTAAGTGTAAGTTTATACCATTCAGCTGCACCGGGCCGCGTAGCGCAGTCGGTAACGTGTCTGGCTACAGATGCGTGTCTGACTGCAGATCCAGGGGTCGCGAGTTCGATCCCGGCCTGGTCCCATACTCTCGTGGAGATTGATCATGAAATAATTTCTACGGTCATTCTCCTCCCTTCCGCTGATTCGTTCAAGAAGGGTTGTTGTCAGTTACAAGCGAAAGTATGTGCACAAATTACTGGTTAACCGCTTGTTCAAGCCTGCCCAGGAAAAAGTGTGGTTAGGTGAACTGACCGTCCCGCAATGACCATAGCAGTTGACTTGGGACGTAAAGCAACAAAACCAACCAACCAACAACCATTCAGCTGCTACCTAATAACAGGTATATATTTGTACTAAAATAATACGAGGTTAAGCTTGTTCTAGTGATAAATCCTTCACATTTCTACCTATTATTAGGTGGCAGCTGAACTGCCATCCTTATAGGTATAAACTTACCACTACTACTGTACTAAAACAATTTGAGTTAAAATATTTTCCAGCGATAAATCTGTAAAGTTTCTACCTGTCATTAAGTGGCAACTGAACTGCCATCCCTTTTGGTATAAACTTCCACTTATTTTCATGTTAAAACAATACGAGGTAAACATTTTCAGGCGATAAATCCTTAACATTTCCACCTGTTATTAGGTGGTAGCTGAACTGCCATCCCCTTTGGTATAAGCTTACTACCTGTTATTAGGTGACAGCTGAACTGCAGGGCTCGAAAATAGCACTCGTCCGCTCGTATTTACGAGTGCCTCAGGCTGCAGGGCAAGTTAAAATTTTGATATTTCTAGTGAAAATCATTTTTTCCCATATATGCCAATAGTTTTTGTGATGCAGGGCAAGTGCCTATTTTCAGATATTTCGAGGCCTGTCAGAACTGCCATCTCTTTTGGCATAAACTTACACTTATTTTCTTACTAAGACAGTATGAGATGAAAAAATCCAAGTAATTAATCCTTAACATTTCTATCTGTTATTGTTGTTGCTGTAATCTAGATCTTGTCAACTGAATGAAACATAGCTTTTAAAGCAATTTTAATGTTACAGAAGGATCAGTTGCAATTCTGCTGTCACCAAATTCTGAAAGTTATGCTATTTATGTGTAAGTTTATACCAAAAGGTGTGGCAATTCAGCTATAAATGTTAAGGACTAATTATTGGAAAATGTTTTTACCGCATATTGTTTATTGTACAAAAATAAGTGAAAATTTATACCATAAGGGGTGGCAGTTCAGCTGCCACCTAACTACAGGTAGAAATGTTCAGGACTTATTACTGGAAAAATATTAACTGCATATTGTATATTGCGTAAAAATAAGCGTAAGTCTATACCATAAGGGGAGGCAGTTCAGCTGCCACCTAACTACAGGTAGAAATATTAAGGACTTATCACAGGAAACTATTTTACCACAGATTATTTCTTGCACAAAGTAAGTGAAAGTTTATGTCATAAGGAGTGGCAGTTCAGCTGCCACCTAACTACAGGTTAAAATGTTCAGGACTTATCACTGGAAAATGTTTTACCGCAGATTGTTTATTGCACAAAGTACGTGTAAGTTTATACCATAAAGAGTGGCAGTTCAGCTGCCACCTAACTACAGGTAGGAATGTTCAGGACTTATCACTGGAAAATGTTTTACCGCAAATTGTTATTGCACAAAGTAAGTGTTAGTTTATACCATAAGGAGTGGCAGTTCAGCTGCCACCTAACTACAGGTAGAAATGGTAAGGACTCATCACTGGAAAATGTTTTACCGCAGATTGTTATTGCACAAAAATAAGTTTTAGTTTATACCATAAGGAGTGGCAGTTCAGCTGCCACCATATTTCAGGTAGGAATAATAAGACCCTGTTATTGAAAAATGTTTCGCCGCAGATTGTTTATATTGGGAGCGCAGTGGCTCAGTGGTAGAGTACTTGACTCGAGACAGAGGGGCCACGGGCTCGAGCCTCATTGACGTCACTGCTTTGTGGTCCTTGAACAAGACACATTCATCCTAGCTAAGTACTGGTTCAACCCAGGAAGACACGGCCCGTCCCTGTTTAACTGAAAGATTGTTGATGGAACATTAAGAATCAAATCCAACAAAAACAAACAGATTGTTTATTGCACAAAAATAAATGTAAGTTTATACCATAAGAGGCGGCAGTTCAGTTGCCACCTAATTACAGGTAGTACTATTAAGAAATTATCACTGGAAAATGTTTTATCGCCGATTGTTTATTGCACAAAATAATTGTAAGTTTATACCATAAGGAGTTGCCGTTCAGCTGCCACCTAACTACAGGTAGAAATGTTCAGGACTTATCACTGGAAAATGTTTTACCGCAGATTGTTTTTTGCACAAAATTAAGTGTTAGTTTAAACCATTTGGGAGGCAATCAGCTGCCACCTTATTACAGGTAGAAATATTAAAGACTTATTGGAAAATGTCTTACTGCAGAATGTTTATTGCACAAAAGTAAATGTAAGTTAATACCATAGGGGGGGGGGGGGGGCAGTTCAGTTGCCACCCAATTACAGGAAATAATGTTAGTGTAAGTTCATATATAAAGGGGTAGCAGTTCTGCTGCCACCTAATTTGGTTTAAAGCTTACACATTTGTTTTACAGATCACTCATAAATTAAGATTACTGTTATTCAGTTTGCATAATTTAACTCTTTTTTTCAAGTGAACCATTATTTAGCCACTTATCGTCTGCTTCCCTAGTCTGTTGATGTTCTTATGAAGCTTACTGTTGATGTTCTTATTAGCTTATATTGCAAACAATATAGACCCAGATCAGACTGCTGCCCCATAACATTGTCTTCCATGAAAAGAAATCTCCGTGAAGTACATTTGAATGTATGCAGCAGACTAGAAATTTAGACACCATTTTTAGAAGAAGTAATTGCTGGCTAAAGATTAATCAAGCTTTCCAGTGTAGATTTGTTAAAATGCTTGTCACAATGCTGGGTACGGATTGTTATTTTAACAACTGAAAGTCTTGTTATCCAATTGATGGTGACAGATTTTTTAGCACTTAAGCAAAACTTGATTTTGAAGCTCCTCCCACCATTTTAAACTTTGGTCGTTTGTCTCCTGGGTAAAGTTGTTACTTTTATGAATTTCGATTTTTGCGTTTTTAAAGTCCTTCAGTGTCTTAAGGACTTATGACTGGAAAATGTTTTACCGCATATTGTTCACTGCACAAACATAAGAGTAAGTTTATACCATAAGAGGTGGCAGTTCTGCTTCCACCTAACATAAAGGACTTATCACTGGAAAATGTTTTACCGCAGATTGTTTATGATACGGAAATTTTAAAGAGTCGCAGTTTAGCTGCCACCTAACTACAGGTGGAAATGTTCAGGACTTATCACTGGAAAATGTTTTACCGCAGATTGTTTATCACACGGAAATTCTAAAATAATGGCAGTTTAGCTGCCACCTAATTACAGGTAGCAATGTTAAGGACTTATCACTGGAAAGTGTTTACAGCAGATTGTTTATCACACGGAAATTTTAAGGAGTGGCAGTTCAGCTGCCACCTAACTACAGGTAGAAATATTGAGGACTTATCACTGGAAAATGTTTCACCGCAGATTTTTTTATTGCACAAAAATAAATGTAAATTTATAACAAAAAGGGTGGCAGTTCAGCCGCCATCGAATTACAGGTAGCAATGCTCAGGATTTATCACTGGGAAATGTTTTACCGCAGATTGTTTATTGCACAAAATTAATGGTTAGTCTAAACCATAAGTGGTGGCAGTTCAGCTTCCACCTAACTACAGGAAATAATGTTAAGGACTCTATCACTGGAAAATGTTTTACCGCAGTTTGTTTATTGCACAAAATTAAGTGTTAGTATAAATCATAAGGGATGGCAGTTCTGGTGCCACCTAATTTGGTTTAAAGCTTACACATTTGTTTTACAAAATTCACATAAATTAAGATTACTGTTATGCAGTTCGCATAATTTAACTTTTTTTCCAAATGAACCATTATTTAGCCACTTATCGTCTGCTTCCCTGGTCTGTTGATGTTCTTATGCAGCTTATATGGCAAACAATCTGGACCCAGGTCAGACTGATCCCTCCCCTGTAACATTGTGTTCCATGAAAAGAAATCTCCATGAAAAAAATAGTCTGAAGTGCATTTGAATGTATGCAGCAGACTAGAAATGCAGACAAAATTTTAAGATAAAAGTTAATGCTGGCTAAACATTAATCAAGCTTTCTGGTGTGGATTTGTTAAAATGCTTGTCACAATGCAGGGTACGGATTGTTATTTTTAACAACTGAGAGTCTCTTTATCAAATTTATCAGATTTTTAACACTAAAACAAACACTGATTTTGAGGCTCCTCCCCAAATTTTGAACACTGGTCGTTTGTCTCCTGGGTAGTTATTTAGAAAGGATACAAAGGATAACAATTGTTTAACGTATCTATGATTTCTACTCGCTTTAGAAGTAGTGTCCTTGATGGAACGCCATGGATCACAATAGTAGTGGTACTCCTGGTAATACAGTTGAAAGCACACCAGAACGCAGTTTCCGAGTCTGTCGATTTTAAGGAATTAATATTAGAACATATATATATCTACTGTTTATGATATACTTAATGTATTTAAATTCCAAGCTTAACGAACTTGAGTGAGAAAGAAATTTGTAGCAAACAGCGTCCACGAAGAATTGCAGTGATTTGGCATTTATTAATATTTCATAATACGAACGTACAGGTATGTGTTTTTTATAGTTTATTTTGATACATGTACACTGCTTCTTTTTATGACGATCATAAATACGAGGCGCATTATGGCCACATTTGCCAGGTAGCTGGCTAGCTGCATGAGTAGAAGATTTCATACTTGTTTTCCATTTTTGCACATTGAGCTTCCACTCGTGACAATCATTACCTTTCAGTTTTTCCCATGTCATTTTGGGCTTTCCTGGCCCACGCCTTCCGTCAACCTGTATATCACCTATTGATTGAATGCACCACCAGAATGCTCCACAGGTCAAAACCTGAGTTAAGCCATCTCTCTCTCAAAACGAAGTCAAAGTCCTCCAGCTCAAAATAATCAAGCTTTGCCAGATAGTCTTGTGACATAACTGCAGCCACATCCTTTGGCATGATAATGAAGATATGTCTGATGATGGTCCAACCGTGAAGGTTGGGCTTGGTCAACAGCCAAGTTTATTGGCCTGAAGGACGATGTTTCACGCGTAAGAGCTGTGCACATGATCATAGGACTTGTAAGAGAGGTGGCGGGTTGTTAGAACGGGCAGTAGTTCTCTGAACGTCTTCCAGACAGTTCTAACATGAGTGGTGGCGGTCAGCTCACAGCCTTCGCCAACGGAAGCATGTCATCCAGGTAGCAGAAGGAAGCTACCACTTCCATCTTATCAGGTCCGACCTTAACAGCACTCTCCCGTCTGCGCTCTATAGTTCCTCTGTACCATGCACACCTATTATCAAGATAAGACTGAGGCCGCTGCATTTCTGATGCAGCCATTGCAGTAGATGCTGTTCTTGCCTTCTCCTGTATCACAGACATCGCATAGGAACTCACTTGAACTTGGCAGGAGGTCAATTCCTATACCGAACATCATGTGCATTTACCCTCAACCCCTTCCTCCCCCTTTTCTATATCGAAAGATTCCTTCAGCGATTCAGTAATGACGCCGATATGGTCTGCATAGGGAACTTCCCAGGGAGCTCCAGAGCAAAACTTATGTGACAATGCCTCCAGTACAATGATGAAGAGCAATGGACTAAGTAAAAAGCCATAGTGGACCCCAACCGTCACCTAAATCTCTTGGCTGTAACTATTAACAACACAGACAAGGATTTGCACAAAGGCATTCACACCCCGGGTAACATAGATTTCTCTGCTCCCACCAGATAGATTTTCGAGGAACACAGTTAAATGCCTTCTCTAGTTCCAGGAAGGCCATATAAATCTGTTAGTTCACTGCTAGGCATTTCTCCTGCATTCACGGCACCACAAAGATTACATCTGTCGTGCCTCTTCCTTTCCTGGGGCAAAGACCAACTGGGAGTCATCAATAGACACCACCTGTTGTATGATGTCATATGAATCCTCTCTCGGATTTTCATGGCTAATAAACCTCGATAGTTGCCTATGTTCAGAGCATCACCCTTGATGCTATAAACATTTAAACGAGGTTTTCTTCAGACTAATGGGATGAATAGTATCAATTCAAATTTTTGGTGGTTGCCATGGAAACGTGCCAACAGTTTGCTTTTGCAGCATCTAATTTTCAATTTTCGTGCAATTACCAGGATTTGTTAACATATACCATAAGGTTAAAATAATGGCCTAAATATTATTTCCCATGTACGCCGTCTCGAAAATATGTTGTATTGTTATCATTAATCACTGCTTTCAGTTTTCCTTTGTTTGGTTCTCTTTTTTAAAAAATAGAACAACTCAACACATTGGCCTCGGAACCCCACTTTGCGAGGCTTAAAATAAAGCGATTTTACACTTATGATTGAGTTAAATGTTAACAACCGCATGAAATGAAGACCATAAAACGCACAGGTTGTATGTTTTTCTACGATTTCTGCGATTCTACAGCAATAAAAGTCACCACGTACATATGAAGCTGTGATATGCTGTCTCTATTTTCTTAGAAGTGTTGTTAAAAACGGCTGGAACTTCACTGCAAAGTTGTATAATAAGCGGACACTAGCGACTTCACAATGTTAAACATTGTTTTTTTGTCAGGTGTGGCCTGGGCGTATGATTTTTACTTTTGACCCAATTTTCGCGGGATTCTATTGGTCAATAAAACAATACATCAAAGTCTCATGATTTGCTGTTTGCGCAAACAGTCTGATTGTTTCCCATACGAAAAATTTGACAATACCACAGTGGATTGCCGCCAGACGTCACCAATACTCATATGGTAATCTTAGATTCTTGCTGACATACTTTCTGTTTCACATCTGTTATACTTAACCTAACACCATTCGTACCTATGTAAGTCGACTCGTACCTGATTTTTGTCCAACATACAGATTCGTGATACTTACATTTTTATGGTATTTCAGAAATAAGGGTTCCCTTCAAGCACATTATCGTTGTGACGTCATCAGACACTATTTAAAGAGAATACACGTTTTTTACGCATGAGGCATTAAGTGGACGAGGTTTAGCTAATGTCAGATAAGATTTGACAACTAACCTTAAGTAGCTGATTAGCACCATGGTTACTAAACTGATAGGAGATGCCAATCGTTTTGCAGGTAAATTCAATTAGCCAGTCAAAAGAGATAATTGAGCCGCGACATGAGATTTCCAACAATGTGGTATATGCGACCAGCAAAGGCTCAGACCAGCATGCGCATACGTGCATACTAGATTATTCTATGAATATTAAGCTACTGACCGAACATCATTTGGAGCTTCTAAGCTCAATAGGAGGCTGCACAGGCTCGTCTGAGTCTACACTTCTCAAAATGCCACATTGTTTGGAATCAAATGTCACGGCTCAAATTAGCTAAAGGAGCTGTTGGAGATGTTGACACTTTAATTATTATGGATTTTTGAAAAAAATGTGACTACTTTTGAATATCGCACTAATTCAGACAATATACATGTACTGATGAATAGAAAAAAGGTTCTGCGCAATCCAGCCGCCTAGTGTCAAAGTAAGGAAGAAGGCAAAGATCAGGAATCCATAAAATCAAATACCATACTTGACCCAGGAAACCATAAGGAAAAGTGACAAAAACACAAGAAAACATCACATACAAGAGAGCCAAGAGGTCAGCACTTTCTCAGCAGGTTACCACAAGGCTGCAAGGAACAGACAAGACAGTATGACAACAAATAACAAATAACAAAATGATCCTCAAAAGAAGCACCCCTTTGCAACGGTCAGAAAAAAATTACTGGAGGGCGTAAACATGCTTGAAGGTACTCGCCTTTATTTCTGATGTTGATCAAGACAGATAGATGTTTGGTTCATATGAAAGATCCCCAACTTACCAATGTGTCATCTCATAATACGAGGGTCATTTTTATGTTCGTAGAATTGGGCTGTATTTCGACAAATATAAAATTTAGGATACCGTAAGTATATATATTTTGAAAGGTCTAGCTTATGTCTATCAACTGATATAATTTTTACATCATTTGCGCTTAGTTCGGTCAAGATATATAGCTTTGAAAAGGCATGGTAAAGGGCACTGGTCGAAATCCATGTCATTTTAACCACGCAGCAAACAGGAAATAAGACGCTGTTAAGTTCCATTCGCTATGGTGATATAAGCATTTGTCAAGCCGATTTTTCTTTAGCACCATCAAAATTAATTATTCAAACGCTAATCGTAGACAAGTGCAGAAAACCTTTAAGCATGTTGTTTGCTCTTCTATAACCATTTCAAAACACCCATCAATATACCAAAATAATCACAGTCAAGTGCTAGTGTTTATATCTGTTAAAAATATGATTATGAACAAATTTTGAAATTTCTTCTTAATTTGCATAGCACATGATATACTCAATTATTCGTCAGCAGCTATATTGATGTATTGATTTAAGCGAGTAACTGGCAACTTCCGGTACTGTCATGCCCCATGTTATAAAAAGTGGGGGGGTAAATCAACCCTGAGTAGAAAAGACAATAACAATCAGATCTGCATAATTTTCTTATTGCAGTAATTACAACACCTGTTAAGAGGCACTAAAACAGTTTTAATGAATTTTCTAAATATATTAAAGTGTATGTTTATGGCTTTGAACATTTTACTTAAATCAAAAATAAATATTTCATAATGTACTTATTTATTTTTCATAGATCATCCCCTCATCTGCTAAGTTAATTATAGCAGTGTTCATTGCCTTAATCTAAACATCTGGGGGCTGCCATATTACATTAATGGACATTAAAAGATGGACATTAACCTCTATTTCAGGTCAGCTAAATGACTCATGGAATCACCTTGCTAGTGGTTCTATGCATTGCTTCATTTCAATATTGGATAATTGATATTCTGTTTTAATAACAATTACCAGTCAGATTAATTCAAATTAGAACGTTACGACTATTAAAAGAAAAGTATTTTGTTTTTCAATAAGTTTCAGTTAATTTTGCTATGTCTTATTGTGCCCAAAATGAAGAAAGTTGTTACAAAATATGTCGTCTTCTATAGTAATAATTAGTGCTTTAAGGGTTGAATTTTAGAAATAATTATCAAACCTTGACCCATGTATCAAAATATAGTCATCAATGTACACACTGCTTAAAATATAACTTTGAAACATTGTTAATTTTTGCCATTATCAAGGATTTAAGACTTTGGTCTGGTAGTGTGTAAGCAGGTCATAGTGATTCCAGTCCACTTGTTTAGGAGCTCATTGATCTGCAAATGGCCAGATCACCAGTGCCGACTAAAAGTATTTAATTACAGGCTAATTGAAGGGATTTCACACACATTAAATGAATGATTATTCCTACCATACTATAAGCTCTATAATAAATGCATTTCACAAAAGTGTGAATTTTCCCTTTAACGCTCCATGACGTCATTTATGTAAAAAAAACAAAATAAGGGATTTAAGCACCTCTAGGCTATTTATCTTGCAGTTCATTTCTAATTAAACAAAAGTATTAACTTTGTTTTGGGATGAAAGTTACCATAACACTTCCAGCTACCATGTAAACAAGAAAAAATCTAATACTACTTTACGGCTAACATATTGAGCCATATTCAAAAGCCCGTATCCAACTTCCACTTGTGTCAATTTTCTACAATAAAAGTTCATATATATGTTCTGCGCAAAGTGAGAATCTGGACAATTCCGGAATCGCTCTGCGCAAGGTGAGAATTCCTAAATTGGCGGACAGAGTGAGAATTCTTACTTTGCGCGATACAATTCCGGAATTGTCCGTGCGCAAAGTGAGAATCTGGACAAAGTGAGAATCGTATATCCGTAAAATGTTTTGCGGGTAAAAGTGATATGGAACTGAGGTTTCCAAACTTTTACAAAGTAGTTCAATTGCATATTCGCCTTTAAGGGTAGGGTTACCGTTAATCAGCTGAGATGAGGGAGGGGTAAACGGTATTATGGCAGGAGGACAGAGTACAAATTCTAACTTTACTGTGTTCTGGGTGCTGCGGTGTCAAAATAGAAGAGGAAAATCATTAGTCTATTAAAATGATGATCAACAAAGAAAATTTGCAGCAAAGCCTGATTTGTTTCACATTCGCAGTGCTAATTATTATAATTATTATCTATCTTCTTTCTTTATGCACTCACTGCATTTGCGCAAAATGCCGAGGTCGAACTCTAAAAGTATATGTAGAGGATAAGTGTTGTGTAAAATATCAGACTGCTCACTTCGAAGCATACGACTGACGAAAAAAGAGTTAATATTTACGGTAGGTCTGACTACCAACTTGATGCATGTATGCCGAATGTTGTGGGTAGGGGAGACCGGGGCAAAATGATACATGGGGCAAAATGAAACAGCGCGATTTTTCAAACGATAATGCTATATATGACGATTCTTACTCAAACTGAATGGGCGCATCAAAATCCGCCATATTATAAGAAAGGCTCAGCCAAAACAGAGCAAAGTTAAGCTTTTTTATATAAACAATTGACTTTTGAGGCACCCTGAGTAAATTTCGAAGGTATCAGTTATTTCATGAATGTGAAAAATGTGGTGGATATATATTTCAATTGTATCGTGTAAATTGAACAATATAGATACTGATATGTCTACAAATAATCAGGACTATTGTGGGGTGTCGTATTTTTGAATTGTTACGAGAACAGTAAACAAGAGGTCACTGGGGCAAAATGATACAGCGTGGTTGGGGCAAAATGATACAGTCTGAAATAATCTAATTTGACTCTGTTTAAAAGCATTTTCAAGATATTTTTATCGAAACTGTCTATTCCTATCACAAGAAAATTAAATGATACTGCTATGTCTGAAAAGTACCATTTTATTTTTCAGAATGTTAAAAACTGGTGGTCAACTGTTTCATTTTGCCCCGTGGCAAAACATAAAACATGAATGGTAACAAATGTGACTCAGAAAATTCAGAAAACTGTTCGTGTTCAATCATATTTCCGTGGCGATATATAGCATTATAAATTGTTTAATTGTGTTTATAGTTATTTCTGTGCTAAGTCTTGAATATTTGAATCTGAGAAGAGAAAAGTCTTACTGTATCATTTTGCCCCGTGTACTGTATCATTTTGCCCCGTGTACTGTATCATTTTGCCCCGTGCACGGGGCAAAATGATACAGCTGACCACACATTTTGAATGCTTGATTTCAAGCACTAATGTCACTGTATCCCTGTTTTTCTTTCTTTCAAATTGTAGCTAATACTTGACAGTACATTATACATTTAAAAGCAATAAGATATATCCAGTCATAATAGCAGGAAAAAAATATTTTAAAAAAGTGGATCATTTTGCCCCGGTCTCCCCTAATGTCCGCATTGGCATTGTGCATACATGTGGGCATGTCAGCGTGTTTTGCTCGTCCTTTTGTTCATCAGTCCTTTGCTTCTACTCGTCTGTTTGTAAGTCTTGTGATTTATATCATCGTGCTCGTCGTTTTATCTTCCGTCTGTCCATTTTTCTGATATTCCGTCCGTCCGTCTGTATGTCTATCTATGTACCTATGTAGAGACGAACGTAACAGTGTATGTACTGTGGACATCGAAAATTAAATTGACTTGACTGATACCTTGTCTGGTTTGAGTCTTCACTGGACACTCATTACATTTGGTTGTTGTTTTTTCGTGTCGCGGTTCAAACGAAAGCATTACCGGTATGTGCACCTTTTTATGCAAAAACTGTGTTTACGATCCCTAAAAAGTACACATATATTTGTGAGCGATAACATTGTACTATTCCACAAGTCGTTTATGACAGTGACGAAAGGTAAATAACTTTCTATAACTGTAAGATCTGCTGATACCTCAAACTTTGTACTAAAACATATTATGACCTCTGTCGGACCCTCCTTGTTTAATAGAACATAAACTTTACGTTGAAAACGCTGTTTGGATTCTTCATACGTTGTCCACACGGGAATGTTCATCTAATGAGCGTCTCCGTCCCAGAGGGAGGGGGGGGGGGGGGGTACTCTGATATTTTCATACATACGTAGGCTTGGGCCATTTCTTTGGGCTCAAATTTTTGAATTTCAATAATTTTTTATATATATATATTTTTTTTTTTTTGGGGGGGGGGGGTCAGAAAAATGAATATTTTTGGGGGGTATGAAGAAATTCTGGATATTTTGGGGGGGTGAATTTTTGGGGGGTATGAAGAATATTTTTGGGGGGCTTGAAATTCTTGGTATTTTGGGGGGTGTACGGTAGATGCGGGGCCCGAGCATACGTATGAAGAACAAATCAGAGTAACCCCCCCCCCCCTGAGGTCTCCGTGCGGTGTTATGTTGACTGAAGGGCCCATTTGAATGTGAAAAAAATGTGGATCCTGATGAGCTGACTTATCAAAGATCGCTTTTTTTAAAAAAACGGTAGAAACTGAGCAACCAATACTTTTCAAATTTTGAATGTAGAATAACCAGTATCTTAAATAACGAATATATAACTCAATCCAAGATTTAAATCTTTTGAATAGCGCATGTCGAACTTCAAACTCAACCCAAAATTCAAATTTTGAATGTTTAATACCGAATATCAAGCTCAACCCATCACTCAATTTTTTAAATATCTAATATCGAATTTTTGACAAATAAAATTTGAATTTTGGATTGACCTTGTCTTTCGGTATTCGAGATTGAAAAAATAAAATTATTATTTTTGTCCTAGCAAACACTGCGGGCCCTGATGAGGCGCCAGCTTGTGCGGCATTTCATCTTGGTCTGCACTGTTTACCAAAGTGTACGTTTGTGAGCTCCCGTTCTACGAACGGTTAATATTTCACTGTTCCCAAATAAATGCATGCAAATGAGATGTGATTTCATGATATAAATGATATGAACCCGGTTAGCAGTTAATGTGATCCACGAGATACTACGAAATAACGCCTTACATATATATATATATATATATATATATAAGAACTGTTTCTTGTGTATATGAAAGGCATTCGTTCGATAATTCTCTTTTCCTGTAAATAGCTATCTCTCAACATTTTTTTTCTCTTCCAAACCATTTTTTGTAGGCAAAGCTGCACATCTCTATTGCATGCCCTCATACTTAACCATTGCATGTTTGTTGTTATCTTATGTGTATGAATGTTCTCTTGTAAATCTCTTAATGGAGGAAATAAAGATTAAGAAGTGAGTAAAAATGTGAATGTTGAACCAATTATGGTTAAACAGGATTTCGATTTGTTTTCTAATACACCTCTAAACGGATAAGGAAGACCCTGATCAGCCCGACATACATGGGGCTGATGACCAGCTTGGGCCTAAATTACATAACGTTTAAAGGTCATCGAAGATCCCGAGCAGCCCCAACTCAGGGTGTCGGCTGACCTTGGCCTCACAGGTCTTTTTTGGTAAAGGGGCTCTTGCATGGTATGGGAAATTAACATGGGAGTCTGCACACGCTTGGATTTTGAAAATATTATGTTATTTGATTGTCTGGGGTATAACTTTAATATCTATGGTGCGTTTTGAGTTTTTATGCAATTCCATTGCTTATTTATGACGTCATGAATGATATCACTATAATACCTTAGGGTACCCAGTTATAATCATTTCTAAAGTAATTGACATACCATGTAACGGGCGGAGAAATGTTTTATTAAATAGCTATATCATTGATAAGTTCGCTGTTACTTAAAATGGCTTTGTATGTATTAGGATATTAGGTGGGCATTCATTTTTATAGCATGGTACCCCAATTTTCGCCTGTATATTTTGTATTCAGTCAAATTTGGAATTAACATTTTTACAAGTTGCGGTTTTTGTCAAGATACCATTTCAACATATAAACTATCCATATATGTTAAGAATATTTAGACCCAATTTCATGAAATTCAAGGACCGGTAATATATTTTTTAACATGATGTAAACACATGGCGCTAATTCATCGAAATGTAAAAAATACTATAATTATGTTTCAGTGTAAAACATACTTGAATACTTGCTTAGTTTGAATCATCATGCCAGTACGTTTATTGGTAGAAGTTGATATGTTCAGTGTTTTCCCCTATTATGGATTGGAAAAAGAAAAAAAACAATATTCTTTGATATTAAGTGCCATGATTCTTATTTAATGAAGTGCTTACACAATAATATTAGCCAAAATGATACAATATGTTGACACCTGTACTTAACACATCTAGTTTCTAACATTAAAACTACATCTAGCCAATGTTACACTTAATATGTAACATTATTGATAATTTTAATTCATACAGAAGAGAAACCTTATGACAAGTCAGTTCATACAGGAGAAGAACCATATATTTATGGTTTTATAATTGTAAGACTCATAAATAAACCTGCTTCACAAAAATAACCCCCTGTCAGACCTATTGGTTACAATTTACCATTTTGGTCACAGATAACTCTTGGCTTCAAAGGTATTGCTAATTTAATGCTTAAATCTTCTCTGTTAATACTGTTTTGTGAAACTAATGCTGATTTCCATCAAATAGCAACATTTATACTTTAGCTGGCTGTATATTCTAGGCATACAGTTTTGTTTCTGGACCTCACTTATTCATGTAGAACACTGTTTTATGATACCTTTGATAAGACTCTGTTACACGTTATCCTGGTCACGGCACCAAAATGTAGTTCCTCTAGCTCAGTTGGGATGTAAAGGAAATATTTAGTCTTCTTGTTTTCACATGTTTATTGTTAGGATATTATGTTTCTTAAACGATATCATGCAGGACTTGAGGAAGTGATACACATTGTCTTGGCCCCATGGTGCCATGACACAAGGCCATGACCTTCCGCATTTCTGACCATTGAATCATTTAAAATTGTCTAAACATGTCTTTCTTTAAGAAAAGTTGAAGTAGATTAAAAAAAAACTCCTTATGTCGAGTTATTGATTCATTTGAACTAAATATTTAATTTTGCTAAAACTGACCTATACCCATAAGAGGTAGGAAATGACAAAGTTACCGGTTTCGGATTTTCATGATATTTGGCTCAGATCAGCAGTATATATATGGCATGTTTTTGTGATAACATGATATCTTGACAAAGACTAGAACATATCCATCTTTCGAATTGAATGTTGAATGTTTTGTAAATTTTTGAAAAAAAATATTGAAATTGTACAATCACTTCTTCTGAAAACGTAAACCTTAATTTATCCAAATGGTTTCGTGGTATTAAAATAATGTCTATGGTATTTTGGATTCAATCTAGATGACAAATCATAGAAATAAACAAAACTATAGATTTAGGAAATGGAAATTTAGAGACAGGTACCACCTCAAAGGTGGAGTACGTCAGGGTTGCTTGTTTGTTTGATTTGATTCTTTATGTCCCATCAACAATCTTTATGTTATATAGGGACGGATCTTCCTGGGTTGAACCGGTACTAAGCTAGGATAAATGTGTCTTGCTCAAGGACCACAACGCAGTGACGCCGTTGAGGCTCGAACCCGCGGCCCTTCGGTCTCGAGTCAAGCACTCTACCACTGAGCCACTGCGCTCCCCGCGTCAGGGTTGCTTCCTAAGCCTTATGCTTAACTATCTAATTCGATGAATACATTTTCATAGTTCGTATATAATGAGTTATTAATATGCAAAGTTTGAAGAAAATCCATGCGTGGGCACAGATGAAAGTACCCCTTGGGTAGTTTCTAATAAACACCGATAAACAGGTAACATTAAGAGACAATATCGAAACTCCGCCCACTGTAGAGAGATTGACTGACCATGTGACCTTCATACCACACCTTAAGCATCGTTTCATTGGTTCCCGTTATTTTATTTTCACATCTAAATTATTTTATTCATGTCTCAAAAAACGAAAGGATCATTGACACTTGCTATGGGTAAATGCCTATGGTTTTCAGTAAAAATAAAAGTTTGTCAATTGTCCCTTTCTTCACCTTGAAGCTACCCTGACCAGAGTACTTTATGGCTGTGAAATCCGTTTTCGATATTAAATGCTTCAAAGATGTAAAATTTTGGGTAGAACAATCAGTTTTACATTAAGATATATAGAAATCCGAAAACATTTTTTAAAATATCGTTCCCCCCGTGTGCAAGCAAAAGCTTTTGCATGTATATGTGTTACCATATTTTACACATTGTATGAAAGTGGCTTGCTGGCACAAGGGGGGGAAAGATGTTCAGCAGCCCAAAAAACCCAGGGCCTAAGCCCATAAAATGCCTTTTCTACCAAATAAGAAATTAATGACAGTAATGAAATTCTCTAGAACCAACCTCCTAAATTGCTTTGTATTCTGTGCTAGTTTAATATAAAGTACTTAAAGATTAAAAGTAGAATAAGCAAGGTTTTATGCATTTTTCATAAGAAAAAATCTCACTGTTATTAAATGACACATTATTTTGCAAACGTCCTGTACTTATCTATTTGCATGCTAGGGAATTGTTCACGTTTTTATTTTCGTCTGCTGACTTTCTTCAAAATAAAGTTTTTAAAAATAAACCACCCAGGACCACCATCAGAGTGTCAAACAGTTTGGATCCAGATCAAGACGGTCATTCCGTTGGTCTTCATCTGGGTTCAAAATGTTTGCAAAAGGCTATTGGCAAACGACAAAATCATCCACTGGTATGCAAAGAGTTATAACAGGTAAATACTTTAGTGTTCAATATATTGTCTCCTATAGGGATATACATGCATATGTATACCATAAATATTCGGACACTTTAAATACATTCAAAATGCTATGCCCTTTAAACAAAGCAAAATCAATATTCAAAGGATCTAGTTAGAATCAGTTTTATTTTCCAATGCTAAATGGGACACTTTCATTCCTTCAAAAATATTTATTTCTTTTGATGAGCTTTCAGTTTTGTATTATTTACGGTACATGTAGTCAAAAATGTACAGGTAACTTCTAAATTATCTCCCCAAAATCATTTTATTACAAAACATATTTTGTTTTTAAAACAATTTCATCAACTATCGTGATTCGTTAATGCTCTGCATATGGTATAATCAATAGATATCACCATGCCTACCAAATAAATCAAGAAAACGTGCAGAAATCACTTTTTACAGCACTTTTTATTTTCATGAAATTTCAGACCCCCTCCCCTTTCTACCCGCCATAACTCTCGAGTGCGTAGGAATTTTGAAAATGTTTTGCTAGCTGGCACTTGCCATTAGATTTATCTATTGCATTGATACTACATGCACCACACTAGAAGCTAAAAAGCAGCGTTCTGTGAATTAGAAAAATAGGCGTATAAAGCCCAAACTGTCAATGATCCTTAGCAATAAAGATAAATAAATGCTAAATTAGCAGATTGCCGATCCATTTGTACTAAAATTATTTTGAAGAGTTCTAGGATTTTATTTATTCGATTCTTTTGGGATTTACTGATAAAAGATAAAAAAAAATCTACACCATTGTATCTAAAACTTGGGTGAATAAATTTTGACTCCCCCATGGTGATTGAAATGGCAGTGTAAACCCTGATCAAATTGCATTCTAATTTGCGCTTAGACTGAATGATAAGGCATATTTATCGGAAAATTTAGGGTAAATGCGGAAACTGATCACAAAAAATATTTTCAGGTCAGCTAGATGGGTTTGAAATCACTTGTACTTTTATTAAGTAAAACTGCACTCAAAACGCTTTTTTCTTAAAAAAAAATAAATTTTACATTTTTGAACCAAAAAATCGTGAAGTGATAGAAAATTATTTCAAAGCATCGCTTATTTTTAGCCGATTGAAAGGCACATATTTGTGCAAAATTCATTTCAATATCATAATAATTAGGGCGTCAGAAAAATGAAATTGAAAAGTGGTCACATAACTTCTGTTCAGTGTTTACCGTTCGCAATAGAATGGGGTAATCTCTGTCAAACTTCCCAGGATGCACGTAAAATCGGGGCACTGCCGGCCTGTCAGCGAAACGCCATCCGAATGGCGTTTCGCTGGCGGGGCCGATAGTGGCCCGCGATTGGATTCTGGCTGGGTTTACTCTCGGATCATCTATCAAATAAAAACCAGCGGGTTACTATAAACATGAATGGACAATCCTAGGCATGTATAATAAAACAAACAGGATAGACCAAACCATGTGAGTTGAATTCAAAGTTTTGTTTTGTTTGATTTGATTCTTTACGTCCCATCAACAATCTTTTAGTTAAACAGGGACGGGTCTTCCTGGGTTGAACCAGTACTAAGCTTGGATAAATGTGTCTTGCTCAAGGACCACAACGCAGTGACGCCGGTGAGGCTCGAACCCGCGGCCTCTCGGTCTCTGAATTCAACGTTATATTTGAGTTAAAATCTGAAATTATTTTTCTTGCGACGATTTCATTGTGTTTTAAGGTATGGTTATTTCATTGGTTGTGCGTGTGTTCTGGAAGCTAACTTTCGGGCCTGTCGCTCGTACGTGCGAATCAACCACACATTAACTTGCGTATTGCACCGGTATGGACATGCACTGTGTGCGTTGCGTAAATGAAATAATGAAGCCAGTATAATGTACCGAGTTAAACTGTGATTCGCCGCGTGTCCATTTTCTCTTTTCGGCACCATTTCGTTTGCCCAGTACATCCATCCGTCCGTCTTAGACAAACGCTCAAAATATTATTTAATTTACTAACTTCTCGGATAAGTTATATTTATGTTCTCATCAAAAGGTTGTCGCTATTTAAAGAAGGGCATGCTGTTTTCCTTACCATAATCGTTCTCTCTCTCTCTCTCTCTCTCTCTCTCTCTCTCTCTCTCTCTCTCTCTGTAACTGGTTATGATTTTTCTCACGGACAGCCGTTTTAAGTCAAAATTTTGCTGACATCATCTATAAACTAGTGATGCTCGGAAAACTGTTGAATAAAGGACTTACGTGCATCACTCACATTTAGTCTGTTTATTTAAATTATAAAGTGTTAACTGTCCATCTCTCTCTCTCTCTCTCTCTCTCTCTCTCTCTCTCTCTCTCTCTCTCAAAACAGGCGAATTTGATACATATTAAGCGATACCCGGATTAACCTAACTAATTATATCCTCTCTCTCTCTCTCTCTCTCTCTCTCTCTCTCTCTCAAAACTGGCGAATTTGATACATATTAAGCGATACTCGGATTAATCTCTCTCTCTCTCTCTCTCTCTCTCTCTCTCTCTCTCTCTCTCTCTCTCTCTCTCTCTCATAGTCACATACAGGATAATGATGATGATTCTTTATTTTCCTCCATGATATAGGAGAGCATTTTACAACAAATATATACACATATATGATAATGCTAACATATGTACAATTAATATAGGAATGACAAGATTGGAAAAGGTGAGAGTGGGCAATAGCTGGTAACAAAACAAAGGGTCAGTTCAGCATATGCGTCCACATAGCTAAGCTGCACCTTCTTTGCCAGGAAGTGTCCAATTCAAAATCGGACTAATATTCGAATGAATTAGTTATTCTCTCGGAAAAGCACCATGCTACACATCCAGACGTCGCTATGTAGCTTGTACAATGAGATCCTGAACCCATATGCTCTAATAGCATGTTTCAAAACCCATATCAGTAGGACGAGCCCGAGTCCATTTTTGGGATGATAATTTTCAAGATAGTCTAATTTTTATATACCATTTTGTAAGCAAACAGTGGAGACCCTGATCAGACGCCGCGTTCTGCGGCGTCTGATTTGGGTCATCACTGTTTGCATAATTATGTCCCACGAAAAGGACACTAGGCTTATATAGTAAAATTACCAACGAAGGCTTCAGTGTTGCAGCACGTTTTGTAATAATGTAATAATTATTACATTTTGATTTTTTTATTTCATTTTGCGTCGCCAACGTCGACGCAAAATGAAATAAAGATGTAATAATACGATTATTACATTTTGCGTCGATAAGGTGCATATCAACGCAAAATGAAATAATGTTGGAAGAAAGCTAGCTTATTTAACTCGTTTGATTTAGATTAGAGATATAATCTTGAAATTTCATAAAATAAGTTTGAAATTGAAATCACCTATTTTATTCTTCTTTCCTTGACATTTTGAACTTATACTCTCATTTTAAGCCTATGAACGTTTAAGCCTCGTTCTGACTATACCTATGTAGCCACAGTGCATCCCGATACAGTAATGCACTGGGACACATTTCATAAAAAATTGAATTGCATTCTGACCTTAACGATGTTACCCCGGTATAGCCCTGTTTTTTTCTAGACTTTACATATTGTTATATATACATATGCAGAATTTGTTAAACTGAGCAGACCGGGCCTCTACCGTGCCCAACCCAAGTAGCAACAAGTTTTCGGGTAAAAATGGGGCTTTACCGGCTGAAACCATGACAATACCTGTCACAACCGGTGCGAACCGTGACGCTACCATTCTTAATTTGGGGCTCTACCGTCCTATCACAGGGGCAAACCATGAGGGTGTCTTCAACATGCTCGGCTAATAACGGTGGAGACACGGACGTTGCGGGTGTCGTCCCGGTTTACCACGGTATTTGACAGCATTCCTGGTGACTCGCGTTGACTCCAAGTTGTTTTCAACATCTTAGAACAACCAGGGAATGAGCCGGTTCAACACTGTTCATCCTGGTTCGCCAAGGTTGTCCACTATTGTGACATGGTTTTACAACAGTTCATCCCTGATCACAAAGCCAGGATGAAACGGCCCCTTAGATATAGACAGTGAGAGGAGCACAATTTCGCACAATGGTCACCATCGCATTACCAGTGATACAGTATATCAGACCAGTGTCTCCTTATTTGCATGCCAGAGGTTAAATAGTCCCGAGTGCAATTACAGAGATTACCTACTGATATGCCTGCTAATGCAGCAGCCGTCCAAAAAATTATTACATGTTTACACGCTGGCCTGAAAATCGCGGCGACGTGAATGACGTTATATATGACGCTGATGGTGCATGCATGGGTCGATATGGATGCGTGGGAGGGCCCATGAGGGACAATATGGGTTCCCGTGAGTGGCTTGTTGTGGGTTTGAAATCACGAGCAGAATCAGCTCGGGTAACTAAGCATTTTGTTACTATTTTCAGTAAAACATTTTATAAATATGAATTCAGAATCCTGAATTCAAGATTTTTAGGCGGACTTACCATAGAAAGTCAGACCAAAATGCTAACTTAAGCAGATTATGATAGCTTCTCTGATTTATTATTAGTTTATCGAAAGACTATTGAGCATTTGAATTTGGTTTTTTAAGTTTATGTAGGCATACTACATTTTTTTAAAAGTTCAGGACCATTCAGGATTTTGGAAATTTTGAACTTTCACTCATATTTCACCTTACCACACCTTTTACATGGGGAACCTTGACGCAGCGACTAACCATTACTTCATGCATATACTGTCCAAGGCGGTGCTTCTTTTGTGGATCGTTTTTGTTAGTTATGCTTCATGTTGGTGTGTGTTGTAATGTCGTGTCTGATCTTTGTAGCCTTGTGGTCACCTGCTGGGAAAGGGCTGACCTCTTTGCTATAATGTGTGTGTTGTGTTTTGTCACATTCCCAGTTGTGTTCTGGTTTGCGTTAGAGTTAGGGGTGGGGTTGGCGCCGTGAGGCTGGTTTAAGCCCTCCAGTAAAATATTTTACTGATCATTCCAAGGCGGACCTTCTTTTGTGGATCTTTTATGCCTTTTCTGTCTTGTGTTTGCTATGCCTTTGTGAACGTCTGTTTATATGTGCCTTGTGGTCACCTGCTGGGAAAGAGCTGATCTCTTGGCTCTCGTTTGTGGTGTTCTATGTTGATTTCCCATTGTTATCCTGGGTCAGGTTTGGTACTTGATTGTATCGATTCCTGATCTTTGCACCTTACTTACTTTGTATACTATCTAAATATAACACTATATCAATTCTGTTCATGGGATTTATTTCTCATTATCTAGGAGCATATTTAAAGTCATAAGGGCGTTTTCAACGGGAATAAACCATTGTAAAAATTGCTGTAAGAAAAAATCAATCAGTTGTTCCTTCTGGCTAAAATTATTACATTATTTCATAACGCGTTATGCTAGGACAACGCAAAATGAAATTATGTAATAATATGAAGTAAATATACTGTTTTTAAACTATGCTTAACGTGAGATGGCTGAATACTATTCAAATATAACACAATATAAATTATGTTAACGGGATTCATTTACAGACATATTTAAAAAGGTGTTTTGTACGTGAATAAACCATTGTAAAAATTGCTGTGAGAAAAAAATCAATCAGTTGTTCCTTCTTGTTAAAATTATTACATTATTTCGTAATGCGTTATGCTAGGACAACGCAAAATGAAATAATGTAATAATGATATGCAACATGACTACTTTCAGACCTTTTGACCTCAGGTTTGACCTTTTGAACCAATCCCAGGGTCAAGGGTGTGTCTGTAGGCAAAATATTTGCTACATTGGTCAGCTTAAATTAATATGCAACATAACCATATTCCGAAAAAAGATTCATTTTGGCCTCGGTGCCACCCACTAAGTACACCCTAGGGGATCAGGCCCAGGCATTCAATCTAAAATCCCTAATGTTTAATAAATATTGCTGCTCTGCCTGCGTGCAAAATTTCAGCAAAAATATTGACAACTGCCTTAGTTTTTACGAAATTTAAATATTTGACCTTTGACACCTAAGGTGGGGTCAAAGGGGGTCGGGTACAATTTGGACACTGCCATTCTAAGCCACATGCACTGATCTCTTATGGTCTATAGTGAGAAGTTGTTAGATATAATAGCTTTGGTGAAATGTGAAGATCATCATACAAAATAGCTGATATAGGTTTTGCATTATAAATGCCTTTACTAAAACAAGGGCCATAACTCAAGTTCTTAATGGTCGGTTTTGACGAAACTTATAGGATATCGAGAGTACATGGTACATATCATTTGTACAAAGAATGATTCTAATATGACAAATAAGTACTGAGATATGGTTCCGGACAGACAATAGTGCGGACGGACGGATAGGACGGACGGATGCACGGACGACGAAAAATATATCCCTCTGACTTTGTCGGTGGATAACAAACAGGCGAAATCCAACGGCAATATTGATAAAAAAAAGATCAACAGTTCATCGAAAATCATAACAATTGAATAATTATGCCACCTATCATAGCATGAAACAAAGTGTTTATCATTTGAAACTGATCTGATGCCATTTACGCAAAATGTAATAAAAAAAAGTATTCCTACTATCAACGCATAATGTAACAATTATTACATTTTGAACCAACTGCACATGATTGACGCAAAATGAAATAAAAAATCTAGATTATTACATTTTGCATCGACATTCACAACGCAAAATGAAATAAAAAAATCAAAATGTAATAATTATTACATTATTACAAAACGTGCTGCAACACTGCAGCCTCTTTTAATTATCAAGTTAGTCTAATTTTTATATTCCATTTTGTAAGCAAACAGTGGAGACCCTGATCAGACGCCGCGTTCTGCGGCGTCTGATTTGGGTCTTCACTGTTTGCATAATTATGTCCCACAAAAAGGACACTAGGCTTATATAGTATAATTACCAACGAAGGCTGCAGCCTCTTTTAATTTTCAAGTTAGTCTAATTTCTATATACCATTTTGTATAATGTGTAATGCAGGACATGCAAACAGTGCAAACAAAATGTAATGCGATTGAAATGGCTGCCGTCGGAATTATATTCGAGTTTGAAAATGAGAAAACTCCTCTCTGCAAACGGTCAAAGTTAAAATGGGACTCCCATGCATCTATTGGGTCCGAGCAGTTCTCACTTTGTCCAACCCATTTCTACTTTGCGCAAGGCCTGGTTATAGTAAAAATCGATAAAATACCCCTTGCGCAATTCTAGAATTGTCCGGTACAATTCCGGAATCGGCGGACAAAGTAGGAATTCTCACAATGCGCAGGTACAATTCCGGAATTGTACCTATTCTCTCTTTGCGCTGAACATATATACCTACTGTACAATTTGCTGAGGTTCCAAACAAATCTTCCATATTTGATATTTTTTGCGTATATGCTATAATGGTTATAAAATATTGTATATCTTAGTGACCTTTATCTGCAGCCAAATTTTCAGAAGCTTTGTATGACTATGGACCCATTTTCATGCAATTATTACTAACGTTCTGTCAGAGACTAAGTCCATAAATGTCATATTTCTACCATATTTCCAGTGTCCGATATATAGGTATGTCTTTGCCTCATAGAAGTCATTAAAGAAATGCATTTTGAAATAATTTTGGGTTGCATGTATAGATAAAAAGCTCAATTTTTCTAAATATATGCACGATGTATGCATTTACTTTCGCTGTTTTCATTAAATCTACCATTCTACGAACATAAAAACACCCCTCGTACATACAAATCGAGACGTAAAAAGGAGACAAATCATAGATAAGGACTCAACAGTACATACAACTACATACCGGAGTAAAAGAAAGCCAACAGTTAACCCTGATAGGACCGATCACAGATACAGCATCAGGCCCTAATCCTCTCTTCTATAGATAGGTCGAGACCATCATAGAGTCTGAGGTCCAACCAACCAGCGAGCAATTAAAGAGAAAAGCAAAGTAGCCAACACTGATTGGGTTTACCACCAAGCACGCAGTCTGTTGAAATACATTAATGGTATAATAAATATTTTTATAATGAGATATTATTTAATAAACTGCGCTGAAAACTTTTTTCTTTAATTATGCACTAAGTCGCCATAAAACTGGTTCCAAAAAGTCCCTGATGCAAGAGAGATTTAAGTCTGACAATGAAATTAGTTATCAAATTATAGTATCAGTGGTTAAAATCTAGAAAAAGTTTGGCAAAATTTAGACTTCCACAAGACAGCTGCTACCATATACCCTTGATCGGTTGGTCAATATTTAAAGTTTTACTGGTACAATGTGGTAACTAACCATCCTTTTGTCGAAAGCCAGATTGATAATAGTTTCATGAATCAGTTTATATCAATTCCAGACACACATAAGATATTTGCAAAAGCCATTTTGACGGTAACAGACATGGTCGCATAGGCGCCGCCCTGAAACCTTAAAATGCTATCTTATATTTGCACTCAACATGGCGGCTCATTATAACAGAGATTTAATTAATGATAGTTCAGCAGCACTCTTTAGAGATATAATGAGAAATATTAGACTAGACGAAGGAATGGTTGATATATTTAAAACCATAATTGGGCCCTATTGGGTCAATACGTATCGCATTGTCGAGCAACGAAGGCTCAGTCGAGCCTGCGCATATGCGCAGATTCGCCAGAGTCTTCTGTACTCGAGTTACATAAAGTATTGATGTAGATAAAGACTCAGAACAAAATTTTTGGCGTCTAGTGTCGCTGGGTGCGTCAGCATTGGCGTTTAAAGGGGGCTTTTGCGCATATGCGATAAGTGCGTAAATCTCCTGTACTGGCACATTTGTTTCTGGAAATGTGATGCCAATTTGAAACAAAAAGCCTCCTTTTTTCAGGAAGTTTTTTTTTTCTTTTTTGCTAATGAATCGTGGCATTTACAGTACAGTGTATGTTTTATATACTTTTATGCAAATGTTTTTCTTACTAGTGATATGAATTAGTAGGTCAAGGTTTATGTCGATCGTCGGCTTATGCATAATTTGGCTTATTTCTGCTTCGTAACACTTACGTCCACTGTGCAACTTTGAAACAAACAACGCCACGTCAATTTTCCATGGATACGTTTGACGCAGTGAAAGAATGTTCTGTTGAATTGGTCTTTTTTAACAAAACACTGGTACACTCCTTAGTGATTCCACTGATGTCGCGAAAGTTAAAATCATTTGTGATCGGATACGTGCGCAGCTCAAACTAGCAATGTCAGCTACCGAGACTAGAAATAACATTTAATATTTGCATGCAGCAAGCTTAATTATTAGACTTCCCAGAGTTCGTCTCTGCGCTTTTCTTGATCGCATGCAACAAAAGCAAGTATTCACGCGACGAGGTCCATATGGGCTTGTGCAAATTATGTTCCTGATAATTAATCCAAATGGTGGTACAGTGAAACCTGTGTAATACGGCCACTCTCAAAAAGACAAAATCATGTTTTTCAAGACTAATTAACGCTTACTGCAGGTCAAAAGTATTGCAGAATACTGCCAAGGGGGAGCATTCTGCAATACTTTCGACCTTCATTAAGGTACCAAATGTTATTAAGATCTTTATTTTGTCTATTTTTTAGTGACTGTTTTACACAGGTTTTACTGTACCACCATTTGGATTAAGCCTGTGCAAGTGTACAGACTCGCCAGAGCCTTCTCTGCTAAGAAAAAATAGAGAGTGGTAATCGTTTTTGGATGTAATTCACATAGCTGCAGCTGTGCTTAGACATGCAGAATTCCTTCAAGTTAGGCAGTCACAATAGACAAAAGCACTTGTCACTGTCAAACTCCACAACTGTGTCAGATTTGTCGGTCAAACTATGAATTGAATCGCCAATTGCGTGGCAGAGCCATAAACTGCAATGTTGCCGACGGTTTGTGCGCCCAGTTTCATCAAAAGTAAAATAAATGCAAGCTTATTAAGAAATCATAAAGTCAATAGGCATAAATTTTGTGGTTTTTTGTACACTGATGATGGCTCAAGCGAGACTCTGCTAATGTGCAGACTCACCAGCGATGCTCCAGAGCTAGCCCTGTTCGCACTTTGATAGTGTTTCTGCCTATTTTCAGATTTGTCCTAAAACTTTTAATTTGATGAGATTGTTTCACCGTGATGATAGTTAAGAAGCCTCGGTGCGAACTTAACTTGTTTTGCGCTTCAACAACAGCAAAATCTAGGGCGAAGAATTGGTACAGGTAAAATGCATTTTAGCAACCTAGTGGTTTAGGCTGTTGTCTGTTCTAAGGCGGTGGTTCTGTTGTTATTGATTCGTTGTTGATTGCTACTCCCATTATGGGAATCCCCATTATGGGAATCTGTAATTGTTCTATATTTCGTCACTTTATGTCCATTCTGGCGAGTCTGCAAATATGAATCTCGCTTGAGCCTTTTAGTCACTGAACCAAAACTTCGCTTGCTGGCTCAAATGCCTGATTCATACTATTTATGTGAGCATAGGAGGAAGGCTATGGCGAGTCTGCACATTTGCTTGGTCTAGTCTGAGCCTTCGTCACTGTTAAAAATTCTCATGTAGTGGCTCAAATGGTGATTGAATGCCATTTTGTGCGAGCAACGAAGGCTCTGGTGGGTTTGCACATCTGCATAGGCTTACTTTAGCCTTCGTCACTGTACAAAATATCTTGTGCTGCCTAAAATGGTTATTTTTGTGCTATTCACGCCAGCAGCGAATACTCTGATGAGTCTGCACATTTGCGCAGGCAAAGTCACTGGGCAATGTGATAATTATCAAGATCTCTTGTGCTGGTAGTGAGGACTCTTGGGAGTCTGCACGTTTGCACGGGCTCGCCTGAGCCTTCGTCACAGTATCGAAATATCATGTGCTGGCTGAAATAGTGATTTGTGTAACGTTTATGTGAACATGTGGCGAGTCTGCATTAGCAACCACAGCACTTCTTTGCAACCATCAGTGCGTTGTATCAATGCTTAAAATGTTCCCAGTGCATTGTAATGAAATTCCTCAATAAAACATTTGCTACTTTACCAAGAAAAAAAGTGGCAATAGTTTTTTATGTTATTTCATGGGAATATGACAATAGCTGCGCTAATACATACAGATATAGATATTTCTCAATCTCGGCAGTGACACTAGAAAAAGCACCTGTCACGGCAAAACTCCAGAACTGTGTTGGATTTGCAGTCCAAACCATGAATTAAATTATCAATTGCTTGGCAGTGCCATAAACTGCAATGTTACCGGTGGTATATATGCGCCAGGTTTCATCACAAACGAATATAAATGCAAGCATATAGATAAATTATAAAATCAACAGGTATAGATTTTTTAACCTTTTACGCCAGCACCAGTGTGGAAATTAGCCACAACCAGTTCGTTGTAGCAACGACCCGTGCTTTTACATTGACCAGTGTGAATGTTGAACATACATTTTAAAAATAATTGAAATAATTCGCCACTTTTTGATCTCGCCGTTTAAATCAATATGTTTCTAGAATTTTGACAACATTTCTCTGAACACAATACTAGTACGTCGTTTGGGTTACCCTTATCAAAAGTCCTCACTCACCCCTTCACTCACTTAACTGCCTGCCTTCGTCAGTCACTCACTCAATCACTTGATTGTATAAAATGATATGAATGCATTTTATGTGCTTTTATTTTCATCAAAATTGACATGCGCGTTGAATTGACATTTCGTAAGTTCCTTAGCTCCAACTTATAAATTCAAAAGTTTCGCGAGAATTTTATTTTTGCGAATAGCTCTAAAATACGTAACTGCGACGTTAAAATAAATCGCAACTAGACCATGAATTACCTACATCAATAAACGGTAGATGGCTCTTTCTACGGTGATAAAAAAATAAGTGTAACTTTGCACCAATTTGGTGGCAGCTGAACTGCCACTGATTTTGTTGTACCCTTTCAACTACATTAAAGGCTATGTTCTATCTGAGTATATTGAAAATAGTAAGTGAGTATGATCAGGAAATACCACAATCACAAACCGCAGACAACCCCATGGCACCGCGAGCAAGAGCCACTCAACCATCACGAGACACCAGGAAGACAAATTTAGCAAAGCAACCAGCTCTCTCTTCCCCATCAAGATGATTGCAATACTAGAATGGACATAAAGTAACGTACAACAAAACATAGAACAATTACAGATTCCCACAATGGGAGTATCAATAAACAAAAAGTCAACAACAACAGAACCACCGCCTTAGTACGGACAGCAGCCTAAGCCGACGGGGGGCTTAAATGCATTTTACTGGTACCCAATCTTCTCCCTAGATTCTTCTGTTGTTGAAGTACAAGAAATGTTCAGCTCGCATGGAGGCCTTCTAATCCGGAGAATAATTACAACACTAACAGGTAGAGATGTTTAAACATTTATCACTGAAGAAATGTTAGCCTCAAGCTGTTTTAGTGAGGAAAGTAAGTGAAAGTTTACAACAAAGGGTGGCAGCTTAATCTCAAGCTGTTTAAGACCGGAAAGTAAGTTTATACACCAAAAGGGTAGGCAGCTTAGTCTCAAGCTGTTTTAGTGAGGAAAGTACGTGGAAGTTTACACCAAAAGGGCGGCAGCTTTATCTCAAGCTGTTTAAGAGAGGAAAGTAAGTTTTACACCAAAAGGGGTGGCAGCTTAGTCTCAAGCTGTTTTAGTGAGGAAAGTAAGTGGAAGTTTACACCAAAGGGGTTGGCAGCTTAGTCTCAAGCTGTTTTAGTGAGGAAAGTAAGTGGAAGTTTACACCAAAAGGGGTGGCAGCTTAGTATCCAGTTGTTTTAGTGAGGAAAGTAAGTGGAAGTTTACATCAAAAGGGGTGGCAGCTTAGTCTCAAGCTGTTTTAGTGAGGAAAGTAAGTGGAAGTTTACACCAAAGGGGTTGGCAGCTTAGTCTCAAGCTGTTTTAGTGAGGAAAGTAAGTGGAAGTTTACACCAAAAGGGGTGGCAGCTTATTTAGTGAGGAAAGTAAGTGGAAGTTTACACCAAAAGGGGTGACAGCTTAGTCTCAAGCTGTTTTAGTGAGAAAAGTAAGTGGAAGTTTACATCAAAAGGGGTGGCAGCTTAGTCTTAAGCTGTTTTAGTGAGGAAAGTAAGTGTAAGTTTAAACCAAAAGAGGTGGCAGCTTAGCTGCCACCTCTTTTGGTGTTATTTTACACCTATTTTTACAGTGTGGTAGTGTTATAGATTTCCATGACCTCGTATAAAATAGGAGGACATAAATACTAGACACGTCTTATTGTTCAGCTTAAAACCAGTAAGCTGTAATGAGCATTGATTGAAGTCTTTTTCACGGAAGGAATAGTGTTTAAATAAAGCATTTTATGTGTTTTAATTAAGAAAATCGTCCTGAAAAAATCTTCTTTTATCATTTTGTATTAAGCCAGTAGGGATAGTAATACCTAATTTAGTATCAAAAGAGTTCAACACGTGCGGCTTAAATTATCTTTGCAGATAAAAGGTCAGTGCTTCTGTGTGTGCGGGTGTGTGTGCACGCGTGCGTGTGTTGTGTGTGGCCCTGCTGAAAACCTGGCCTGTTGTGTTTGAAGCCGTTACAAATGTCCTATCAAACCATATACAACTAGACTGCATTCGATGGTACACCATCGCAAATACAGTCAACCCTCTTTATAACGACACTGTTTGTTCCAAGCTATCTTTGACCTATCTTTGACCTTAAAGTGAATTTGCTGTTATAAAGAAATTCTGACCATTACCAGATTTCCACATAAAATTCATTTGGTAAAAGAAAAATATTATACAAATGAATTAAAATACTATTATTCCAAATGTGTACATCAGTTCAATTTCATATTGCATCAAAATGCACAAAGCTTCCCACTTATCAAGTGAGACAGAAACCTGTTCATGAAAATGACCTCGAACTGATCACAAGATTGTCTGACACATGGTAACAATTCTGTTATAATGAATTTACTTTCGATAAAAATTGTATATCTGTTCTCAAAATTTACTGTCGGTGTCGTTAAGTGAATATTATGTTATAAAGAGGGAATTTTAATGATAACAGATCGGTTCCCAGCAATTTTATGTCGGATATTGAATATTCTGTTATAACGAGTGACGTTATAAAGAGTTTTGACTGTACCCGCTTTTGTACCTTTGACCTTGACCTTGGGACTACGGTCACACACAAGGTCAGTACCCTCTACATCATGTAACTTATGTACTTGCATAGTTTGAAGTTTCTATGTCCAACGTTTTAGGAGATGTATTTACAAGAAATACATTATTTGACCTTGACCCTGGGGTAACACACAACATTACCCAGCACCCTCTATATCATGTGACCTATGCACTTGTAACGTTTGAATTTGCTATGTCCAGCGGTTTAGTAGATGCATTTACAAGAAAATACATTATTTGACCTTGAGGTCAAGTTCCATATACATCATTTTACCTAATAAAGTATGCACCTGCAAATCGCCCGTACAGTCACAAAAACAGCTAATAAGTAGATGCTGACTTTGTCCCTATGAGTCCATACTAACCGCTACCATTTGACACCTTATCTTATGCTAATATTCTAGGCCAGAATCTTAATTTACGCGGTGAGATAAGAAAGCAGAAGAAAAATATATCCCTTAAATCGCCAGCAAAAAAAAACTGCATCTGTTAAAGTCGTCGGTTGCATATATTTGCTAACATCATTGATGAATGCAAATGTAGCGGTAACAGCGTGGATTCGTAATCTGAATGTATACTGTTTGGCAAAGAATCTTATAAAGCATTGCAGCGTACGACAAAAGTGTCGACTTGAGTTGTGATTGGCGCCTGAAGGCTTAGTTTCAAAGATAGGTGAGAATCGTTGTAAACAAACACTGGCGAGTTTACCTTGATTATGGGCGTGCAGGTAGTCTCATTATACAGTTACATGTACATTGAACCTACCACGGATTACTGCGCATGTAGTGAAAAGTCATGCTTTACCTACTGAACCTGTATATAAGATAAATAGAATTGCCTCATTACTATGCATCTTTGAAACTACTGTATCAGCTCTAAGTCGACAGTAATGGCCAAAATACAGAAAAGGTAGAATTGTACATGGTCCAAGGGAGATAAAAGACGAGGAAACACATTATCTAAATAACAGAGAGGTTAGCTCAATTTTGCTGGGTACCATTTCAGAGTTATCACCATGATATTACGTAAACGCATGCACAAACTGTATAGCCCTTGATCATACTGCTCCTAAAGGTGCCGTCCAATGAGAAACTCGTTGTTTGCTATTTTATTGATAATCATCAGTATATCGCAGGATATACAGTCGCAAATTGTATGACATTATTCAACCAGATGTGTCGTTATATGGCAAGTGCATTACATGTGGAATGCCATGATAACCTGGAAAACAGCGAAGATTTGCTGCAATATTTCGAGACCAAGTCTTTAAAATAATTGTTGTTGTTTTATAATATGTTTTGAATACCTCTCAATTGAAAATAGACTTTAAATTTGTGATTTTCAGATTTTCCGCAGTTTTCGACGTTTTAAATTCTCCAAACTGGGTATTCTTTGTCAACAACTGGTCACATGGTACAGTGACTTCGATAAGATGTATACTACGTAACCAAAATAATCTGCGTTGAGAACTATAGTTCCCTTGACTTGCCTTCGACCAACCATGCTCATCTAAGGAGATGAATCTCCTCAATGCATAACAACCAAATAACCAACTACTGAATAATAGTAGCATGCTACGGTGCATGGGGTGCATGCGGTACAGTGACTTCGATGAGAACTAAAGAAGTGTATTTACCATAGGTTGTTTCATTCAGCCCTGTGTCGATTTGGACCTTGGTTGATTCAGTCCTGGGTCGATTCGGCCCTGGGATGCTTTGGTTTTTTGTTTGAGGTAGGTTGATAGAAATACAATGTGGTTAGATATATGATTTACAAATGTATAGCAGAGTTATGGCCCTTGACTCATGCCAGAATTTTCTTAATATTTATTCTCTTGGGTTTTAAAATGCTAAAAATTGTTCCCACTTTGAAAATATTTATGAGGACATATTCCTTGTCCAGACGATCTCATAATTTTTACTATTCCTATACCCGCGCTTGCTCGAGTCCTTTTCTAGTGTTTCTAGTCTAGTAGCTAAAAGATATCCTCACTTATACCACCCTTACCAACTTTAGCACGAAATATCTCGTGATGTGCAAGGTCTACACTGATATAGGTGGTATAAAATAGTTATACCATGTTTGTCCACCTGTACGTAAGATAATCCACTCGCTAAAGCTCGTGGATTATCTCCACGTACAAGTGGACAACCCATGGTATAACTATTACATCTCACCAGAAGCTATGAGTGTAGAAAAGGGCGCCTTTCCAAGGGACGCTAAGTTAGGTGTGTGTAGACCGCTCAGAGACTGCAGTAGAGTGCCTGGTGCGGAACCATTTGTTTGTTGTTGTTTTTTCGGCAAATCATTTATGATAGCTGTGATATATTATTAGTATAGCACCTCTACTATATTATGGTACACTTAAAAGATGTATAGGTTCCGCGGTCCAATGGATAGGGCGCTTGCCTACGTACATGTATCTGGATACTGCAGGTTCGAATCCTGTGGGATTTTAAAGACAATATACAGGACTGTTTTGCAAACGAACCATTTAAATAAAGACCATGAAACAGCAAAAAGTGTTTTGATACAGGTCCATAGTACTAGTACATGTATTATAACACTGTATGTCAACAAGTGGGCGCCTAAACCCACAAAAGGATACGAATGCCCCTAAAAGTATAAAAAATAACAAATATTTGATACAGGTCTTAACCCATATAAGCCTAGCGTCCTTTTTAAGGGACACAGACAAACAGTGCACTCCCAGATCTGATCAGGGTCTATATTGTTTCCTTACAGACTGTTCAATTAAAATTTGAAAAAAATGAAAATACCACCCAACAACCCTAAAACGAAAATCAACTGATCTAATTGATACATTTGTAATGGTGGGAAGTTCCATTCGGCTTAAATTGGTATATATATATTAGAAACATAGGCCCTTTTTTACTCAAAAATGGTTTGATAAGGTCCTGACGACTATAAGGTGTTCAGTTCCTCTTCTTTTCTGTACCTAGCTAGCGCGGATCCTGACAAGCCGGAAAGTTTTGTCATGGGGTTCAACTGTCCCAACTCTGACAACGTTATTTTGTTGTTGTTTTTTACAGTGGATGAGGGGAGAGGGGATCCAAACAGCACAAAAACGGGCCATCATCGAATGTTGGCGAAATAGCTTAGTGATTTCTCAGGGGATCCGGACCAGTATTGCTAAGAAACCCTATTGCATTGTAATTTTTCGGGGTTGGGGTCCGAATCTCCTGTCATCCCCTCTTCCCTGGATCCGCGCATGCCTAGCTTTCTATCCTACAGGTTGGAAACACTCGTGTAGTCATCTATTGCAGATCATTTTATCTTAAATGATCAACGAGAGAGAAAAACGTATTGCCATTTAATAGTTGCAAGATCATCCGACACCCAAATCACAACCTCTTCACACACTCACATGTCCGTATATACACGGGTGGTAAACCTAGGAACTACCACGAAATTGTGTTAACGTAATTTTGTTCCCAAGCCACATCCGGGACACGTCGTGGTAGTTTCCAGGCCGAAAATTGGATAAAGAAAGGTTGGTGTCACTTTAAATTTTGTTTTATTTTACAACTAAGAACGAACAATGGTAAAATTCGACAATGTGGTTCCGTGTAGATATGTCTCAGCGTCCCCTCCAGCACAAAATTATGTTTGAAAAGTTATTTTCTTTCTTTAGTTTCGTGTTTCCCCACTGAGCATCGGACCAACTTTCCCCAAAGTTCGAAGGATTTTAGCCCATATCTGTCAAATTGAATTGAATTTGATATCATTTGACGATGGAAATGATAAAAAGACCCTGAATAAACATTCCTACACAGAAAAAAAATCTGAGCATTTACTCGTAAACAATTCATGCCCCGTTCGTCCTGTGTGGTAGTTTCCAGCTCATCGTGGTAGGTTAAATGCCATCGTGGTAGTTTCCAAGACTATGTAGGAATTTAGTAGTAGTTCGCATCAGCAGATGATCACTATTCAGGGGCTACTTCATTTTTTATAAAGACAGAGTGTGCGGGCTGAACCTTGACCTTGAATACCCCTCTTATTCATACGAAGACCTTTTCAAACAACCTTTTGCCAAATAACAAATGTCGACTACCTGAATTTTAATTTTAGTGGGCTATTGAAATGATGAGAAGAATGAAAAGAAGGGATATTCACATATTTTGTTTTTTAATAAATATGCTTTTTAATTATCAAATAACATGCCCGTTCATCGTCGCACTCCCATGTATATAAAAGGTGTCCCAAGCTGGGGATATTTTCCTTTTTTCTGAAGCGCAAGTACTAACGATGCTTTGGGCCAGTAGTCTTAGCCTGCCATTTTATCTTAAAGTTGACTGAAGATGGAAGAACAACGTAGCGAGTGACGCATTTTTTTGTATCATTTTTTTGTCTGTTGCTTGGTCCACCACGGCTCAACTGATTACCTTCTTTTGCTTTAGATTTCCAGAGGTGTTGTTTGGCAGTCCATGGCATGATCTCCACTTGTCAAGCATCACATTGAATCTCTTGTCCTCAGCTTAGCTTCTTCGTGGTGTTGAAAAGTTGATTTATTTGTTAATTGTGGTAATTAATTGACGAGTTCGAGGGTTATCATGCGAAACAAACAACCACTATAATGTTTTGTAACACTTCAGAAGCGTATCCTACAAAGACTTGGAAACTACCACGATAGCATTTTAACTACCACTATGAGCTGGAAACTACCACACAGGACGAACGGGGCATGAATCGTTTACGAGTTAATGCTCAGATTTTTTTCTGTGTAGGAATGTTTATTAAAGCTGCATAGTCTGTAACTTTTGGTCTCCTAATTTTAAAAATAATGTTTTTATTTTTCAAGAACACAGTAAAAATACTCAAATTCATGTAAGCATTTTACCATTTTCGTAAATCTTAACAAGTTATCACTATCAAAACAAATTGCATTTATGTTAAAATTCAACGGTCTAGAATTATTGGATGGACGCAAATAATTACCAACAAGAGAAAAATACACCTATTTGATAAGATAATTCACTTTTCCATGCAGTTTTCAGGTGTACTGAACATTTTTATTGTGAAAACATAGCTTAATTCTACTTTTACAAATGATTTAAAAAGAAAATAAAATTTTTCGAAAAATGTTCATAGTTACAGAGTATGCAGCTTTAAGGGTCTTTTTATCATTTCCATCGTCAAATGATATCAAATTCAATTCAATTTGACAGATATGGGCTAAAATCCTTTGAACTTTGGGGAAAGTTGGTCCGATGTTCAGTGGGGAAACACGAACCTAAAGAAAGAAAATAACTTTTCAAGCAAAATTTTGGGCTAGAGGGGACGCTGAGACATATTTACACGGAACCACATTGTCAGATTTCATCATAGTTCGTTCTTAGTTGTAAAATAAAACAAAAATGAAAGTGACACCAACCTTTCTTTATCCAATTTTCGGCCTGGAAACTACCACGACGTGTCCCGGATGTGGCTTGGGAGCAAAATTACGTTAACAAAATTTCGTGGTAGTTCCTAGGTTTACCACCCGTGATATAAGGTAATGTTAATCCTAGCTTTGTACTGGTTTAACCCAGGAAGACCCGTCCTGACGTAACTGAATGATTGTTGACTGGGACGTAAAATCAAAACAAACAAGATAAGGCAATGCATGTACAACAATGAATTAAAAAAATAATAAAGAACTAAATTCGATCCCGGCAGGATTCGAACCTGCAATCTCCTGATCCGTAGTCAGGCGCCTTATCCATTGGGCCACGGGATCGATACACGCTACGAGTATTAGCGTCTGTCTTAAATACGTAAGCGGTTCATCATCATCATCATCATCATCATCATCATCATCATCATCATCAAAATTGTCATTATTTCCACTAACAAATTGCAATAACTCCTGAAATCATGACAATTAAATACAATAATTTGATGTTTAAAGAGACTAAGTCTGCAACTATGAACATTTTTCGATTTTTTTTATTTTCTTTTTAAATCATTTGTAAAAGTAGAATAAAGTTATGTTTTCACAATAAATCTGTTCACTATAGCTGAAAACTGCACGAAAAAGAGAATTATCTTATAAAACAGGTGTGTTTTTCTCTTGTTGGTAATTATTTGCGTCCCTCCAATAATTATAGACAGTTAATTTTAGCTTAAGTGCAGTTGTTTCGATACTGATAATTTGTTAAGATTTACGAAATTGGTAAAATGTATACCTGAATTTTAGTTTTTTTACTGTGTTCTTGAAAAATAGAAACATTAGTTCTAAAATTAAAAGATCAAAAGTTACAGACTATGCAGCTTTAACATATGCGAGGGATGTTCGAAAAGAATTGCTTATTTCTATCTGGAGACTTCAAATTTCAAGTAAGCCCAAAAGTGCTCATTCCATGCCATCAAAGTACTCTCTGTGGCTAGAAATGCAAAACTTTATCCGATGTATCCTCTTCCTGAAGGCGTCACGGTACGGTGATTTGGGCACAGTAATAAGGTACTGATGAATAGCAGATCCAAGAGCCTGTCAGGACTAGTATTTCCGCCCAGCAAGGAATTATTTCAATTTCGGAAACATAAAGAAATCACATAGGGCAAGATCTAGAGAATACAGGAGGTGAGACAAAACAGTTACTTTTTCTAATTTCCAAAACGCCGTAACTATTTCGGAGGCAAGAGCAGGGGCATTGCCATGTAGAAGACGGATATGTTTAAAACCAGTGACAGGGCGTCGTTTCTGATAATATTTTTCGGCTTCTCCAGTACTATGTCTTTGTAGTGCTTTACGGTGATGTTTTTTGCCCTTTATCATCGGCACTTTTATTGCAACTCCTTCACCAGAGAAGAAAATTGCATACCAAACCTTCCTTGCACTCAAAGACCGTTTGGCAATTATTGGTCGTCTGCTATGTTTAGAGGCCCAGATTTTATTGCTAAACTTTCTGACGGGCTCAAAATAATAGACCCAATTTTCATCACCTGTGACGACATTGGCAAACTGCTTTTTGTCACAAGTTTAAAACATTTGAAGCATTTTTTTGGCCACTTTAACCCGTTGTCTGTTTTGGTCATCAGTCAACAGATGTGGCACCCATCTAGCAAAAATCTTTCGGACCTTCAAATGCTTCTTCAAAATAAGGGCTGTTTCACATATACACCGAATCCGTACCGAAACCGTAACGCCCACCGAATTGCATCGTTCCGTTTTCGGCAGAACTTTCACATATGAAATGAATCCGTGGACGAAATGTAAGAAAATGCCTGTATAATTTGGACTAATTTCCCTCTCAGATAGCAGAAATACCTTTACAATACAAACTGTTCCATGTCACTGCATTAAGTTCGTGGCCTTTGTAGTCGCTCTGGGTATTGTCCCACAAAATTCTGTAGTCAATAGTATTGTGCTTGTAAAATAATCGCACATTTGACTCGCTGGACAATCCATCAATGGCTTTCATGATTACTAAGTTATATACAACTTGAACCGTTGATAGTGATATGCCTACTTTTCGTGCAATATCACGAACTGTAAATCTGGCATCTCTTTCAATGATTTCCTTTATTTTTGAAACAATTTCTTTACGAGATGCAAATTTTGGCCCACCTGATTTTGGTGCACTTTTGATGGACTCTACACCAGATTCAAATTTATTTTTCCAGCGCCTAACTGTGTCATAAGACACACAAGAAGGTCCTTAAGTAGCAGAAAGTTCAATCATCAGCTGCTTCAAAGAACAACCAAGTTTTGAGCGAGCTTTGATGTAAGCCCATATTTCATATTTCTGGTGGACGCTTCTACCAACTATTTTTACTACAGTGGTCAATGACTGCGTGTATTAATATGGCAAATTTTATGTCATACATTTAATTCAACATTTACATTTATTCACCGTTGTGTAGACCTTGAATAAACCTAGATATGTATATATTTGTTTTTATCGTGCCTCACGTGGATATCGAGATATAGGACAATAAGCAATTCATTTCGAACATCCCTCGTATGAAACATTAACATTTTTTAACATTCTAATATTGCTAATAAGCAAGAGAGAGAGAGAGAGAGAGAGAGAGAGAGAGAGAGAGAGAGTATTATGCATTAACTTATATTGACACCGGAATGTGTCATATATGAAAGATAGCAGAATCTTGCAACTGCCTTTACAATTGGGCCCTCTAGTGCCTGGTGTATCATATATGCTACATTCTTCTTTTTTGTCCCGTGACCAGGATATTGGCTTGAAAGTTAAGTTAAACTGATAGAAAGACAGTTAAGATGTTAGTCAACTAGAATTAATCATTTCAGTTGAGACCATTTGTCTGAAATGGGTTTTATCAGCCACCAACGTTCGCCAAAGTTCAAAAACGAAAATGTATCATACATGATACATTGGGCATTAAAAAATCAAGAAAAAGAATTGAGATATTGACGTCACCGTTTCAGATAAACATGATATATATAATCTAATAAATTCATTTTCTTACACCAAGTTGTCATCCAAAAAGGTTTTCTGAAATTATAATTGGAACTTGAGTTATTCACCTTTAAAATAGTATGTCATGAAAACTTAATGCCCAATGTAGCATATATGCTACACGCCAATCTCGGCAACCTTTGACCTCAACACAAAGTCAGACCCTGTTTTCTTCCCAAAGCTAGTATCTGGGTGCAATATAAATGTTTTCTGATGGTGCATTCTATGTTTGGGTACTAGAGGGCTAAGGTATCCTGCATGCAGACCATATGAGTAATGCGAAGTATTAGACAGTGTAATGCCTTCTTTCTGCTACACGTTTTATTTTACTTTATTCTCCTTATTTGATAAGGTAACATCTGTAACATGCTGTAACATGCCGGCATACAGTGCAATCCTCTCTTATTCGACGCAGCTTGGATTTTATTTCAAGATAGTTTTGTGTGTTTTGATGCTTTACGTCCCAAGTCAACAGCTATGGTCACGGCGGGACGGTCAGTTCACCTAACCACACTTTTTCCTGGGCAAGCTTGAACAAGCAGTTAACCAGTACTTCGTGCACATACTTTCGGTCGAGACTGACAAATTTCAACATAGGATATTGCTACAAAATTCCGTTAAGGTGGGGGAGTAAAACCATTCTCAGCCATAGGTCTACAGATTTCCTCATGAATAATAATTTTAAACTACGGTAGACAGGTGGTGACCTGATCTTATCTTGACTACGATAGTGGCAATGCGAGTTGAGAACTCTATAATGGAGGGCAGGCTTGTGCTCTCTCTTCTGGCGCTGGTATGCCTGCTTCGTCCAGGTAAGAATGTGCGATTAAACGAGCCGTGGCATGTGATTTCCAACAATGTGGCATTTTGACATGAGTAGACTCGGACGAGCCTGTGCAGCCTCCTTTTAATCTTAGAAACTCCAAATTATGTTCAGCCAGCAGCCTAACAATCATAGAATACTCTATCGACCAGCAAAGGCTCTGATCAGACTGCGCGTATGCGCAGGCTGATCAGAGGCTTTGCTGGTCACACATACCACATTGTTGGAAATGCCTTGCACTGGCTCATTAACTTTTTGACGTTATTAGTTCTTTGCATGCTGGTTATCTTTTTTTCTGTTTTTGTTGTCGTCTGCTGACTTTTTTTTCAAAATTAACTTTTCAAAAAGTTCTTTCAGGAATACTTTCAGAGCGCCAAACGGTTTGCAAATGTGATCAGCAGACGACACCCTCCCCACAGCCCCAGTACCGCGTTTGCCGCATCTGTTGTCCGTTCTAAGGGGGTGAATCTTCATTATTTACGGTTGCTCTCGTTGTGTGGGGATTCAGGTTTGGGTCCTCGTTTTGTGATTAAGTACTTAGTATACAGAGTGTCATTTGAGTCGCGACATGAGATTTCAACTAATGTGATATGTGCGACCAGCAAATGCTCAGGCCAGCCTGCGCATACGCGCAGTCTGATCAGAGCGATGGCTACTCTCATGAATAGTCTATGACTGTTAAGCTACTGACTGAACATCATTTGGAGTTTCTAAGCTCAAAAAGAGGCTGCACAGGCTCGTCTTTGTCCACACTTGTCAAATAGCCACATTGTTGGAAATCACATGTCGCGGCTCAATTCTAGTTTTGCAATCATCTTGATGAAGAAGAGAAAGCTGATTGCTTTATTTAATTATTTAATTGTGTTCTTACTGTCGTGTGATTGTCTGTGTTCTTTTTCGAGATCTTTTCCTCACGGTGCCATGGGTTGGTCTGTGGTTGTGGCAGTTAATTGTCATACTCACTTGTTTTGTCGACGTTTTTTTTTATTTGGCAGGTTGTTTATTATTTAACAATTTGCATATCTACTTAGGGACCAGGCCTGTTCTATAAAACTGATAAAATATGATAAACATTCTGGCCGCGGACCGAGTTAATTACGAATTTTTTTGAAAAGCCCATGTATAATGTTTAAAATTGTCTTATCACTTTGCCTTCGGGGCACAAAACTAGTGTTCGAAATTTTAGAATATTTACATGTACAAGAAAAAGCAGTAAAATTTCTAAAAAAAAAAAGAGATTCTATATACTTTGCTGTTACAGTCGGGTGGGAGATGTTCATGGCCATCGACGCGTGATTGTGTTGCACGCGGAACACAGGATGCGCGGAACGCAGAATGTGCATATCAAATTAGTTCATTAAAAAACACCATAAAACTTCAAAAAAAAATACTATGCTAGTCCCGAGATGTACAAGGTATTGCCATCGAAGCGAAAAACTCTCGAACAACAAAGTCACAGACCAGCCTGCGCATCCGCGCTGTCTGGTCAGCACCTTTGTTGCTCGCTCTCTGGAAACGGTTGAATTACTTAACTTGCCAAAGGCATAATTGGCTTATCTACGTAGCCGAACAGGCTATTCTGAACAGGTCCAATAAAGGATGTGTAGCAAAGTTTTCGTCACACTACATGTATAATCATCCAATGGGACTGCATTGCTCCCCGCCAAGAAATATAGCAGATCAGCCCTATATGTCTGCTGCACAGCCTTGCCCTTATCCAGAGACTCGTAAAAATGCCGAATTTGACAAACAGTGAAGGCACAGATTCAATGCAGCTCAAGGTCTACATTGTATGAAAAGAAAAGAAACAGAAACAATCTTAACAATATTCCAATCGTGCATTACAAGTTTGTTTTGCTATTAAAGACTTGATATTCGGTAACTTTCCGAATACCAAAGAAGGTTTTTGACCCTAATAAGATGATCAACAGCGGCAGCTCGATATCGAATATCGATCTAACTTCTCCATTTGAATATCGAATATCGGAGTCTGCCGCCTTTAATTTCTACGAAGCCTCACGATGGCATTTTTTGTTAATGCTCGGCATCCAGGCTAGAATTATTCCTTGGACTATTACAAACAATGAAAGGGGGGATGCCAAGCGTGATTTTTCGATTTAAGTTCACGGTGAGGTCAAAGGTCAAGTAAGTGCAATTATTCAGAAAAATGGCATTTAAATATAGTATTTTTTTTCAATCACAAAATGCTACTAATATGAAAAAAAACACTTGCACGTGAGAACAGAATGGCACAGAGGCTTGCCACAGCCTCCAAATTGACATTTGCAAAGAAATACCGTATTTATGATAATAAGCATTCAGGCTCAATACAAATTAAAGAACAATATAGTCCGGGCCAATTAAGCCTACCTTACACCCCAGGGCATTTTTTCTGGAGTGCCAAATTGTTCATTAAGAACCCTTAAATGCAAAATAAAGTTCTAAAATGAATCTGTCTGGGCTATGAGAAAATGCATGGTTTCCATGGTAACCCATAATGCTATTCAAGAATGGTGATGTGCCTAAAGAATTACTCATATCTTAGTAACTACTTGTCCTAGACTTCTAAACATGGTGTCAAATTAAAACGTAGAGGCCTTTAATCCATTGTCGCTAATGCAAATTATCTAATTTATCTAATTTGCATAACTATTTATGAAAATATTAAAATGTGATTCAAGGATGGGGGTGTACCTACAAAATCAATAATATCTCCGTTGCTTCTTGTCACAACCAACTAAAATTGGTACCAAATGAAAGCTTAGACATTAGCCTTTTTATCAATTTGTGGCACATGCAAATTATCTAATCTACATAATTTGCGTTTATATGAATATTAATAAAAACGTTAAAAATAAGGAAAATCATAAATAAGCAGATTGCATCTGCATATCATCATTTATGCATATTGCTATGTCATCAGTGATACAATTGGACAATTTCATTCATCCGATGGTCCTATTTGTAAATTGCCTCAATTGCATATCCATTAATTCATATGTGTAACTTTATAAAATGAAGGAAAGTCATGTAAAAACTAAAAACTTTGGGAGAGGGGAAGGAGAGGTGGTAATAAGACCTTCCTTGCATCCCTAGGACATTTTCTCATGTATGTCAACTTGTTTAGTGGGGTTGCCTTAATGACAAAAATATTGTCATAAAAATAAACCCATTTGGAATATATGAAATTACAATGGTTTCCATGGCTACCTATCATGCAGTTCAGAAGAATGGGGGTGTTTGTGGATTCTAGTGAACAATTTGGCACCCATGAAAAACTGTCCTCGACTAGTACTATATATGTAAGTTGTATAAAACATGCCCCAATAGATTTGATATATAATTTTAAGTTATCCAAGGCACTTCTAATTCACATCTACGCTGTATCAATTTGGTGTATGACTTCATTTATCATACACCTAGCTTCGAATATGTGCCTATACTCATGTGCCCAGGTAACCTAAGTATCTACAGACAGGATTGTGATTCAGCATATTCAGCACCCATACAGCATTATACAGGCAAAAATGAAACTCTTTAACTTCCCAAAGTTGCAAGCCTCCAGGGCAACCTGTAGTCCTATAAGATAGGTACATCTCACTGCATCGTATGCACATTCTATCATGCAGATCTGATTAACCTTCAACATTTAAACATCTGACGGTTCTGCACATTTTTGCAGCTACAAGTGGTGATGAGCTCCGGAGCATATCTGTTATACAATTTGAGACAGGAATCCACAATTTAGTGTGTGGATACACCTTGGGGTCGCAGAGTTTCACATACTGTTTCTGGGGCTACTGTGATTTTGACCTTGTCCTCTGACCCAAGTTCTAGGAAAATCGTGTCTAGAGCATATATCTTGTATTGTTTTAAGATAGGAATCCCCAATTTAGATTGTGGATACATGTTAGGGTGCCAGAGTGTCCCGTATTGGTTGGGGCTACTTTGATCTTGGGGTTGTAGAGTGTCACACACTGTTTATAGATTACTGTCTCATTTATGAAAATCTATTATCTTCGGGGTATTTTATCAATTTGTGACACAATTCATGATTTTGCCTATTAATCAACTCTCTAACAGTGCAATTCAAAGGTATCTTTATAGGTGGTACAACCCTTTTCTCACATAGAAGAAAAGATTGAATTATACCAAATCAATATCTATCATTTTCTCTTTCAACGCAGCACCCATACAGCATGATACAGGGAAAAACAAACTCTTTAACTTCCCAAAGTTGCAAGCCTCTACCTTATGACTGTCCCAGTGTTTGAGCTTCCAGGTACTACTTCCAACATGTATTTTGTACATGTGAATTTAATGAACAGCGTTGAAAACACCAAAATACAAAAATGTATAAAGGACCGTCTCAATCTATTGTAAGAATTCCCCAGAACTTCTTTATTTATTATACCTCAGATTGGAACTTTCTGGTCACCTGAGCAAAACTGTTAAAAACACCAATGCCAAGTTAGTATAAGCGAACAAACATATATGTGTATTCTTACGTACATTTGTAATTATCTTTTTTCTATTTCATACTCTGTTTTATTATAAAAACGGCGGTTGAGTCTTCCATTTGATGGAAGTTTTGCTTTATCAAGCTTGTGAAAACGGGTTAACACTTGGTCAAGCTTTGCAGGTATGTTGTTCTGTTGTGCAAAGCTTTCTGTCAAACTGTTGTCAGAACTGCGCTACCAAGACATGATCTCTGTACAATGAAATGTGAATAATTTGCTACCCAATGTTGCTTTTAGCAAAGCAATATTATGGCATGAAAATTGTATGAGTCATTCTATGTCAATATTAACAGGGAAATATACATATCCATTTTTTGGACACATTTGTCAAAAACGAATTTTGCAATCGCTTCTGCATCATTTCCATGGACTGGCTTTATTTAATAAGCGTGACTTTCTGCATTGAACAGCTGCACCAGGTTTTCCAATCTGCTTGCTTGGAAATACCACAATCACGCATTGCAGGCCAAACAAATTCACTTCGAGAAAGACAGAGATCACGGTTCCAACAGGTTCTCCATCAAACCCGCCAAAATATCCATGCCCTCAAAAAGGAGACTAAGAAACCAAAACACTCTCTCAGGAATGATCTTTTCAACGTGCTCTTGGTTTTTGCCTTGTAACGGATCAGCGGTGACCAGGTGTCTTCATCAGATCAGCCATAAGTTTGAAATTTTGTGACAGCATAAAGCAGTTCTAGTAATAGGCTTGAAATGAGTGCTCTGTCATCATGTCATCATGTCATCTTCAAAGGAACTTTCTGAAGAATAATCTTTTTGGGGCCCTTGTCAAAATTTGGGAATGGCATGGTCAGATTAATCAACTGGATACATGAGTAGTGGGGCCTTTATATCTAAAGAGCACACAAAATTAGCGATCAAGATGCATCGTTACATCATAAACGAATGATTGACATCTTGATAAATATATCTGTGGTATTTCATAATTTCAAATTGGGGTCTTCTTCTGTAATTTGCTGGTGCAGTGGCTCAGTGGTTGAGTGCTTGACTCGAGACCGAGGGGCCGCGGGTTCGATGCTCATTGGCGTCACTGCGTTGTGCCCTTGAGCAAGACACATTATTCCTACCTTAGCACTTGTTCAACCCAGGTAGACTCGTCCCTTTATATATGAAAGATTGTTGATTGGATGTAAAGAATCAAATCAAACAAACGAAAAAGCATGTACTTTTTCCAGACACCTCATATCATTCACATGACCAAGAGCCAATCTGTGTCCAGAATTGTAAAACTCTACACCCCCCCCCCCCACACACACACACACACGTTTATTGTGTTTTTGGCAAAATAAGACAGCATTCAAATATATTGCAGTCCCTATTGCCAATCAAATAATACAATGTACAAGCATTGCTTGTGAGTGGTTTATAACTAAGGCATGATTGAAAATTTCGTTGAAAAAAAAGACTGTAAATATGAAAAATCTACTCCAAAATCACTGATTTTTTGCGGAAAGTATATTTTCTATCCCATAATACCTATATTATACCACAAACAATTCTTTTCAACATTTCTATATCTGACTTTTAGTTTTCAGCATATTAAATATAATTAGAATGATTTAGATACCATCTATAGCAATGTAAAAAGACCTAATGACGATTCTAATAAGAAAATGCACCTATTTGACCTTTGACCTTGCTGTGACCTTAATTCAAAGTTTCAGACTTGGCATCCACCCTGGGGCACTTTGTCATACCCCAAGAGTATTTCTAGCATGGACGCCGAGCATTAACAAAAAAAAAATCAAAAACATTTTTTAGAGGTCTTAGAAATAACAGGCTGCAGACTATCGAACTAACTTCTTATTGCTAAGTCGAATATTTTATTTAGTTTCAGGAGCTTCTTACAATACATTTTTCAACTGGGATCACGCGAGTAGACACACCAGCGACATCAAAAACTATGTTCTCGCTAATTTCCATACGGATACCACGGCGGCATTTGGCTGGAAGGTACACGACGAGTCTGACTCCCTGAGCCTCGCCCGGGACCCAGATGGCTCAGGATACGTACTGAAAGTGTTCTATAAGAGTGGTATGTTTGTAAATGTATCCTTATCCTGAGCCAAATATCCTGTTACAACTAATGTAGGGCCGACTATAACCGGATCACTTTGACGCTTTAATTTCCCACCAGGCCCCGAGGTTATAAAACTTTTTCCATGCTCAACTCTGCTGAGCACGAAATTTCACTTGCTCATAAAAACTAAACTACCGACAAATGAAGAAGTGTACTGCTTTAAGTCTCTCAGATGTTGTATTTATCATGCTAATAAATGTTAAAATGCAAACAATTGTTGGCATTTTAACATTTATGAGAAGGACTAATTTCGTGCTCAGCTGAGTTGAGCGTGGAAAAAGTTTTATAACCTCGGGGTCAGGACTCAATAAACGGCTGAAATTGAATGATTACCAAAACATGCGTGCCCATTGGAATGGGATAGTTTCTAAAATGCCCAGCAAGATAGGGTTAACTTATTTGAAAGCTATACCTCCAAACATATGAATGAAAATGGTTCTTGTTGACTTGTATAGCATAAGCCTACCCCAGTCACGACTTTTGTCGTCTGCTCCTCTCGTCTACTTACGTTTTTAGGGTTTTCGATTTTTTCAGTGACTTTATGAATGGTCCAGTCTGTTCTTCTGGTGATTTGCTTATACATCATAAAAGATGGTCTTCAACTTATTTCTGCTGCAGTTTTTTTTATTTTATTAGAATTCAAAACAATAAATTTATTGATTCATTATGACATAATCCCCGTTGCAATTGGATTAGCCAAGGACATTAAAATATACCGTAAAAAACATACTATTCAAAAATCTGGATTTTTTTTTCCTTTTTGTCTGCCCGTTCGCGTGCGTGCGTGCGTGCGCGTGTGTGTGTGTGTGTCTCAGCATTCAAATACATTGTAATTTGATGACCCAACTTTCTTGCCATGTCATTTTTAAAAATGCTGTGCTAAACAGAGAAGCTCTCCCTCCCCCCCCCCCCCCAATATATTGGACATGTGGATCAGGCATTGGGTGAGTCTCCAACGCACAGGCTTGAAAAGTACTTGAATTAGAGGGCTTTCTTGAAAAATCCTTTAAAATTAGATATGCCTTGAAAAGTACTGGGAAATCGCTCAAATGCCTTGAAAAGTCCTTGAATTCTTTTATTTTCTGTAAGACTTATCACTGTTGATAGAGATCTAAATCAGTATAAAGTGTTGTGCCTTTTATTTGGTGCAGCAAATGCTGCACCAAATAAAGGCACAACAATTTATACTAATTTTCTAGTGCTAATTTCTCCATTATCACAGTCTAGCACTTCTGTAGTAGAATTTTAACACCACAACAGGATTTGAAGTTTTAGTCCTTAAAAATGTAGGATAGTCTAGAGAAGTCCTTGAAAAGTCCTTGAATTTTACTCATACTTGCCTGTATTAACCCTGGTTCTGGTACATGCTTTTTCTATATTGCACAGGAACATTTACTGATCACGACTCTCACGGTCACTCTTGTGGGTCTTCACCCTGTCAGAGAGGTGCACAGTTCTATGTGATGCCACCGACCTTTTATAGACATGGGAAAACATTTGCTGCCCTGGAATACGAGGTTGGTTACCTTTGGTTTTACATCGAATAATGTTCCAAACGCAACACGAGATGTAGTAAAGTAATACAGACATATATACAATATATCACAAGATCTGAAATCAGCAACACAACCCAGCAGGCATATGACGTCAAAACAACGTCGTATCAATAATGGGCGGATCCAGAGGGGTCTGAAAATAAAAAAAATATAGGGTTTCTTAGCAATACTGGTCCGGATCCCCTGAAAAATAACAAAGCTACTAAACCAGCATTCAATGTTGGGCAATCATCGATCCGCCAGCGAAACGCCATTTATATGAAACGCCATTTATATGGCGTTTCGCTGGCGGGCCGATGATTGTCCATTTATAGTGGTATTTGGATCCTCTATCCCCTCATCAATTAAAAAAACGTTATCAAATTTAGACCCCCTCTGACAAAACGTTCTGGATCCGCGCATGTCAATGTGACGTCATGCTACGACGATGTTTTAAGGATGTGTGCCTGCTGGGTTGAAATTGCTGGGTCATGGCTATGTGGGAAATTTGCGAGAAATTATTTGTGCCAGTGCATGAGATTTCCAACAATGTGTGATGTGCGACCAGCAAAGCCTCATATCAGTCTGCGCATACGCGCAGTCTGGTCAGAGGCTTTGTTTGTGACCTGAATATTCTATGACTGTTAAGCTACGGACTGAGCAGCATTTGGAGTTTCTATATAAGCTTGAAAAAAGGCTGCACAGGCTCGTCTGAGTCTACACATGTCAAATTGCCAAATTGTTTGAAATCACATGCTGCAGCTCATTTAATTTTGGATCAGCATGTTTTTTAGCTCTGATGGCCATTTTGTTCGCCCAAGAACCTTATGGACAATTTTGGTAGAGGGCTTGATAGGGAACATTTTGGTGAAGTTATTTTGAATTAGGTCTAGCAGTTCAGGAGGAGATGATGTTTAAAGAATGTTTTAGCTTTTGTGGCCATTTTGTTTGTCAGAGAAAAACGTTTGGGCAATTTTGGTAGGGGCCTAAATAATGAACGTTTATTTGAAATCATTTTGAATCGGGGCCAGCATTCGTTTTAAGATTTTTTGTTTTGTTTAAAGGTCTGGATGCCATTTTGTTATGCGGAGCAGAATCGTTTACGTAATTTTGCAACGCACGACGGGCAAATACCAGTCATAAAAGCTTATTTTCAACACTGTGTGTTCACGTGATCTAGCCCAGCAGGAACACAGCCCCTTAAAATAACGTTGCATCAACGTCATGACGTCACATTGACGTTGATATGACGTCGTTTTTGTGTCATATGTCTGCTAGGAAAATGCTCAAATCACTTGAGAAAGGAGTTCGTTCTGGTGATGAATTATAAAATACCAACAATTGTTGGCATTTTAAAATGTATTACCAGCATAAATTGCATTGTCTGCAATTCTATTTGCTTATTTTGAAATTTATGTATCCTCATTTGGGCCTCAACGCGAGAAAACCTGTCTTCGGTGGTTTGCGAACAACAAAGGCGCAGAGCATCCTGCGCATCCGCGCAGTCTGATCAGCGCCTTTGTCATTCGATTATTGGAAAGTATCATATCAAAGCTTGCTGCAAGTGAAAATTCACTATTCTAGCTAGTCATTGTATCTGAGCAGGCTGGTTTTTGTATGACCGATCGTAAACCCCGAAGACAGGTTTTCTCGCGTCGAGGCCCATTTGCACGCCTACCAAACGCTCGAATGCTCAACATCTGGTTGAATATTAAAAACAATTCCTCCAGGAAGAGATTTAAAAATCGGGGAATGCCATGCAACAGACAATGCATTTCTACGTTTGTGGTATAAATTTGAGGTCAGAAAGGTCTCTCGTTTTTTCAGATTTACATTTGCATAAAATAGGTGTACAAGAATTCGACAGGAACGTGTTTATCGCGCGATAAGTAACTACATGTATGACCTAATAATTCCAACTCAATGCTTTTATCGTTTTATCAGAGATTTTGATTGGTCCGTTGGCAAAATTAAATTGTTTTTACACTTCGATAAAAACCCATGCGTAGGAATATTTGATAACTGCCTTTATTTCACAGTGCTAGATTGTGTTGATAATAACGAACTGTACAGAAAACTTTATTACTTTTACCAGATTAAATATAGTTAAGTATGCTCTAAAGCTTATTTAAAAGAGCCCTTACGCACATGATGGTGTACCTTCAATGCAACGGGGGAACTCTAAGAAATGAACAGGATGGGGAGTTATGTGACGTCACTAAACAAACGGTCACGTCATTGAAGAGAATCGTCATCAAAACAATGTCAAGGCTTACATCAACAACAAAATGTTTCAACGCAGTTTGAACTTGTCAAATCGCACTTTTAAAATTGACGTTAAGATCCTAGATCTACTTCGGCGATTTAAGGCAGGTTGTGAAGGTAAGTGCTTCGATCCATGGCCCAATCCGTGGTAGGGCCTTTCAATGAGCCCAGCAAGCTGTACGCATTTTTGACATAAGAAAACATTTCAAAAACTAAATGAAGTTGTTCTGAGCCCAATCACCCCATACTCACCTATTCGCCCCAAATAGAGTGCAATTTTAATCATTATTTAGCAAAACAAAGTTTCAACTGACAGAATTTTCAAGATGGCTACCCCATCTTTCATAGACAGCAAATATGAACTATTTTTCTTCAGTGGGCTTTTAAATTCGAAATTTTGTAAACAACCTTTTACAAATGTGCTGTTTTGTTGGAAAGTTGGAATTATAAGGAATGAAAATTAATTTTTTGGTTTTTATCGATGTGTAAACTCCGGCGAATCACTCACAAATTCAACATAAAGCCCTCCGGGCTTAATCAATTTGTGAGTGATTCGCCGGAGTTTACACATCGATAAAAACCAAAAAATAAAATGTCATTCCTATAATGAGAATACTTTCTGAGCTCGTATTTATACCACAAACGCAGGAATCCATAGGCTGTTGCATGACATTCCCCGATTTTTGATTTTCTTCATAAAGCAGTTGTTTTTAACATTCAACCAGATGTTCAGCATTCGAGCGTTTGGTAGGCGTGATTTGAGTTGAGTATGAAAATAGTTTACAACAGCGGAACCTCATCTTCGCAAGCCAATGGTACTAAGTCCACTTCGTTCCTTACACGTAAGGAACGAAGTGGACTTAGTACCCTTGGCCTAGGAAGATGGCGGAATCTCGTCTATGTCTGCTTCAGGTATATTTCGCGGATGGATTCGATTTTGCTGATGGTGGAAAACTTCCTGGACTCTTTGGTGGTTCGAGAGATTCATGTAAGGGCTGCTCCGGCGAAGGAAGAACGTGTTTTTCGAGTCGGTTGATGTGGAGAACAGGTGGCCAGGGTGAGGTGTACTCCTACCAACCCTACAACCAAGAGGGTGGGTGGTCAAGCTGGTGTAGAAAATATAAAAATGATAACCATAAAATCATTTGCAGTGACCATGGTTGCGGAACAGAGATTGGAAAAACAAGTTCTGGCGGATTCTATTTCGCACCCAAAAAATGGTATCGCATCCGTGAAGAAGTGAATCTAGGTCATGTAAATCAAGCAGGCCGTATCTCACTCTGGGTCGATGGGAACCTTAAGGTTAATATGAACCATATTGTTCTAAGGAGGAGCTCAAGCGTCCACATTGATGGGATATTCTTCTCCACGTTCTACGGCGGCAATGATCGATCTTACGGTCGACACGGCGATACCTACGCATACTTCAAGAACTTTAAATTAACAGATGAAAAATACACAAATCATAATGGTGAATATTTTGTGGGTTAATAAATAAAATATATGATGCAATACCAGACCATAAATAAAAACTGTGTTTTTCGTCCTGTGCTCCCTTCTTGAATTTAGGGAAGTTGGTTAGTTAAATATACAAATGTCGCATATTTGTTGTTTTCTTTTTGTTTTTTGACTTTTTCATTATAAATTTTGATCCTCCTTAATACTACTTACAGGAGGCCAAGCTGTACTTTGGGGCTACTTGCATTTTTACTGTAATTTGTCAGTGGGTTTTTCTGCTGCATAGGCCTATGCAGTTTAAGGGTAGGTGAATGGCTTCAAAAGGGTACTTCAAACCCTGGGCTAGAAACAACATTTGCAACAACATACGTCACGCTAGAGAACATCTGTACTCGAACAGCGCAGTCATCATTGTCTAAGCATCGACTGCAACCACCACGCTATGACTGCGCTGTTAGAGTACAGAGGTACTCTAAAGTGATACATGTATGATAAGAAAGGACACATTAAGGTTCAGACGCCACTCTTTCGAGAGGCTTTATCAATAAATGAAGATAAGAAGGAAATAACTTTTAATCTTTGATGTTCATGGCCAAGTCAGTATGTCAACTAAATTAACCAATTTAAGGATATTCATCTGGCCAATATGACGTGGTGACTGCGGGTGCTTTGATTTTTGCGCTGTCACAAGAACAATGTCCAATTTCCCTCTTAATTTCAGAAATAATCATAAGATATATGTAATATAGTTTACAATTTTGTTGTTGAATGAAATATACACAAACAGTAAATAAGTCAAATATTACCTTGAACTTGGTCAATTTTTGCACACAGAATTCTCCTATTTTCCTCCATCGGAAATTTAAGTTTTTTGCACAAACATGTAGTATGATGTGTGATCTATTACAGCTGGAATTTAAATTTAACAAAATTTAATTCAAAAGGTCACTTTTCTTGCTTATCCGATAGTACATAACACTCATATAATAGCCGACCAGGCGTAATGTACATTTTTATCCACACCTGTAAACAGGGCTACCAATCCATATCCTGAATAGGAAAATACAAATAATACCTACATATATAATTGTAATACATATTTATGAGCCGGACTTCCTAGTATGAATATAAAGCGGAATCCAATTAGTGCGCGTAACATGGTGTTCTTCTTTATTATCACCACCCCTTTTTAAAGGGGGTATTGTAATCGCCTCTGCACGTCTGTCCGTTCGTCCGTCCGTCTGTATGTTATGATCTTTCCTCCTTAACCATTGGACGAAATCCAACCAAGTTTGGTGTGCGAGATTTTCATATGAGTTGGGTGTGCAACAGCCCTTTTTTTCGTCCATTCCCCTGGGGCCCCGGGAAGGGTTCAAAGGTCAGCTATCAGATTCGAAATGTCAATTTCAAAGATTTTATACCAAACTTATGTTTGTTCTCAAAAATAAAAGAAATGGGAGTTTCATTATGTCGCCTGGGTCATACTCCAGGGGGTGGGACTTGGGGTTGCTTGTTGGTCAATTTTTTTCTCCAAACATGGTCGTGTGCCATATCAAATTGAAGGGGATGGTGAGCAGAACGGGGAACAAGTTAAATGTTCACACTATGGTCAAACTTGTGACCTTAAGGTATAGTCAATAGGTCAATTATCATTTAATTTCTTCGAGAACGTGGGGTGCTTGCGATGGCACCCCATCGACTACGCGATTACAAGTACTCTCATTTTCTAAGATGTTTCAAAATTCAGAGATGGATGTTCGATTGCTCATTTGGCTTCTCATTTACACCAATAGTTCGTCTGTGGCATTATGCCTGCTCACTGGATTCAATGGAAAGGAGTGCTTACATAGCGTGTGAGCTTTCACAGCCTTAAATTCAATTTGACTATAAATGCCAAAGGTTATAATCAAATTAAGAAATTGAAGAAAAGCTTAGGCAATAAATAAAATAAACATTTTATATTAGTGTGTGATATACATTTCAATACAGGAAATGACATTTAACGCAAAAAAATGACACAGCGTTTTTTTAAAAGTCAATGAACGACAATGAAGTAAAACGTGTGTGCAAACTGCCAGACTGATGACCATAGTCCTCATTGTGCAACACACTGAAAACGACACATCATTTAATGCATGAACAATAAATTCACCAGTTAGACTCCATGCACTGAAAACAGGAGGTTTTTAGAGGAAGCTAAGCAGCTATTGGTAGAGGAGCCTCAAAAGCTTTAGTCTATAAGTTTGTATTGTTTCGGACAATGAATAGAGCAACACAGAAAGTTTTTTAAAAGAGAAAGTGCAAGGTTTAATAAAAAGAAAAATATAGCAGCTTAGCCGTCACCCCTTTTTGTACCAGCTCATACATTCCATTCTACAGTAAAGGTGATCAGACTGATTTTGGACTTCGTACAAGCACATTTAGTTAAACACATATCGCATCAGATCCTAGAGCTTAGTTGACAGTGATTGTATAAAGGGAAGTATAATATAATGCAGAAACGCAGAAAGCAGCTCTCCCAAATGAAAATAAAGTCATGCTCGAATTTTACATGCGGAATCCTGCAGATGCCTACAGTCTGATAGAGTCTCTGTTGACTGCTTAAGCAAATTAAGGTCCTTAGACACTGAAAAAAAGGCATTTGCTTTAAGTGCACTTACTTAATTAAGTATTTACTATTGAAATCATCTGGATGAAGAAGAGACAGCTGGTTGCTTTACTGTACTTGCTGTCGTGTGGCTGCAATTACCTTGTGTCTCTTCCACTTGTTGCCATGGATCGGTCTGTTGTCTGTGAGTGTGGCATTTGCTAATCATCCCCAATTGCTTATGGTAGGACTGTGATGATGCTCAGGCTGATCAGAACCAACTCAGGAAACGCAGACTCCCATTAAGCAGGCCCTTGCCAATAGTGCTTCATTAAATCTTTATTTTCTTATTTCTCAAGTAAACATAGGTTTTGGCTTCTCAAAAGAACCGTTTCAAGAAGACGGTTCTTTTAAGCATCCAACACAAATGGTGGACCGATAGATATGGAAGTATTCACAATTATACGCTAAAACCCTGCCAATCTAGAGCTCTGTTTAGTAAGATGACATGGCTTCAGGATTTGCGCTATAAAAGCTCTGTAAAACGCACACACCATAAATGAGCCAGCACATGAGAGTATGACACCTCTCTCATTATAGAGCAACAAAAGCTTAGGCGAGCCTGTACAAATGCATAGACTTGCCTGACATTTCGCTTCTCAGTCGAAGACCCACACCAAATTTGAGATCACCGGCTTAGCTGGAAAGGTCTGTCAGCGTTCAAAGGAGGTTCTATGTATAAATGCAACAAGTACCAAACACTCAAGTAAGACTTAGAGTAGTACTTGTTCAGAACGCTGAACCTACCACAACCCCTTTGAACATTCACACCTTAAAGGCTGGAAACACTCAAATCAGTAATTTTCAAACAATGAAGACTGCCGAAAGGTATGAAACTTTATTTAAAATATGACCTTAATCTTAACTATTTGTTAACCTATGTTGCTGAGACAAAAGTGATCTTAAGAGAAATATATTCTATATTAATTGGAAATGATAGCCTTTTGGAGCGCCCACAGGTAATTTAAGTCATGTCATTGGCCCATCGAATAGCATTCTCCGTTTTTTTTATAAAATAACTCTCAGAGTGCAAGATATAGATAGTGACCAGAGAACACCATATTACCTATTATAGGACTTTTGCGGTACTGTAACAGCGGCACATCATGAATGGGAAATTAGGACTGGTCAACCTTCTAAAGACATAGGTAATAGCTGAAAATGAGGCGTGGTTTTATTTGAAAGTAACTGAACACCTCAGCGAAGACACAAATCATATGAATTAACCCTTAAAACACCAGCAAAATAACTGCATCGAAAAATGTATGTTTATTGGTTAACATAAATATAGAAGCTTACAGTGAGGACCCAGACCAGATTGATCCTATAGAAGCGTCTGATCTGGATCTACACTGTATATCGAAGGGTCTTCAAATATTTCAGCAAACGACATAGGCAAACGATTTTTTGTAATATACACTTAAAGGGTTAATAAACGTAAGTTCAGTGTATATATGGTCAGGATTTTCATGAAAATCACGCTTGTTTGCATGGCTAAAACAACTTAATAACTCTTTACCAATAGATAGAACCTGATTTCCCGTTTTGAACAGATGAAAGAGCCGAACCAGGTCCAGATATGAATATTAAAGTAACCGCCTTTACAGAAGCCAAAAAGCTCCATTATACACGAATCTCCGCTCATGTTTTTTGTATTCATTGTATTTGCCGAAGAAGGAGATAGATTAGTGGACGTGTATGTAAACTTACTTACCTGTTTAACTGACATGTATATTATTGTCAATGGCTATTATATATGAGTGTTAGGTGTTATCGGATTAGCAAGAAAAGTGACCTTGTGAATAAAATTTTGTAAATTTTAAATTCCAGCTGTTTGTGAAAAAAACTTAAATTTCTGATGGAGGAAAATAGGAGAATTCTGTGTACAAAAATGGACCAAGTTCAAGGTAATATTTGACTTATTTACTGTTTGTGTATATTTCATTCAACAACAAAATTGTAAACTATATTACATATACTTATGGTTATTTCTGAAATTCAGAGCGAAATTGGACATTATTCTTGTGACAGCGCAAAATTCAAAGCACCCAAAGACTTTAACCACAACGCCATATTGGCCAGATGAATATCCTTAAGGTAAATGAAATTTTCCACGCTAACCAATTGGACTAGTCTATTTCCGTTTAAAGGTTGTTGGGTGGTTTAAGCTTTAACAATATCATTTTGTAAGCTAATAGTGGAAACGCTTATTTGCGGCGTCTGATCTGAGTATGCACTGTTTGCGTATATCTCACAAAAATAACGCAAGATAGTTAACTTGAATGACCAAAGCATCAACGTTTAATGTTTTCCGAAAATTACCAGGCTTGTAAACGCATTAATGTAATTATTCCAAGTTTCGTGCAAAACAGCACGAGAGTTGGCATATTATGGAATGATGTGCTGGCAGTTCTGCCTACTTTGAGACAAAACTGTCGAAGTAGCTTAAAGATATGAAAAGTGAAAAAAGGCATGCGTGGTTCATCAGAGAAGTTTGCCATTTGACCTTGGCATGTGGCCTTGCCCTTGAGCGCACCATTCTAGATCAGATATGCAACACATCATTAAATGTTATGATAAATTCTTGTACCAACCATGCGCGGATCCAGATTTTTTTGCCAGAGGGGGTCAAACTCTGACAGGTTTTTTGTAAGATAACGAGGGATGGGCAATCATCGGCCCGCAAGCGAAACGCCATTTTAATGGCGTTTCTCTGGCAGGCTGATGATGGCCCAACATTAAATGCTGGCTTGGTTTTTTCAGGGGTTCTGGACCATTATTGCTAAAAAACCCTATATTTTTGCGATTTTTCAGGGAGGGTCCGGACCCCCTGTCCCCCCTCTGGATCTGCCCGTGATAATCAAGTGAAGGATGTGAACGTTATGCAACAGACACGAATGGTCATAACAAAGGACCAGTGTCTCTATAAGGCCTGTTTCATGACCACTACGAATTTCCTTCAAACTTTGTGTAATCAAAATAGTATGTCTTAGCTGTAATATCATGAAAAGTTCAGAATAAGTACACTAAAGGACTTTAAAAACGCAAAAATCGAAAATTCATAATATTTTCTATATTTTAATGTCTCAATTCTATTGAGATTTGGCAAAAATAAACATCAATATGTCAGCAAAACATGTGTCAATTTTATGTCAAAATAATGAATAATGTTAGAGCAACACTCTATCAAATAGCAATACCCTATGATTCTAAAGTTGAAATTTGTCAAGAAATCGGACACGACTTTAAGTTATTGTGATGAAATATTTTTATAAACAAATCAGAAATAAATTACCCTTGGAGCCCTACTGTTCGTCTGGCACTGACAGTGGCCGGCTGGAACCGATATCGTCGATGTAAATATCGTCGATTGTGGACTTTTCGAAGCGTTTTTCCAAATTTTTCAAATGACAAAATGACTTTATACAATAATAACGATCAAACATGATGTTCTGATACACTAGTATCTGCTAGACCCTCGGAGTCGTTAAAACCCTCGCCTTTTAGGTTAGGGTTTCAACACCACCCTCAGGGCCCAGCAGATGTAAATGCATAGAAAAACATGTTTGATCCCTATATTAAAATATCACCCAAATATCTGGATGTAGTGTTAAAAGCGTCATTAATATCAGCCTGCTTATCATCAGAAAGAGACATCATAAAGTCCCCCTCATAACAAAACAGGAATGAATCGGCAACCGGGAGAGTACAGTTAGTGCCCATAGGAATCCCATCTACTTGTCTATACAACTTGGTGTCAAATCGAATAGAAATGTTGTCCAACAAAAAGTTCAGCGCATCACATACATTTTGACAAGACCATGCATGATATTTTTAGGCAAGCCTCGCATTTTATCGCTTTTCCTCAACTTGTTTAATAAATTCAATAAAATATGAGCACTCATGTAAGATCCTCTATTTATCTGCTAGGCAAACAATGTAATACATGTACATTGAGGGAGTGGAATTGACAGTCGATACTTAACAGCTCACTAAGATGCTATCACATGCACTGTAAAGTTCAAAGCTTCATGGCAAGCTGAACTGCTGTGTAGCATCAAGTCTGACAAAAACGAATATAAACTTGGAAAATGGCAAACCAAGTAGGGTGGAATTGTAAATGAAGACAGAGTAAAAATTTAGAAAGATAAAATCTCTGGCTTTGAGGGCAGATAACTCTTTAAATAACCACCATAGAAACAATTCTTCATAACTTATAATGACCATCTTATACACTAAGTAACCGCAAAATATCAGTTGAATAGCTTTAAGTATGAGATGATGTGGTTATTCATATTAAAAGTTGAAGACGAAAAATACTAAAATGTAGGTATGACTTTCAAGTGAGTATATACTTATTGTTTAAGCACATTTTACTATATTAATAGTGTTAGCTTTTTGTATCTGTTATCCTAACAATGATTATGAAATGGCTGATTCCCAGGAATATATTGTCATTTTCGTAACGTAACCCTGTTTGGGGTTGAATTACCACACCCACATCAACTGGATATACAACGCAGAAAACTTCATCAATTGATCCAATATTTCATGATATTACAGCTAAGACATACTGGTTTGATTACACAAAGTTTAGAAGAATTTGTAGTGGCCATGAAACAGGCCTTAAGGACACTGGTCCTGACCTAGGATAATACATACCACGCCCCACCCCAGATTCGAGCCCAGGGTCTTTCGATCTTGAGTCTAAGGCGCTAACCACTGTTCCACGAGGTGCATTTTTTTTTTATATTTTTGCCTTGGGTCAAACAAAGAAAATTGCTTTTTGCAAAGTAAGTAAGGGTGCAAAGATCAGGAATCAGGAATTTGCAAGCCCATTATCTTGATCGCATCAGTGCTAATATGTTTGCAAGGGAACAATCATACAAAAAGTCCAATACAAGTAGTTTCTGAGTTATAGAGTTTTTCGCAAACTGATAACGGAGGCACGGACTTACTGGATATAATGCACACCCTAAATAATCTTGGGTCGTACAATTTGCCATCGAATGCAATACAGCACATATACCACAAAGTGTGTGGAAATAGCATACTTTTTCTAAAGTGTGAGGAAATAGCATACTTTCACAAGGACAAATAAATGCCAGTTGTGATATAGGGACTTTTTTAAGTGCAATAGTTCTTGGCGCTTTGAGGGTTAAAGTCCAATGGGCGGGCAGATAAGTTGTCTGCGAGGGCGAAAAGTGGTCGACTAAGAGTGTCAAAATTAATGTACAATATTTGGATTGAATAGGGGCTATTTCGTGTGAAACCCATCATATGTTCAAGGTCCCGTCTATTAAAAACTGAGTAAACATCTGCCGTTATCAATTGACTTTTGTTTCGGATAAACAAACTATTGCTTCTGAAATCAAGATAGAAAACATGTAAGGACTAGGCGAAGACGTGTCTTTGCCTGAAGATATTGATGCTTTAGAAAGAGAGAAATAAGTAAAAAAAAAAAAAAAAAAAAAAAAAAAAAAAGCTTGAGGTGCTTTGGAGTCTTTTTGCTTAAAATTTCGAACAGATGGGGTTGAACAAGGAATAGGATCAAGCTTTTTGCCGTTACGAATATAACAGTATGTCCCCAAGATTGTTAGCAATAGATACTTGGAACAAGATACGCGCATGTCATTCCGCTTTGAAGTACATACATATAAACATGAGTAAGTTTCTCGTTTTTTCTTATTATCTCTTTTGTTGATATTATCAGAATTCTTTACGTCCCAGTCAACACTTTTTCAGTCATTTTGGTAAGAGTATTCCTGTGTTGAAACAGAGGATAAAGACCTAATCAAACTGGAGGGGAGGAAAAATATGGATATCCATTTGATGATTTTAATGATCATGAGACCATCAGCATATATCGAACGCAGTGAGCACACGGCTATTCAACTGATGTCCATCATGTGGCTACCATCTAGTATAAATTAACCGAATATTTGAGAGTCGTGAACTGATCAATACCTTAAATATTCTACGCTCATTGGTATAGGCAATGAAAATGTGCGGGTCCAGTAAAATGGATCTTGATGCTGTCTGATTCATGTTCTTGATTTACATATTTAGCTTTTCAATTAAACTATGGAAACGTTTTTTTTTTTGTTTTTTTTTTGTTTTTTTTTACAAAAAATGAATGTTCTAGTGAAACTAGGACACTGTAGTGATTGCACAGGGTTGCCTGATAACTCGCTGGTTGCATGTGCAATAAGTTGCCTTTTACACTGGGGATGATGACTCATACAAAACAAAGTATAAGGTGCAAGAATAAAACGGATTCTAACAGAATACCGATTTCAGAGCCAACCATATTAGTCTATATCTAACAGCGATAGTTAACTTCCCTTGCCGCAGAATGCCTGTGAGTCAGAGTGATGGAACTTTTGGCCGTGTGGCCGAACGCTTTGGATCACAGAGTCCAGGGTTCGATCAAATAATATATGGAGCAGACACACCATTAAAAGCTAAACCCCATGGCCTTAAGAAGACCGTGACCGTGAGTATGCATAGCTGATTCATGGGTTCTGTACACCATCTCACTGAGGTGACGATTTGAACATAGTTTAATGAAATCATTCCAAAGGTAAATGAGATAAGGAACAGTCACGAAATTCAAGGGCCAAACCCATGACCTTGAACTGTGACCTTGAGCTTGAGTCTGCGTAGCTGACGCATGCAATCTGTACACCAACTCAATGAGGTAATTATTTGACCACAGTTTAATTATAATCCTTCCAGAGGTAGAGATATGGAGCGAATAAAACAATCAAGGGTAAAGCCAATGACATGTGACCTTGACATTGCGACTGCGTAGGTGAGTCTTTGGTTCTGCATATTGTCTCTCAAAATCCTACCATGAATAAAGGAGATTTGAAGCAGACACGAAATTCAAAGGTACATCCTATGACCTTGAATTATGACCTTGACATTGAGTCGCCGTAGCTAAGTAATGGGTTCTGCAAATTGTCAAACTGAGACGAACATGTGATCAATGTTTAATAAGAATCCTTCCAGAGGTAAAGGAGATATGGAGCAGACACTAAATTCAAGGGAAAATCAAATGACCTTAAACTGTGACCTTGGCCTTGGGTATGCGTAGCTAAGTCATGGGTGCTGCACATCGTCTCACTGAGATGAACATTAGACCAAAGTTTAAAAAAAACTCTTTCAAAAGATTCCGGGGATAGGGAGCCAACAAGAAATGTTAAAGAGTGACTGACTGATGGACGAATGAACGAAATGACGGACAAAATGAAGACTTTTCCTATAATCCCATCTCCGCGTCGCTACATGGAATTAAAATGGTTAAGGTAGTGCGGGACCCATGTCAAAAGATAACCTTACTTTTACTTAAAAGTAAGAGTGTAAGAGTTATCGTTCCTGAATCTTGTTTTTAAAAGAGAATACTTATTTTTAAGACGGTAGATATTATTCTCCCCTGACAACTCTACGATGCTTGAAACGTAATTCTGTAAGTATTTTGCTTTCACAAAAAGAAAGAATGCAAGTATTAGCTTTTAAAAACATCACCCAGAGTATGAAGTCATTCAGTATTTTGATGGTTAAAAGTTGCGGACCGTATAAATATACATACTATATACATGTCTCGGTTGCTATTTCTGCATGCTGCAACTAACCTAAGACCCACCCCCACCCCAAAAAGAGGGGGGGGGGGGTGTAGACGTGCACATGCCTTGTATGTGACATTCTCTTGTTTTAGGTCCCATGGAGGTACATGGTAACTAATGTTTTATGGAGAAATGACGTAACTATTTCAATTACCTTATCACACCGGATAGGCAGCAATAAAAAACAGTCTAAACAATCGATGAATGCTGATACCAAATTGCTAGAAACAGTGTTTGTGATTGCCATTTGTTGCCTATCGGACTACAAACAACAATCCAAAATTCTGTTACTTACAATATTTAACTACGTTCGTCGATAGCATTAACGTTTTCGATTGCCGCCTATCTAGTGTGTTTTTGATATACTGAAGACGTAGCTAAAACAATCTGATACAAGGGCTAGGAGTTATTTCATGTTTCTGTTGAAAAAATTATTTTGTTTCGTTGCATGTTTCATGATGATAAAATGGACATTTCTGCATACATTTTAATAAAATTAATTTACTTCTTACCACAAACTACAACTAGCAAATTTTAGACAAATCCACTGGCACTCAGGGCATGAAATTGATTATTTACACAGGGCGTTGATAATGATTTCTGTGGTTTTTAATAGCCTCCAGGAGAGCTTGAGGTCATAAACTCTCAGAGTTTGAACCCAGATCAGGCCCGACAAAAGGTAGGGCCTGGTCTGGATCCAAACTGCTTGACCCGCTGAAATTATTCCTGATTTTTTTTTCGAAAACAATTTTTTCTGTAGTGGGGATCAGCAGACGACAAAAAAGCTTGAAATTCTACCCAGTATGCCAAAAAATTACAACACATCCACATGGCCATGCAGTTTAAATCATCTTAAATTCATGGGGTTGATATTTATTTTTCTTATTTTTCTTTAAAGACAGTTTTTGGAGGCACAACAGGACCGCCTAACTGAGGTGGTTCTTATGAGCTTAAGTAATCTATGTTAAAAAAAACTCGCCATTTGATTTCAAGAAAAATGCAACTTCTAACACAATATCAACGACAAAGAAATTCATCATTGCAGCAAATAAAATTGCAGATGCAGTGTGATAAATTTCTATGCTTTTTCATTCTTCATTTCCTTTAATTATTCACTAGTAAACAGGCAGTTTGGCAAACAGTGGAGACCTGAATAAAATCCACATAGGGGGCGTTATATCGGGGTCGGTACTGTTTGCATGTGCGGATCCAGGATTTTTATCAGGAGGGGTGCGGGTTAAGCCCAACTGACAGAAAACAGCTCTGACGCATGTATTTTTTTTAAGTCCTCAACTTAATTTTAGAGGTGTTTCGTATAAATATCTTTACATTGTACATGTATACTCTGTCATATATCATGGGTCCACATGAGAAGCAGGGAGCGCAGTGGCTCAGTGGTAGAGTGCTTGACTCAAGGCTGAGGGGTCGCGGGTTCAAGCCTCGTCGGCGTCACTGCGTTGTGGTCCTTGAGCAAGACACATTTATCCTAGCTTAGTATTGGTTCAACCCAGGAAGACCCATCCCTATATAACTGAAAGATTGTTGATGGGACGTAAAGAATCAAATCAAACAAACAAATAAATAAGAAGCGTCTCACTGAGGTGCTTCATATAATATACTTAAGGAATAAAGAAATGCAACAAACACTTCGAGTCATTGTAAGCATACAATATGATGCAAGTTTTTAATGCAAATGATATTTATTCATGGGAGCAGTATGTGTCCGTCAAATTACAGCAGGTTCAACGTTATTATCGATTACGTAATCATTTTGGTATGCGCGTAACCAGCCTGGCCCCACGTAGTAAACTGCTGAAACAGGATCAATAAAAAGCCATCCGTTTATTGTTTTATAAAGTCTTGGCATAGATTGCAGATCAGGAAATGATCAAATGGCGACCTTCCTGTAGGATTCTGAAACGGCTTAACGTCATTAACGTCAACTCTGAATATTGCATGAAACGCGTTAACTTTCTTTTCTGCTTGAGATTTATTCATTACAAGGACGTTTTGTATAAGAATTATGACTTGAGATCGTCAGACGTCAAAAATCCTCAATTCTGACGTAAAATTTGATAGTCGTGTTTTAATGGTTTCCATAATGTTTATGTGTTTTCTAATGATAAAATGGTCCAGTGACAAAGTTTAGGTTACAGTTAACAAGTTTGGTGTTCATTCTTGGCATGTAATCAGTTTTCACTTGCATTGTGCCATGTTTTGTTTGGCTAACGTCAATATAAACACCCTACCATGCAGCATATTTCTATGGTATCTGAAAAGTCAGTGTTTTCCAAGAAAGCATGTCTCTAGGTTTATCTTATCCTGTGCGACCCAATCCAGACAGGCTCTAAGTGACGTTTATCGCATATTCACTACCAGTGTGCATAAGTCTTGCCATTCAAGTAGCGTGTTTTGACGCAATATTTGACTGCATTACGAATATGATTGGACGTTTGTTACATTTGCACATTGTCAAGTTGACGCCAAATAAGCAAGCATGGAAAATACGGGGTTTCTTGATCTTTATTCTGACGTTAACGTCACATTTTACGTTTTCAAATGGTTTCATCTTGTAGCGTAAAATGTAGCGTTAAAATGACGTTTTGGTATTTCATCACAAGCTATAAATACTCAATTAGAATTTTTCAAAAGATATTTCACCAAACCGTCATTTAAACACGCAAAAATTATATATTCTTCTGTTGCGTTTCTTTATTCCTTAAGTATACATTTACCTGCTGGGCATCTTTTAATGTTTTTTGTCATCTGCTGATATTTTTCAAAGTCAACACCTTTGAAAAATTCTTGCAGGAATACCAGCAATTTCAAAAACTGTCAAACAGTTTGGATCCAGATGAGGCCCGGCATTTTGTCGTTTGCAAAGGGGTTCAGCAGACGGAACCAGTAGGCAAAGACTTAATTAACATATATTTTGCAAAAGAAAGTTGTCGCACATTATTATCAACTCATTGCATGCTGGGAATTTTTTCATGATTTTTGTCGTCTGCTGACTTTTATCAAAATTAACTTTTTCAAAAAAATATTTCAGGAACATTTTCAGAGTGTCAAACAGTTTGCAAAAGTGCCTCAGTGAGGTGCTTCTAATAAATCCCTTAACATAAAGTTTGGTAGTGAGATATAGAAAGTTATTACAAATTATTATTCACTTTAAATGCTAAGATTTTTTTCAGGATTATTCTTGTCGTCTCTTGACTTTTTTTTTCAAAAATAACTCTAAAAAACCCTTTCTTCAGGAACACTTTCAGTGTCAAACAGTTTGGATCCAGATCAGGCCTGGTGTTTTGTCGAACCTTATCTGGCAAAGATCACCAGCAGACGACAGAATTTGCCGCTGGTGTTAAATATTACTTCTCCTTTCTGTCCACAAAATTGTCATTGTCACTATTTTTGGAACAATTGTTAATTGTAAACCTTAATTTTCGATCTGTTGTAATGTTGAAAATGAATGAGATATTCTAATGAACAGCACAATATTATCTGGATCTATATTTTTATCTTTCTAAAGGTAAAAAGCTACCTAGGGAGCGCAGTGGCTCAGTGGTAGAGTGCTTGACTCGAGACCGAAGGGCCGCGGGTTCGAGCCTCACCGGCGTCACTGCGTTGTGGTCCTTGAGCAAGACACATTTATCCTAGCTTAGTACTGGTTCAACCCAGGAAGCCCGTCTCGCATAATTGAAAGATTGTTGAGTGGACGTAAAGAATCAAATCAAACAAACAAAACAAAATAAAGAGCTACCTCTCGAGGATCCTTCTCGCAGCTGGTATTTATTTAACAAATGGTCTATGAAATTCTATAGCAGTAAAGGGGCCATTAAGCGATTAGCACCAGTATCTGGCAGCTCCCTATTTTGAAGTAGATCTTTTGAGGTTGTACAATATAGTAAATTGGAACTGCATGTGCCTGAAAGGAAGATATATGACAATATAACATTCTTTTCTGTATATCAACGGTTGGCAAGCATGGTGCAGATGCGCGGATCCAGGAATTTTCATCGGGGGGGGGGGTCCCGGTCAGCCTGACAAAAAAGCTCTGACAACGATTTTTTTAGTCCTCAGCTTATTTTACAGAAGTCAAATGGTCAATTTCAAAGAAATCTATCGTTTTTCAAGGCTCCAAATGGGGTCCAATTTTTTCCAGGGGGTCCAACTTTTTCCAGGGGGTGTCCAATTGCTTATTCCCTTTAGAAACCCATATAATTTGTGATTTTCCAGAGGGGGTCCGGACCCCCTGCCCCCCCCCCCCCCCCCTCTGGATCCGCACTTGGCGCAGCCCTCACAGCTTCAAGGTTAAGGCTACAGTACGTTATCTCATTTGGGCTTGGCAAACGTTAATAGACAGAAGAATGTATCATCCATTTATTGTTATATACCTTATAATTAGTGTTTACTATAGAAACTTGAGGTGTTTCAATCGCTGATAATTGTACATTTTATTTAATAATGTGTCATATTTTGGTTGATCGTTGACCAATCACTGACCGCGGGCTTTATTTCCGATATAACATGAATTGCCATTTCAACCTGCTCACGGATATCCTCTGCGAGTTAAGATACCGTCGCTTATGCTTTATTGAGAAATGACCAAAATATTCAATTATCATAAGATACGCTACTTTATTACATCGGATAGGCGACAATCGAGAAGGCTCTTTTATTGCCCAGCAACTTCTATATCATGTGTCATATGCACCTGCAAAGTTTTAAATTGCAATGTTCTACGTTAAGGAAGAAAATACATTATGTTACCTCTGACTTTGACCTCTGGGTCAAGGTCACACAAAATGTTTACCAGTAATCTCAGCTTGAGGTGACCTAATTAGGTACAAAAATTGAAGTTGCTACGTCTAACGGTTTTGGATACAATGCATTTGCAAGAAAATATATTATTTGACCTTTGTCCTTGACCTTGGGGTCAAGGTTACATGAAATGTTGCCCAGAACCATCTACTTCTTAAGGCCTAATCAGGTACAAAGTTCAAAGTTGCTACGTCTAATGGTTTAGGAGGAGATGCATTTACAAGAGAAAACATTTTCTGACCTTTGACCTTGACCTATGGGTCAAGGTAATACGAAATATTGCCCAGTACTCCCTACAGCATGTGACCTGCTAGGTATAAAGCTCAAAGTTGCTCCATCTAATGGTTTAGTTGGAGACATATTTACAAGAAACGTGATGGTTGGACGCATGCACAGATGGACAGACAGACGGACGATAGACAAACTTTGGTACGAAATTAATATACCCTTTTTTGCTAAAGAAAAGATCGGGTATAATAAGGGTAAAGTGTTTCAGAGCAACATGAGCAAGAACACAGTTGATGGTAATTGTATGACTAAAAAAATGTTGATAGTGATGTTTAGCGCAAACCCAGTGATAGGAGAAAAAATGTATACCAATGAATAAAAAAGGTCAATAAAAATATATTATTGTTTTTTTGTATTTGACAGGGTTCGAACCTGTGACCTCATGGTTTTTTATTCAGCTCTTTACTCTGCGTCTAGACCCCTCAGCTATTGTGGCCCATTAATTTATAGGTATACAATACATCAAAATAGAAACGAAGTGCAATGTTAAGGGAGATTACTCATAGGAGTTAAACAGAGACATCGTTTCAATGAGAAGGGATTTTAAAATTTGCACTTGGTCTTATTTTTCTGTTGAAAAATACATCAAAATTATTAAGCAGAAATCTGATTTATATAAATCAGCTTCATTTTTACCATATTAAATTAATAGTTTCTTTACATTTAAGTCAAGTGAATTAATACTTGCTTAATTGATATGTTTTTCTTTCTCTGTCCAAATTGTTTTGGACAGTGCATGACGAGACCTTATACAAGGACTTGTCGTCAAACGAATTCCTCCGAGGAAGAATTCGTAAATAAAGTCCCCTTTCTTTATATTTTTTTTATTTCTTTTTCTTACCTTCTCTCTTTTCTGTTTCTAACGATTTTGCCCTTTTGTGCTTTTTTAAGTGGCTCCATTGCCAATTGGGGGGGTGGGTCCATCTGATTAGACAGGGGAGATGGGTAGTCAATTTTAGGTTAATTATTTGCCAAAAACGATTCTATATATTTTGAATAAAGTAAGCACTATTGCAGTAACTTTAATTTATTATGTATGTTATTGTTCGTTATGCATCTTAAAATGGCGAAATAAAGGTGGTCTATTCTGACCCAATGTTTAAACAATGCCCTGTAATTGAAGCACGTGTTCTCATGACAAGGTCAAAGTTCCCACTCACCTAATTATTGATGCATGGAACTTTGGCATTGGCCTCATACTCATGAAAATAGCAATAATTGTCGAAACAACGTGGATTCAACGATATTGTTAAACTAATGACTGGAAGTTAAAGACCTGAATACAATATTTGAGCCAGCACGTGAGATATGGGTATGTATTGCATAGGCGAGAATTTGCTCTACAGATATTTCAAATACAGCTACCTTGTGGGCCTCAATAGTGTCATATGCATTCATCTACATCCATTCTTTGTGTATACCAGCAGTGAATACTTCGGCTAGTGCGCGCATGTGCACGCATTCGCATGAGTCTTCTTTAGTGGAAACTGCACTAAGCATCAATATATGATGTGCTGGCCCATACTAATGAGACTGCATGTAATGCCTAGTTGATAGGGTGCCAGGTGACAGTTTCGAATTTGGCGGTGGATGGTTTTAAGATATTTTTGTATAGGCATCGAACATGTGTTATTTGGCCATTGAAACCACAACATATGATCAAATTTTAACTACAAGATTTATATAGGAATTTTTTCCACAAGATGAAATTAAATACGAAACTAATGTGCCGGTGTTTATTGGTCGCTGATAATTTGTGCCCACAATAAATGGTTTTCTAACCAGTTTAATCATAATGTAGGCCTGTGGAAATACAGTTATTTTCACTTTTTCTACATAGATAAACAGTAAAGCTCTTGATGAGCTTGCGCATCTGAATCTGCTGTCTCATCAGTCACCTTGTCTTGCACACAAAACACTATCAATATGATAGTATATATACACTTAACTAGAATGCAGTCAATAGTACACCATCGAAAATACCCGCTTTTTTCACTTTTGACCTTGACTTTGGGGTCATGGTTACACAAAATGTTGTTGAGTACCCTCCACATAATGTGACCCATGGACATGAGAAGTTTGAAGTGGCTACGTCAAACGGTTACGGAGCTACATTAAAAAGAAATTACATTATTTGACCTTGACGATGGCATTAAGGTCACACTAAATATTGCCCAGCAACTTCTATATCATGTGTCATATGCACCTGCAAAGTTTTAAATTGCAATGTTCTACGTTAAGGAAGAAAATACACTATGTTACCTCTGACTTTGACCTCTGGGTCAAGGTCACACAAAATGTTTACCAGTAATCTCAGCTTGAGGTGACCTAATCAGGTACAAAAATTGAAGTTGCTACGTCTAACGGTTTTGGATACAATGCATTTGCAAGAAAATATATTATTTGACCTTTGTCCTTGACTTTGGGGTCAAGGTCACATGAAATGTTGCCCAGAACCATCTACTTGTTAAGGCCTAATCAGGTACAAAGTTCAAAGTTGCTACGTCTAATGGTTTAGGAGGAGATGCATTTACAAGAGAATTTCATTTTCTGACCTTTGACCTTGACCTATGGGTCAAGGTAATACGAAATATTGCCCAGTTCTCCCTACAGCATGTGACCTGCTAGGTATTAAGCTCAAAGTTGCTCCATCTAATGGTTTAGTTGGAGACATATTTACAAGAAACGTGATAGTTGGACGCACGCACAGATGGACAGACAGACGGACGATAGACAAACTTTGGTATGAAATTAATATACCCTTTTTTGCTAAAGAAAAGATCGGGTATAATAAGGGTAAAGTGTTTCAGAGCAACATGAGCAAGAACACAGTTGATGGTAATTGTATGACTAAAAAAATGTTGATTGTGATGTTTAGCGCAAACCCAGTGATAGGAGAAAAAATGTATACCAATGAATAAAAAAGGTCAATAAAAATATATTATTGTTTTTGTATTTGACAGGGTTCGAACCTGTGACCTCAGGGTTTAGCGCACTAGACCCCTCAGCTATTGTGGCCCATTAATTTATAGGTATACAATACATCAAAATAGAACCGAAGTGCAATGTTAAGGGAGATTACTCATAGGAGTTAAACTCAAAATAGTTGAAAACAGAGACATCGTTTCAATGAGAAGGGATTTTAAAATTTGCACTTGGTCTTATTTTTCTGTTGAAAAATACATCAAAATTATTAAGCAGAAATCTGATATATATAAATCAGCTTCATTTTTACCATATTAAATTAATAGTTTCTTTACATTTAAGTCAAGTGAATTAATACTTGCTTAATTGATATGTTTTTTCTTTCTCTGTCCAAAACAATGTCCAAAACAATTTTGGACAGTGCATGACGAGACCTCATACGAGGACTTGTCGTCAAACGAATTCCTCCGAGGAAGAACCCATAAATAAAGTCCCCTTTCTTTATATTTTTTTATTTCTTTTTCTTACCTTCTCTCTTTTCTGTTTCCAACGATTTTGCTCTTTTGTCCTTTTTTTTAAGTGGCTCCATTGCCAATTGGGGGGGGGGGGGGTCCATCTGATTAGACAGGGGAGATGGGTCGTCAATTTTAGGTAAATTATTTGCCAAAAACGATTCTATATTTTTGAATAAAGTAAGCACTATTGCAGTAACTTTAATTTATTATGTATGTTATTGTTCGTTATGCATCTTAAAATGCGAAATAAAGGTGGTCTATTCTGACCCAATGTTTAAACAATGCCCTGTAACTGAAGCACGTGTTCTCATGACAAGGTCAAAGTTCCCACTCACCTAATTATTGATGCATGGAACTTTGGCATTGGCCTCATACTCATGAAAATAGCAATCATTGTCGAAACAACGTGGATTCAACGATATTGTTAAACTAATGACTGGAAGTTAAAGACCTGAATACAATATTTGAGCCAGCACGTGAGATATGGGTATGTATTGCATAGGCGAGAAGTTGCTCTACAGATATTTCAAATACAGCTACCTTGTGGGCCTCAATAGTGTCATATGCATTCATCTACATCCATTCTTTGTGTATTTGAGCAGTGAATACTTCGGCTAGTGCGCGCATGTGCACGCATTCGCATGAGTCTTCTTTAGTGGAAACTGCACTAAGCATCCATATTTGATGTGCTGGCCCATACTAATGAGACTGCATGTAATGCCTAGTTGATAGGGTGCCAGGTGACAGTTTCGAATTTGGCGGTGGACGGTTTTAAGATATTTTTGTATAGGCATCAAACATGTGTTATTTGGCCATTGAAACCACAACATATGATCAAATTTTAACTACAAGATTTATATAGGAATTTTTTCCACAAGATGAAATTAAATACGAAACTAATGTGCCGGTGTTTATTGGTCGCTGATAATTTGTGCCCACAATAAATGGTTTTTTAACCTGTTTAATCATAATGTAGGCCTGTGGAAATACAGTTATTTTCACTTTTTCTACATAGATAAACAGTAAAGCTCTTGATGAGCTTGCGCATCTGGATCTGTTGTCTCATCAGTCACCACGTCTTGCACACAAAACACTATCAATATGATAGTATATATACACTTAACTAGAATGCAGTCGATAGTACACCATCGAAAATACCCGCTTTTTTCACTTTTGACCTTGACTTTGGGGTCATGGTTACACAAAATGTTGTTGAGTACCCTCCACATCATGTGACCCATGGACATGAGAAGTTTGAAGTGGCTACGTCAAACGGTTACGGAGCTACATTAAAAAGAAATTACATTATTTGACCTTGACGATGGCATTAAGGTCACACTAAATATTGCCCAGCAACTTCTATATCATGTGTCATATGCACCTGCAAAGTTTTAAATTGCAATGTTCAACGTTAAGGAAGAAAATACATTATGTTACCTCTGACTTTGACCTCTGGGTCAAGGTCACACAAAATGTTTACCAGTAATCTCAGCTTAGGGTGACCTAATCAGGTACAAAAATTGAAGTTGCTACGTCTAACGGTTTTGGATACAATGCATTTGCAAGAAAATATATTATTTGACCTTTGTCCTTGACCTTGGGGGTCAAAGTCACATGAAATGTTGCCCAGAACCATCTACTTGTTAAGGCCTAATCAGGTACAAAGTTCAAAGTTGCTACGTCTAATGGTTTAGGAGATGCATTTACAAGAGAATTCATTTTCTGACCTTTGACCTTGACCTATGGGTCTAGGTAATACGAAATATTGCCCAGTACTCCCTACAGCATGTGACCTGCTAGGTATAAAGCTCAAAGTTGCTCCATCTAATGGTTTAGTTGGAGACATGTTTACAAGAAACGTGATGGTTGGATGCGCGCACAGATGGACAGACAGACGGACGATAGACAATCTTTGGTATGAAATTAATATACCTTTTTTGCTAAAGAAAAGATCGGGTATAATAAGGGTAAAGTGTTTTAGAGCAACATGAGCAAGAACACAGTTGATGGTAATTGTATGACTAAAAAAATGTTGATAGTGATGTTTAGCGCAAACCCAGTGATAGGAGAAAAAATGTATACCAATGAACAAAAAGGTCAATAAAAATATATTATTGTTTTTGTATTTGACAGGGTTCGAACCTGTGACCTCAGGGTTTTTATTTAGCTCTTTACTCTGCGTCTAGCGCACTAGACCCCTCAGCTATTGTGGCCCATTAATTTATAGGTATACAATACATCAAAAAAGAAACGAAGTGCAATGTTAAGGGAGATTACTCATAGGAGTTAAACTCAAAATAGTTGAAAACAGAGACATCGTTTCAATGAGAAGGGATTTTAAAATTTGCATTTGGTCTTATTTTTCTGTTGAAAAATACATCAAAATTATTAAGCAGAAATCTAATTTATATAAATCAGCTTCATTTTACCATATTAAATTAATAGTTTCTTTACATTTAAGTCAAGTGAATTAATACTTGCTTAATTGATATGTTTTGCTTTCTCTTTCCAAAACAATTTTGGACAGTGCATGACGAGACCTTATACAAGGACTTGTCGTCAAACAAATTTCTCCGAGAGAGAATTCGTAAATAAAGTCCCCTTTCTTTATTTTTTTTTATTTCTTTTTCCTAACTTCTCCTTTTTCTGTTTCTAACAATTTTGCCCTTTTGTCCTTTTTTAAGTGACACCATTGCCAATTGGGGGGGGTCCATCTGATTAGACAGGGGAGATGGGTAGTCAATTTTAGGTTAATTATTTGCCAAAAACGATTCTATATTTTTGAATAATGTAAGCACTATTGCAGTAACTTTAATTTATTAGGTATGATATTGTTCGTTATGCATCTTAAAATGGCGAAATAAAGGTGGTCTATTCTGACCCAATGTTTAAACAATGCCCTGTAATTGAAGCACGTGTTCTCATGACAAGGTCAAAGTTCGCACTCACCTAATTATTGATGCATGGAACTTTGGCATTGGCCTCATACTCATGAAAATAGCAATCATTGTCATCTAGCCAATGTGGCTGATATTCAAAAGGAGCACCTTTTGTTGCATAGACCAGTGTTGAACAAAACATCCAGGTTATCCTCTGCGAGAATGTTTGTAAGACTTTATAGAATGCTGCTTATACATTTTATATATGTATCAGTGAAAAAACCAACATGTCCTGCCTTTAGCGCCTGGTTGAATACTGGTTCCATCAGACCCTTGAAGGTGACAGGAAAAGCTATTATGCTCTGTAGTATGGCATTACCAATCAAAGTTATGTGCAGCACTATATGGTCAATCTAATGTTGGTTTAATGTGTGATTGCAAGCCATGCAGAGGTTTGGACTTGTCAGTTTGGGTTGAAATTCTACCAGGAGTTGACAGTAACCATGGTACAGGTGTCAACTCAAGGTCAACATTATGTCCAATAGAAAGAATGTCCTACTAGCCAAAGACGCTCCTTTAAGCTCTCATCTGGCTGATTACGTTTTGTAAATTGGACAATTTCTTCTTGACCTCGCAAGCATCAAACTTTATCAGATCGTAGCATTTTATGGGGTTGTGAAAGATAGATTTTCAACTAAAATGAGTCAATGAAGTCTGCAACAACTTTCCTGCCAATGCCATCAGCCCCAATAAAATCCTAAGCTATGCCAGGCTTAGCAGGAACACCGAAAGACAAAAATTTAACTTCATTGTCTTCAAAACTAGAACTAAAAGGATTGGTTAAGCCAGACACTGCCTCTAGTACTCGTTCTACATTGCATCTGAGCAGATTGAATATTTGATTTCAGTGCATTGAAGAGTTGTTTCAATATATTGAGCTCTGATTTGATGAGTAATACACCATTCCATCTGAAGAACGAAGCGTAGTTCTTGCTGCTGAAGCCTATAATACCTCCTTTGACTTGGCACAGAATTTATTGTTTGCCTTATAGTTATGACAAAAGCATTTCTCAAGCAAAGAACCAATGATTGTGACACACTAAACCCATTTTGCTCGAGAAGTTCTTTGCATCTGCGATGTGTATCGTTGTGTTTGTGTGCAGTGAACATCGGGAACAAGGCATACAGAAAGAGCTTACATGCAATTCAAAGTTGTTCCTTGTCGCCCTAATCAGTGTCAACACCATCTGAACTATATACATATACCTTGCCAAGAAATGAGCTGTTTCACAGTGACTGTCGTTTAGAACTTCCGCTTTGAATGCATGGTATCTACTGTTTATGTGAGCAAACAGCAAAGGTTGATAGATCACATTATAATAATAGTTTAAATCTCCATTTTATAAGGAACTTCAATTTATTTCAGCCTTATAAATGTTCTTAATTCTCTGACAGACAGACTTTATACACGTATAGTCAACAACTGCAATACAGATACTCAGAATAACTTATGTATCATTTGGTAACACACATAACAGTTAGAGCTAAAGTCATCTATTAAGTGAATACTTAAAATAGGTAAACTTTGTTAAAAGAAGTACGTAAACCTGTGCTAGCATACAAATAAGTATAAACAGGGTTTGTTAGAGACATTAACTTGAATGTTAACTGCTATTTTGAGGGTAACATACGTAACATGGGCCTGAAAAATAGTGTAAGCGACCATGATAAAGAACTTTAGATCATTTAAGTAGCAGCCTTATAGATTTACTATATTCTGTGACAGATTTGATACAGGTATAGTCATTAAATACCATACTGATACTCGGAAATAACGCAGAAAACACAAAGCAACGTATGCAACGATAATAACTCAAGATATTTATAAAATTAATGCTAAAAATATGTAACTATGTTATAAGAAGTTCATTAACTTGTGTAAGCATGCAAATATGTACGAACATGTCATGGTTGAGACATTATCAGGGACGTTTAATGCTTTTCGGGGGGTAACGTATATAACGTGATGTTACACGTTAACAGTGCCACTCTCAGAGGGCTAACATCTTTTATTTTGTGTCTTATATAATGTAGTTTCAGAAAATCATAGTGTTCGAAATTGCCCCTGGGGAGAGGGGGTCTATAGCCAGCTCAAGGCCTAATACTATATAGACTTCACATTTATTCCCATGAACAGAAATAGACTGTCTGCACTTTTCCTGAATTCTCATAAACAGGGTTGAACTATCTGCACTTTCCACGAATTCTCACAAACAGCGACAGATTGTCTGAGCTTTCCACGAATTCTCATAAACAGGGACAGGGTGTCTGCACTTGCCACGAATTATCATAAACCAGGACAGTCTGTCCACTTTCCACGAATTCTCACAGAGACAGACTCTCCGCACTTTCCATGAATTCTCACAAACAAGGACTGGCTGTCTACACTTTCCATGAATTCTCACAAACAGGGACAGAGTGTCTGCACTTGCCACGAATGCTCACAGAGACAGGCTGTCTGCACTTTCCATCAATTCTCACAAACAGGGACAGACCACACTTTCCATGAATTTTCACCAACGGGAACATACTGTCTGCAATTTCCATTAATTTTCACAAACAGGGACACTGGCTGCACTTTCCATTAATTTTAACAAACAGGGATACTGTCTGCACTTTCCATTAATTCTCACAAACAGTGACAGGCTGTCTGCACTTTCCACGATTTTTCACAAACAGGGACAGACTATCTGCACTTTCCATTAATTTTCTGATACAGTGCAGACTGTCTGCACTTTCCATCAATTCTCTCAAACAGGAATATATAGTCTGCCATTAAATGAATTCACATAAACTGGAACAGTTGGTCTGGGCTTGCCATTAATTCTCAAAGACAGACTACATGTCCTTTCCATTAATTCTCCCAGATCGGATCAACAGTTTGTACATACTTTCCACTATATCTCATAATAAGAGATAGACTGTCTGCAATTCTACTAATTCTCACAAACAGAGACAGACTTTCTGCTCTTTCTAGTGATTCTCCTAAAGCGGGACAAACAGTCTGTACTTACTTTCCATTAATTCTCTCAATCAGGGATAGACTGTCTGCAACTTCCATTAATTCAGACAAACAGGAACAGTCTGTGTGTACTTACAATTAATTCTCACAAACTGGGATGAACAGTCTGTACATACTTTCCACTAATTGTCATTAACAGGGACAGACTGTCTGCAACTTCAATTAAGTCTCATAAACAGGGGCAGACTGTCTGTCTTTTCCATTTATTCTCACAAATCGGCATGAACAGTCTGTACATACTTTCCATTAATTCTCACAATCAGGGATAGACTGTCTACAATTTCCATTTATTCTCACTAACAGGGACAGGCTGTCTGCACTTACCATTAATTCTCACAAACAGGGATAGCCTTCCTTCTCTTTCGATGAAATCTCATAAACAGGGACAGACTGTCTGCCCTTTCCATTAATATCACAAAACAGGATAGACAGTCTGCACTTTCCATTAATTCTCACAATCAGGGACACATATCTGCAATTTCCATAAATCCTCACAAACAGGGATAGACAGTCTGACCTTTCCATTAAGTCTCACAAACAGGGGACAGATTGTCTGCACTTGCTATGATTTCTCACAAGCAGGGATATACCATCTGCACTTTCAATGAATTGTCATAGTGGCACACTGTCTGCACTTATCATGACTTTTCACAAACAGGAATAGACTTCCTGCTCTTTCCATTAATTCTCACAAACAAGGACAAGCTGTCTGCACTTTTCATTCTCACAAACAGGGACAGACTATCTGCCCTTTCCATTAATTCTCACAAATCCGGATAACCAGTCTGCTCTTTCCACTTATTCTCACAAATCGGGATAGACAGTCTGCAACTTCCATTAAGACAAGACATAAGACAAATTTTATTTAAAGTCGGAGAGTATAAACAGAGATAACATTAGCTATGTATAGCTATTTACCGACTAAAATTAATTATCACAAACAGGAGCAGTCTGTGTGTACTTAACATAAATTCTTACAAATCCGGATGAACAGTCTGTACATACTCTCCATTAATTGTCACAAACAGGGATGTCTGCAATTTCCATTTATTCTCACTAACAGGGACAGACTGTCCTCTACATTAATTCTCACAAATCGGGATAAACAGTCTGTACATACTTTCCAGTAATTCTCACAATCAGGGATAGACTGTCTGCAATTTCCACTAATTCTCACTAAGAGGGACAGACTTTTTGTAGCACCATTAATTCTCACAAACATGGATAGACTCCCTTCTCTTTCTATTCATTCTAAGAAACAAGGGCATACTGTCTGCAATTTTCATTCTCACAAACAGGGACAGACTATCTGCCCTTTCCATTAATTCCCACAAATCCGGATAGACAGTCTCCACTTTTCATTAATTCTGACAAATCAGGATAGACAGTCCCCAATTTCCATGAATTCTCACAATCGGGGGCAGACTGTCTGCACTTTCCATGGATTCACACACGTAGGGATATACTGTCTGCAATATCCAAGAACTCTCACGAACAGCGACACACTGCCTGCCTGTTCCATGAATTTTCACAGAGATAAACTGTTTGCGTTTTCTATGAATTCTCAGAAACAGGGATATACGGTTGCATTTTCCATGAATTCTCACAAACGGGGATATACTGTTTGCATTTTCCATGAAATCTCACAAACATGGGATATACGGTCTGCACTTTCCATTAATTCTCACAAACAGCGACAGACAAACTGTCTGCACTTTCCTTTAATTCTCACAAACAGGGACAGACAAACTATCTGCACTTTCCATAAATTCTCACAAACAGGGACAGGCTGCCTGCACTTTCCATCAATTCTCACAAACAGGGACATACGGTCTGCCCTTTCCATGGAATTCACACAAGCAGGTATATACTGACTGCAATTTCCATTAATTCTCACAAACAGGGACAGACAAACTGTCTGCACTTTCCATTAATTCTCACAAACAGGGACAGACAAACTTTCTGCACTTTGCATTAATTCTCACAAACAGGGACAGCCTGTCAGCACATTACATGGATTCACACAAGCAGGGATATAATGTCTTTAATTCCTATTAATTCTCACAAACAGGGACAGACTGTCTGTGTTTCCATGGATTCACACAAGCATGGATATACTGTCTACAATTTCCATTAAGTCTCACAAACATGGACAGACTGTCTGCACTTTCTATTAATTCTCACAAACAGGGACAGACTGTCTGCATTTTGCATCCTCAACAACAAGGTGTTTTTTTTCTTTGGTCCTTGCTTTGAAATGTAATACTTAGTGTCCTTTCTAGTTTTTCAATCATCCAATCGAGGTTGCTATAATTGTGTGACTGTTAGTGTTCTGTGTATTTTCCTTGCAGTGTGGTGGGTTGGTCTGTGGTCTCTGTTATAGTGACATTTCCTGGTCATACTTACTTATAGACTTTCTATTTCCATGACCAGACTAAACTAAACCAAGTCTGATGTTTTCAGTGATAGGTTTAAACAAACATAATTTTTGAGCGTAAAATTGTTTATGTTTTCTAATCCATCTGTTTGAACATATTTTGGGGTGCTCAAAAGAACCGTCTCATTGAGGCAGTTCTTTTAAGTACCCACCACATATGTTTTGGTAGAAAATAAGAAGGAGAAATAAGAAAATTAATATTTTGGTACACACTCTTAAGTAAAGGCCTGGTTGTAGACTATCTCTATCTCTAAAGGATCCATATTTTCACATATTTTAGAAATTACAACAGCTGTTGTTGTGCTGTGTGGATCCAGTAAAGTTTCGCTCTGTTAATCAGTACAAGGGTGAAAGTTCAAATTTTCAGAATCCTGAACTTTAGTAATTCAAATGTTTAAACTTGCTGTATACCTATAAAATATCAACAATGTTAATTCTCCTTAGATAAACCGATAATAAATCAGAGAAGCAATTATAATCTGCCTAATTCAGTATTTTGAGGCTGACTTTCTATGGAAAGTCAGCCTCAAAATCCTAAATTCAGGATTAATCCTGAAAACTTTCACCCATGTCAGTATGTTGTGGCATTTTTATATTCTCAATTTCTGGTTCTTTGGGGCTGAACACAAGGATATTCTCAATACACAAAAACAACAACACAGACCAGCACATACTGTATTATTTTATAAGCTATATATTAGTTATCAAACTTAAAAAATGTACACATTTACATAATGAAATTATATATAAATCATGCACTCCAAAAACCCAAGATTGTGTAGCTTAAAACACAATAGCACTATAAATAATGTTTGTAATAGAGGGGGTGATGTGAGAAAACTGGTCTTCGCTGTTTATGACCAGGTCATACCCAAACAAGTCTGTTCACCTACTTCATTGAAAATCAAAATTTTGCTTGTATTAAGTCTTCCAAGAGCAAAAATAATAAAAGAGCTGATCAGACTGCATGGATGCCCAGTCTGGTCTGCACCTTGTTGTTCGCAAACCCCAAAGACAGGTTATCTCACATTGAGTCCCATATTTACATATTTAACCCTTATCCCACCACAATTTTTGGTCCTCAAAATGTCATCTGCTTTCAATTGTCTGCTGCATATATTTGAGTGCATTTGTTTGTTTGTTTGTTTGTTTGTTTGTTTGTTGCTTTACGTCCCAAGTCAACAGCTATGGTCATTGCGGGACGGTCAGTTCACCTAACCACACTTTTTCCTGGGCAGGCTTGAACAAGCGGTTAACCAGTAATTCGTGCACATACTTTCGCTTGTAACTGACAACAACCCTTCTTGAATAAATCAGCGGAAGGGAGGAGAATGACCGTAGAAATTATTTCATGATCAATCTCCACGAAAGTATGGGACCGGACCGGGATCGAACTCCCGACCCCCGGATCTGCAGTCAGACACGCATCTGTAGTCAGACACGTTACCGACTGCGCTGCGCGGCCCAGCTAGTGCATTTCAAAGTAGATTTTATTAATGGATTCAAACAATATGAACCCTGATCAGACTGCAGTCTGACCTCAGTCCATGCTGTTTTTCAATATAGGCTACCTTCAGTGTCATTAGCTTTACATACATTAAATGTTCTCAAATTTCTAACACTTTTGCACTCTTGCTACTTTGAACTAAATTTCTGATTATGAGGATTTTGGGGTCTTTGTTCAACAGAATGCTTGTCAGAATAGTGACCAGAGAAGACCCCTATAAGACTGATTCTTCTGAAGAAGTCTGGTCTTAATCTGCACTGTTTGCCTGTGTTTTGTTGTTTTTTTTTGCTTGAAAATTTAGAACAATTATCGTACTTCAAATTCACGAATTTTCCATGCAATAGTGCACAACCCAATAATTTAACCCTTAAAGCACCATTCACAACCAAAGTCGTCTGGTTCTGTCCTCTGCTGAAATGTTTTAGAAGCCTTTCCAACAAACAGTGTAGACCCAGATCAGACTGATCCTATAAGAGCAGTCTGAACTGGGTTCACACTGTTTGTCTCTATACTTAACTTTGTTAAATAATCCTTTTTTTTTTTTTTTTGCACTTCAGTAAGCTATTCATATTATTATTTTGTCTTGAAAAAGGTCTTAGATGACCGAAACCTGTCGACTATTAAACACTTTCTGACAATCCAGTCCGCTGTTGGTTGTTTATTCTGTTTTTCTCCTGAGTCCCCTTTGTTAAATAATGTTAGCAAAAATTTGCAGCAGACATCAAATGCAGACCGAATTTTCAGATGATTTTTTTTGCTGGCGTTTTACAGGTTAACATATGATTTGCTTTTGAATTACCTATTAGCATTGCAGTCAAGCTTTAAACATCTTGGGCCAGAATAAAATAAATTGGGATTATACAGTTATACAGCTCAGATATACAAAAGAAGAAGATACTGAAAGGAACAAGATTAAACGGGTTTTTTTACAATAAGTTACATCATCCAAAAATCATGACAGCAAATGTAATAAAGGGTTCTGACAGCCCATGCCCAGTTTTATATAGAGGCACTCGTAATAATTTCACATGTAGTTTATTAAACCAGCCTTTGGTGAGTTTAATGAATTTACTATGAAATGATCATTAGTGTAAAATTTTGTTTATTATATGACCTTTTATATGTGATTTTATCTCCTTCAAAGTTTGCTTAATAATTTATTTCAACGAAAATTTGCATTGTTGTCACCAACATCATTATGACCTTAGTTGTTCCCGCCCAAAGTGTTATGTAACCTGTATGACATTATCTATGACCTGACATTATCAACTGAATAACAGTCACTTCATATGATAATTGTATCTATCTTAATCTCAAGGTTTGTTTTCTTTTTGCAGCTTACACCATTGTTGATTGGCAAATCAAAAATAGGTACACTGGCAATCAGTGAAGATCCAGATGAAATGCCACAATATGTGGCATTTCATCAGGCTCTGCACTGTTTGCTATGTCAATAGCTATGGTCATGTTAGGACGGTCAGTTCACCTAACCACATTTTTTCCTGGGCAAGCTTGACCAAGCGTTAACCAGTACTTCATGTACATACTTTCGCTTGTAATTGACAACAACCCTTTTTAAATCAGCGGAAGGGAGAAAATTGGCCGTAGAAATCATTTCGTGATCATTCTCCACCAAAGTATGAGACTGGGCCAGGATCAAACTCGCGACCCCTGGATTGCAGTCAGACACCAATCTGCTTTCAGATACCTTACCGACTGCGCTAAGGAGCCTGGCTAAAAAGCCCATTTGTGGGACATTGCCACGTGTACACAGTAGTAAGCTTCTAATGCTATTGATAAGGGCAGACCAACTATGTCGCTGCCGAATGGCATTTTGGACAGATCAAACTGTTCATTACATCTGACATTGACACTAGACAACAGAGACATAACATTAGACAATGTAAACTATGGCTTCAACACATTTATAAACACTGATAGATTAAGCTTTTTTAACACCATTTATTTATTTACCCCTGCCCACTTGAACCTAGATTATATTCTCTCTTTAAAAAAAGCAGATCCAGATCAGCTGGCTTCTGATCAGGACCCACACTGTTTTCTTTTCAGCATTTTATTCTGTGGTAATAAACTCAAAAAATGCTAATCAGGTCTTTTTTGGCAGGCAACTAGGGTTTGGAACTTTAGAACACCTACCATAGTCTAGATAAGCTGATTGATTTTTTTTTGTTTTGTTTTGTTGCTTTACGTCCCAAGTCAACAGCTATGGTCATTGCGGGACGGTCAGTTCACCTAACCACACTTTTTCCTGGGCAGACTTGAACAAGCGGTTAACCAGTAATTCGTGCACATACTTTCGCTTGTAACTGACAACAACCCTTCTTGAATGAATCAGCGGAAGGGAGGAGAATGACCGTAGAAATCATTTCATGATCAATCTCCAAGAAAGTATGGGACCGGACCGGGATCGAACTCGCGACCCCTGAATCTGCAGTAGCCAAACACGTTATCGACTGCGCTACGCAGCCCGGCATAAGCTGAAATATGCATTTGTACTTGTCCCAGGATAAGTAAATCGAAATTTTGAACCTGTCCTAAATTAAATGGGAAGAGTTGAACGAGTCGGGCATGATATTTCCACAGCCCTGAGTCAGCAGGACAAGGTTAAATGAATGGTACAAAACAGCTAAATGTACATAGAGACCACATATTTAGGCTTAGCCACACACATACACGGCCACCAATCCATCTCCTTCATCGCATAAAATCAATACTGTGTTATGAAGAAGAGGGACCTGTTTCCTATGAATGAGAGGGACTTAAATTTCAGCAAAATTGTTGTTTTTTTCTAACAAATACAAAAATTTAAAAATCGATAATGATATTCGATGGTCTTGAGGGTACCTTTGACATACTTTAAACAGAGTGCCCTGACGCATAAACTGAACCTAGAATCTGTGTTGAAGTTGAAAAAATGCCATTTTTCTTCACTGCAAACCATTTCAATCTGTCAAGTAGAAAATCCTTTTAAAACCGATGTCAATGTCAAAAAGTTCAGTGAGTGTCTCATCGAATAGCATTGCCCGATTTCTAAATTTTGCTGTCAAAATTAAGAAACAGAAAGTTTAATCCAACTAGTACAGGCAATGAAGGAGATGGATTGGTGGCCGTGACATAGTAAAACCTGAGAAGACAAGGCTACATGATTCAGATCTGAATAATTTAAAACTAGCTACACAATGCTGATTTCAAGACACACTGATTCTACTCAACAATACACAGCTCACTTGTGTAATATAACTCTATCAGCTAGCTTAAGCTATACACTCAACTTTTACTTGTTTGACAAAACTCTATCAAATAGCTATTCATCTCACTTTCACTTGCTCATTACAACCCATTTCAAGTTTAATACTACAATAAAACCTGTTTAAAACAGCCACTCGATAATAGAAAAAACAAAGATCTTAATGACTAATGGTAGCTTAATGAAGGTCGAAAGTACTTTTGACCTGCATTAAGCGATAATTAGTCTTAATAACCAATTTGTGGTCTTTTTGAGAGTGGCCATTTTACACAGGTTTTACAGTACTATACACAATTCAGATTAAACAGAAATACATTTCTTATTTCTAAGGAATTTCCATTATCTTATTTCACTAAATATTCGGAGATATGGGCCAGAACAGTGTAAAGCCAGATTAGTCTGCAGTGTTGTGCCTAGTGCACGGCATTGCGGGATTCCCGCGATTTTACCGTCGATGTCCCTTAAAAATGCACCCAGTGCGGGCCTACAGGCGTGCCCTAAAAAATCTGCTGATTTTTTATTTAAACCCCGTTTCCATATTTAGTGTTACCCAGTAAAGGGAAGATTTTTAGACTGTGCACATGTTTTTACTGAACCAGTGATGATATATGTTGCTTTGGATATTGATTTCTCAACCAGTCCAACACATCAACAATGGCGGAAAACGCAAATTTTATTCAGCTGGAGGCCAGAAAAGGCTATTTAAATGTAGAAACAGAATATTTGCTGGGGAATTCAGAACTATGGCAATGTAGAAACTACTTCACTGTAATCTGCACCGCTTCTTGAGCCAAAACTATCGACATCGAGCTCAATTTTAAATAAAAATGAACAGAAATTTCCGGAAAACTGTTTTCAATTTTACAGGTAAAAATCAGATGGATTTGGTGTGTCCCCCAGAATTTGCAAATGTCCCTCTGTAATTTAATATTGACCTAGGCACAACACTGAGTCTGTTCCTGAAGGAGCAGTATGATCAGGGTTTACACTATTGACCATTCAATCAGTACCATTTACACACCTTATCAGATTGTAAAATGAACCCATTCAAACTTAAGAAGTATGGTCCCCGAATAAACAAAGGGTAAATACTGCATCAACCCATTTTTCTTATACCCACAATACATCTAACACAAGAGACTACCAAATTTGGGAAATACATCACTGAATAAACCAGTATTTGTACCTTCCAAGGCTAGATAAAGCTCTTAAAAGGATACAGATCCCATTTCATTCAGGACAAGTTAGAAATTTCTATTTACTTGTCCTGGGACAAGCTTAAAGAAAGTTAATACAATTCAGTATGTCATATTCTATAATCATTATGAACTCACATGTTATGGGGAAAACAGTGTGGATCCTGATCAGCTGGCTTCTGAAGGAACAAGCCGATATGGATCTTCACTGTTTTCAAATGAGTTTATATCTGGTTTCATACGGGTTTTTGAAAGAAATTACATGTTTATTGTTTAAACACATTGAGGGCTTAGCTATGTTTTTTGTGCATTATCTGCTCTTTGGAACAATTAAAACTTTCTTTGGACAATTACTATAATATAGCAATTTCCTGATCCCTGGGCAAGTTTCAAATTTTGCTAAATCCACACCACTGAAGGATAATTGACCATTGTAAAACAAGATTCAGCCTATTGTAGGTGCTTCTTAAACACAGGCTATTTTAAAAGTTTTTCATACTTAAATGAGCATGAAATTTCAACTGTCCGTAAAAATTAAGACGCAGAAGAAAAAGCTTTTTTTTTTTTTTTGCTTTAAAACTCTCATATTTTGCATTCATCATGCTAATAAATATTCAAATGTTGGCATTTTAACACATATGAGAAAGATAAATTTCGTGCTAAGTTGAGTTGAGCCTGAAAAAGTTTTATAAACACTAGCCAGGATTCACACCATATTTAAAGCTGGATTTCCCTATTTGACCTTCAACTCACAAGCATCAAAGAATGAAAAAGCATATACATATGTATTCATCATGCATACATTTTTCTCTCATATATATGAATTAACAATTATAAGATATGTATCTCACAAAACTCATTAACTTTTTCCCTGCTAGGGGCGACTTTTGTTGTCTGCTGATAACCTTTGCAAGCAGTTTGGACCCAAATCAGGACGGACAGAATGTCGGTCCTGAACTGGATCCAAACTATTTGACACTTGTTATTAATTCCTGAAAGAATTTTTCGAAAAAGTTAATTTTGAAAAATATCAGCAGACGACAACAAAAATTACCCAGCATGCAAAGAATTAAGACCTTACCTCATGTGAGCCAGTATATGATAAAACCAACAAAAGAAGTCTGAACAGAGTAAACCTGTCCTCATTAAGAAACAACAAGCTACAGTCCAATCTCATTAATTCGAGGTCCTCGGAACTAGAGATTTTATTTCGAATTTCTCAGTAGCTCGAATTATAGGAAGGTAGACATAAAGATATATGCAGTAAAACGGCCACTCAAAAATAGACAAAACAAAGCTTTTAATGACAAATGGTAGCTTAATGCAGGTCAAAAGTATTGCAGAATGCTTCCCTTAAGTGATAATTGGTCTTGAAGACCAATTTTCTGTCTTTTATAGAGTGGCCGTTTTACACGGGTTTTACTGGAATCCCCAAAAGTGATGATTATCAGTTTGTTTGTTTTTTTCTATCAAACATTAGTTTTGGGCGTGTAGAAGAAATGGCTCCTGGAGTCGTTTCATTTTTGCACCCAAAGCATATGTTATTAGACAGTTATTAAAATAGATCATGAATACGTCCTATTCTCTGAATTCAGTGTCCCAAATTTATTTCGAAATTGAGGGTATTTCCAAAAATCGTATGTTTGAATTTTTGAGGTTTAACTGTACTCATCACATGCAAAGTAAGGACTCTGATCTGAAATGGCTGATGTATGCCCATGACAGATTGATCCAAGTCTTCACTGCATTTAAAATTAATGTTATATTGTTGGTTTTGTCATACATGCAGGCTTATACAAAAGACTTCAACAACATTTGGGCCTTGATGCGAGAAAACCTATCTTTTGGGTTTGCGACCAAAAACCATACTGTCCAGCTACAGAGACTAGCTAGAATAGTGAAATTTCACATGTAGCCAGTTTAGCTATTATACTCTCTAAATAGCAAACAACATAGGTGCTGCTCAGACTGTGAAGATGCACATGAGGTCTGCACCTTGATTGATAGCATGCAGCAAGGTCGAGTTTCTCATGTCAAGGCAAATTTAGGAATGTCTTGGAAAACAAGAATCATACAAAACAATAGAAAATTCACCTTTAAAAATTCCAATGGCACATATAGGAACAACAAATATAACATGGTAGATGTTTCAAAAATTCAAACACTAGTTGCCTGCCAAAAGCCTAGACAAACAGGGCAGATCCAGATCAGACTGTCTGATCAGGGTCTTCCCTGTTTGCTAGTTTTGCAAGCATTTTGTAGTTTCCAGCCCAGATAGCCAAAATTTTATTGGAGAACAGAAAGAAAAAGTATTCAAAATTTTAGAACATTTACCATACTTCTTTAAAGGGTGTAAAAAGATGGTGTACAAATCACAAGTAACATGGAATGGATTTAATTAGAGCACTTATTATCATGGGTAGAAAACTACAATTACAGAACCACCAGCTCTGCATGTGGAGGCCCAAAAATTGCCAAATATTTCTTTTATCGTGTAAAATAGCGAAAAAAAACTTCATTTACCTCACAACAAAAAGGCTGGACAAAACCATACACAATTTGCAGCTCACATCAGCTAAGTGAAGAAGATAAAAAGACCAGAGCGGAGGACTACATTCTCCTTTTCCCGCTATTTTACACCATTAAAGCACTGAATGGAAAACTTACGTTCTTCAGGTGATTTTATTCAGCCTCCAGATGCAGAACCGGAAAGAGCCTATTTAAGATTTCTTTATCTGAGCAGACAGATTCTGTCTATGTAGTTTCCTACCCGTGTCATCAATAGAATCAGTCAAAGGTTTGAACTGAAAATATTCCTGTTCTAACACATTATGTACATAAAATAAGAACAGTTATTCATCCGCACTGTAATGCTTAACTGAATAATAACTTGGTACCAACCAGGACTGTATGAGATGGAAAATTTGTGTGGTTTTCTCAATCTTTTTAGGAACAAATCACGAGAGATATTTTATGTTAAAGATTCAAATGATTATTATGGTTTTTGTGCCTTTAATTAAGCAAGACTTGAGCAGGCCTAACTAAAATGCGGGAGTATAAGAATCCATAATGAGTCAATGCAGGATAGAGAAATCTCACCCTCTGCATCTTAATTTGCCAAGTCAATTCTTAAGTCTGGCATCAAGTCTGAAAGTTCATTGTCCTACATGGATAGGCTAGTGATGGATAATTTTTCTCTCTTAATTTTTCTTGCATATATGACAGAATATAAAAAGTTCACAAAATATGATGTCATGTGTAATTCATCAGCAGTCCCACGTTGTACATCGTAGGGCTGATTTCACAGAAATTGCCAGAGTAGCCTGCTCCTAAATGATTAGTCAAGCTCACAAACTGGAATATTCCATTTTTAGAAATTCAGCACCGAAAGAGTCACACAGATTTTCTCATGAAATTATAAACATCTACAATTAACTGTTGAATTGTAAATGAACTCCAACCTCAAGGTTATGTATTTTCAGACTTCTTATAACAAACACTTCATACCAAATAAGATAATACAATGCAATCCTACACACTATCATAAACCAAATATTTTCTCTGCCACTGACATGTATGAATAGACTATATACAATGCATAAGATATTTAAATGACCACAGATGAAAACTGGTTGATACATCGGGTGAAAGTAAAGGTAAAGCTCAATTTCATACCTTACATATTTAATACATCCATTCAGCTTGTTTTTTGTCTTTGGCTCTGATCATTAAATATGTCTATTTTTTCTGAAATTGTTTTTTCTTGACAATTGAATTGATAATATTAATTTAATACTTGCCAATGGCAAGTATTTATCATTTGGCCTAATCATAATACATTTATGGGTGTTGACGCCACAAAACCTGTCTTTGGGGTTGCCAACAAAGCGAGACTCAAACCAGTCTCCTCAGCTACAGAGACAAGCTAGAAAATTGATATTTCGCTCATAGCAAGTCTACATATAATACTTTTCATTAAGCGAATAACAAAGGTGCTGATCAGACTGCCCGGATGCACAGGCTGGCCTGTGCCCTTGTTGTTCGCAAACAACCAAAGACAGGTTTTCTCGTGTCAAGGCCCATATTAAATACATCCATATAGATTGACTTTTCTCTTTGGCCCTGACCATTAGATCAGGCTTTCAAGTGCCCATCAACAGAAAAGTAGGGAAAAAGTAGGGATAAAAAATTGGAAAAAGAAGTGAAAAAGTAGGGATTATCGGTGTAAAAAAGTAGGGATAGTAGGGCTTTTCCAAATATAAAATTCATTACGAGTTGTTTGAAATTTTCAAATTAAATGAGCAGGATAATACCTGTGACAATAATACTAGCCAAACAGAGAGACTTTTAGGTTAAACATTAAATTTTGAGGTGTTAAGAGGCGCACTCTCTGAATGAACTTAGAAGTAAATTTACATAATCTGAGCGAGCGAAGAGAGTGAGGAAAAATTTCCTGATTTTTACGCATAAATGACATTTTAGAGTGAAAAAGTAGGGATAGTAGGGCATTTTCATTAAAAAGTAGGGAAAAGTAGGAGCAGATCAAAAAAGTAGGGAAAAGTAGGAAAAATAGGAAAAGTAGGGCCCACTTGAAAGCCTGTTAGATATGTCTGTGGGGTTTTTTTTTCAGAAATTGTTTTTGCATGACAATTAGTATTTATCATTTTGGCCTCATCATAATATGAACCTTGACACGACAAAACCCTGTCTTCGGGGTTTCCAACAAAGCGAGACTCAAACCCTCAGCTATAGAGACTAGCTAGAAAATTGAAATTTCGCTTGTAGCAAGTCTAGATATGATACTATCCAAAAAGAAATTAACAAGGACTCTGATCAGTCTGTGCAGATGCGCAGGATGGTCTTGGCTTTTGCTGTTCGCAAACACCGAAGACAGGTTTTCTAGCATCAAGGCCCATATATAAAGTAATAAATATTCACCCTTATAAATGCTGTAGTACATAACTTCTCAAAATTTTATAGCATTTTTTAAAACAGTGTAGACCCAGATCAGATGGCTTCTAATGAAGCCATCTGATCAGGATCCACATTTTTTCATCAACAAGATAATTAGACGAATCCAAATTACCAATAGAATTGCACTCTACAGGGCTGGGCTGAAATCAGATGCAATCAACATCACTCAAAAAACAGTGAAAGTGACGTCAACATGTGTGGCATAGATCACACAACATAATTGTTTTAAATTGAAAAATGGATGCAATTAGTATCACATGCAACATCACTGAAATAAATGAAATTATACAGAAATAAATATGTTTGGGTGTATGTTTGCTAGAGCATGACGGTAAAATATTGATGTCTGCCACTTGTAGAAGCAATTACAATCAAAAATAATATTAAAAACAAAAGATGAGCCACTTCTTGAAAATGAGGACCACAGAGACAAATTGCAACCAGCAAACATCTATGCTTATCATCAATTTTGCACACAAAACATAACATCAAAAATATGGGCCTCGATGAGGGGGCTAGCTACCAGGTAATGTTCAAACTACTATGTTGAAATTTCAAAGTAGCTATTACACTTTCAGAAAGTGAATAAAAAAGCACTGACATTTCACACAGATGTGCAGGCTGGTCTGCTCCTTTGTTGTTCACATACAACAAAATGAGCTTTTCTCGCAACAAGGCCATTATCATATCAAAATAGAGCATATGACATCTTTGTTTTAGATCACAAAATGCTATGGTCCCCTTTCTTATAAAATGGCTCTTATGGATTTAGCTGCTGGATTATTCGGGTCAGATCATGAGATTTTTATACTTATGGATATGTGCAAAGGCCTCATTCATCTCTGTTTTTTTTTTTGTTGTCTGCTGATTTTTTTTCAAAATCAACTTTTTCGAAAAATTCTTTCAGGAATACAATCTTGAGTGTCAAACAGATTGGATCCAGATCAGGCTCCAAATTTTGTCGGGCCTATTCTGGGTCCAATCTGTTTGCAAAGGCTATCAGCAGACACCTCTAGTAGGTAATGAGTTAAACAACCATGCTTACATGGCTCTGACACAGTGAGATAGGGATCTAAATTTGGACCAGAGTCTTCATCTATATCTGTACTTTGTGTATGCAAGCAGTGAAGGCTCTGGTTTGTCTGACTCGCCTGAGCCTTCATTCCTTGACAATGTGATAAGCACCAAAATCTCACGAGCTGGTCCGTTTACAGATTTCCTCTTGAACTAGGTAAAAAAATAAACAAACAAAATATTAAACAAACAATTCTGTTTTTTATGAAAATGGTACTTGACAAATTTTGGGATCAGTGAAGCCATCACAGTTAGCCATGAATCGGGAAAGCCTGGCACAATTCGAGATTCGAATCAAGCCTAAGTTGTACGTAAGGCGTATAACACGTAGTTCTATGTATGTAAAAGATTCATCTTGTTAGCCTGAACTGGCGAAAGGAAATTAGTTCTGTAGCATGTGGGTTCTGCCCTATTAAAACCCATTTTTCTGATTACCCAAAAAGTTTTATCAGTAGAATAAATGAAAAACATAAACTTCATTTATAACTGTTTGCTTTGCTGCAATCACACTTGTTATTGTGTTGGCATGGTTTCTGTGACGTCAGCATCACGTTATGTAACGTCAGTATTACGTTATCAAAGAAGATCCTTGATTTCAAGGTCTGATTTCACTGAATTCTACGGAATTGGCCGAGGCAGTTCCTATTGAGTAAGCCATGTAAGTATGAAAGAAAACAAAAAATCATTATGTTACAGTCAAGTCAACACTGATCACATAATTAGGAGCACAGATACTTCACTTGGCAATCCAGAGGTCAACTAGTACCATGTGAAATACTTGCTTCAGTAATTGAGAATTGTCCAACAACATTTCGCCGTGGGGAGAGATTTGCTAAAAAACTGTGTATTCCTAAAACCATGGGTTTAAGTTTTCACGATTATTACCGAATTCAGAATTTTGAGGCTGGCTTTCCATAGAAAGTCAGCCTCAATATACTGAATTAGGCAGATTGCACTAACTTCTTTGATTTATGTTCAGTCTGTTTATAGACCATTTAAACTTGAACTTTGTTAATATTTAGTAAGCATACTGCTATTTTTTAGATCAGAATTTCTAAAGTTCAGGATTTTCAGAATTTTTAACTTGCAACCATGTAAAACTATCTCTACCAAAGTACAGTAAAACCTGTGTAAAACGGCCATTCAAAAAAAAAGACAAAACAAAGATCTTAATGACATATAGTAGCTTAATGAAGTTGGAAAGTATTGCAGAATGCTGCAATACTTTTGATCTGCATTAAGCGATAATTGGTTTAAAACCAATTTTCAGTCTTTTTGAGAGAAGCCGTTTTACACAGGTTTTACTGTATAAGTAATGAGCTGTGATCACTGTTAAACAATAAAGTAAAGTCAGCTCAGTATCATCCCATCGTATTTTCACCCCTTATAAACGTCCTTCTAATTGTAACCTGTTAGATTTATATTCAACAAGGCCACCTCTAGACCTTGGCTCGAAAATTCTTTTTCTACACCACACCTGATTTTTTTGCATTGAAAGAAAACCTAAGAACCACATAAATTAATTTCAGCTGTATTGTGATATCTTCTTCACCGGTGATCTCCCTTTACTAAAACCAGTGAATCATCGAAGTTGAGACATCTAAAATTTCATACAATAACTTGCAGCTTTTAACAAACAGAAAAACCTGTGTAAAACGGCCACTCTCAAAAAGACGGAAAATTCTTTTCATGACCAATTATGCTTTATGCAGGTCAAAGGGAGCATTCTGCAATACTTTCGACCTTCATTAATCTATAATCTATCATTTGTCATTAAGATTTGTTTTGTCTATCTTTAAAATTGAGTGGCCCTTTTACACAGGTTTTACTGTAGTAATTGAGCATGCCCTTACAAACAGGTACAGAGTTCTTTCTGAGTTCTTAGTCTGATAGAAACTCTATATCATCTTATGATTTCCAGCCCGTCCAGGGTGGATCCTGATCAGCTGGTTTCATCGAATCACACCAATGGATTGAGGTCTAAATTAAAATTTTATTTGTTTCCCCTTACCTGTACGACCCTGAAAAGGAACGCAATGGAAATAGAGAAATCACTTTCTCTTTTTGTGCTATCCTTTGTACTGATTAGCAAACCATGATCTCTTAAATGTGACTTTTAAATGTATATGTTTTAGCATGTATATTTGTTATCACATTGTTATTGTAACATGTATTGTTGATCTTTTATACCAAAATAAATCAATCAATCAATTAAAAAATTTAAAAAAACATTCTTAGCAAATTGTTTGTGTATTTAATTTTATTGCCTATAGTAGGTCTATTTACAATTAAGTTAAATGGGTATCAAATTTGAGAAGTTTAAAAAAAAAATTTTGACCTACAGAACCATATAGGTAAAACAGGATCAGATAAGGGGAAACAAAAATATATTTAAGGTTGGCCTGACTGGAAACAGGGTTGCCACTCAATATCCATTTCAAAATTCCCTGACTTTTCACTGACTTTTCCCTGACTTTCAACCGTTTTCCAGACCCTTTTGGAAGGCCAATTTTAGCCATTTTCATCCATCGACTATTCAAAAGATTTTGCACAAATATTTGAACTTGCTGATTTAATCTTTGAAGAAAAATCTTAAACCATAAATATTAGAAAAGGAATGTTTCTGAATATAAATTGCTTGCAATTTATGTTCAGAAACATTCCTTTTCTAATATTGCTTGCAAATTATGGAAACTAAAATTTCCAGAAACTCGCATCTTTTTAAGAAAATTTTGAAATTCCCTGACTTTTCCATGACTTTTTTCATTTTTTTTTTAATTTTCCTGACTGAAAATATAATTCCCTGACTTTTTCCCTGACCCGGAAAATTTTTATTTTCCAGAACTTTTTCCCTGACCGTGGCAACCCTGGGAAATCAGAAGGTCATAATGTGCATAGAAAGAGAAAACCTGACTTTGTTGCATGCAAACAACAAAGGCGCAGACCATCTGATCAGCCCCTTTGTTTTTCGCTCACTGCACAGAATAATATCCAGGCTTGCTTCCTACAAACTTTCACTATTCTAGCTAGTCTGGAAAGCTGAGCAGACTGGTTTGAGTCTCACTTGGTTGGAAACCCCAAAAACAGGTTTTCTCACTTTGAGGCCCATATACTGTAAACAGCCCATAAAGAACTTGCATGTGCACTTTAAGTCTTATAAGAGCAAGTGTGCTTGATAGTTTGAATATGGTAATTCTTAAAATGAGCCATGACATGAGATTTACAACAATGTGGTATGTGCGACCAGCAAAGCCTCGGATCAGCCTGCGCAAATGCCCTGTCTGATCAGAGCTTTTGCTAGTTGCTTGAATATTCTATGAGTGTTAAGCTACTGACCGAACATCATTTGGGATTTCTAAGCTTAAAAGGAGGCTGCACCAGGTCGTCTGATTCTACACTTGTCAAAATGCCACATTGTTGGAAATCACATGTCACAGCTCAAATTGTGATTCACTGTCAGTTTTAAGATCATCCCTTCGGTCACTCTTCTCTCTATATCCTTCCTGTTGTCTCAGAAGGGCCTCCTGGCTGGCCTGGCATAGATGGGGGCTTGGACTGCACCTTATGCCAGGGGGTCTCTTTGTAGAGGAACCACAGGTTACCACCCCATACTAACATGTTGAGGAAACCGAAGATCTGAAAACAAGACATTATGAAATGTAAGAAACCTACTGTAAAACACTTTATTTTAAAACACTGACTGCGTAATTTAATTTTGGGGGGTTTTCAATTTAATGTCCTATAAAGTTATTATTTATTTTCATAAGGGCTACTTTTAAAGGAAAGAATATGCTCCTAATTTTTATTGGGGAGCATAATGTTTGGAGACACCATATTTTACAATATGTCCCAACATAAAAGACAACCAAGTTCAAGTAAATATTCCAGTCTATCTACATTACCTCCCATGTCACAGACTAAAGAAATTGATCAGCTCTAGCAGTGAACTGTTGAGTTATAATTCACTGTTTGGAGGTCAGTTGTAAAGAAGATCAAATCACGAGCGCGCAGCTCGAGTAATTTTTCTTTGTACAACTTACCGACAAACAGTGAATAATTACTCAACAAATCACGCACTGGGGCTGATCTATTTCGGTTCTAACACAATATAAATGATGAAAACACATTTGGAATCTTCAGCTTTTTTCAACTTTCTGCCATTGCACTGAAGAACTTCCGCCAATACTTAGACTACCTCGCATACGTTTACATGTATTTGTAACATCTTTCAAGCATAAAAACATGTTAAACCGTCTAACGTCATGATTTACGTCATTTTCCAGTAACAAGTGACGTCAGCTAGCAGCTACTTTCCTCGCGATTTCAAAACTGTAAATTATTGTTTGATATATAACACTTTTTTAGCATTAGCTCTATAGGGGAGGTGTGTTAGAATATACAGTATCTCTCAAAAAAAAATAGAATCCTGATCACAAAGTGCATTAGAACATTGCATTCAAATCAGAGGGTGAAGTGTCCATGTTAATGGTTTTTTTTTTTCAAAACTTATGAAGTAAACTTTTGATGACATCTGACAGATGATTTTGTGTTTGATGTTTAAAAGTGAAAAGGATCTGTTAATCAATTTTTCAAAAATAAAGTCTTATAAATTAGTGGAGTGCTTTAAAAAATATATCAAATTCACTAAAAAAAAGTGTGGAAAATGTAACATACATATAAAAAGAAAAGGTAAAATACTTCCACAGCACAGCTCCTACTGTCGTGCCAATCAAGAGTGACAGTGAGGTAATATCTTGTTTACAATTGTGAAGTAAAACATTAACTTGTACATTCCACTTGAATTGATCACTTGTGTATTAATCCTATCCTTTGGATAGGATTAACACACAAGTGATCTATCGATTATAAGTCAATGATAACTTTGTAAACAAAACATGACGTCACTGTCACTCTTGGCTGGCAACACAGCTCTTATGTGTTTGATACTTAATAAGAAGTGTCTCCAAAGGGGACTATGAAACAAATGTTTACCTGGACAAAATATCCAATGTTGCTGTAAAAATATTCCTAACAAAAATGGTCATCCAAGTTGCAACATAAATTAGCAGCCATGTTTAAACTGATAAATGAGAAAAGAACATTTTAACTATCAAAAAGTTCACTTATAATGTACTTATGTAAGATAACCTACAATTGAAACATTGAGACTAGCAAAGTTTGGCATCATTGTCTGTCTGCAATAGTTCAGCCCCGTGCAGCCACTCAACTTCTCGAAAAAGCCACACTCTCCCAGGTCCGTGTAGTACTTGACGTCTGACAGACCAGAGGCCCAGGCTGAGGAGCCTATGAGCCAGAGGAGGACTAGGGCACAGGAAATAATAAAATCCTGAAATAAATATATAATAAAATAAAATGAAGGAAAATAAATGGTGATGTAAAACAGTGTACATGCAGGGTGATAATTATGTGTGCAAGTCATGACTAAATCATTCTTCTATTTTGGTGTAAGCGTAAATAACAAATATAGAGAACATGCTGCTACTAACCTGAATCGAGTCCCGCTTCTGCATTGCAGGAAGTCCCTCTCATAAATTTATTATCATTGCATTTTACGATGATGGAGCTTGATTGGTGGCCGTGATACAGGAGCACAAATGTTAGATTCTATTTATGACATGACACTAAAATAATTTTGAAATCAAGCTTTTGTTGTGAAAACCTTAAGATTTTGCCAATACATACACAACCTTGTTAAGGGTGTACTTACAAAAATGCATCCAAAATATGTAATTCACTAGCAGTTTATCAATTTTAACCCTGTACCTCAGAGACACATTTTAACACTTTTGTAAACAGAGCAGACCCAGATCACAAGAGCTGCCTGATAAGGGTCTACTCTGTTTGCTTCTGGAAATATGATATACATGTATCTGATCCTACACAAGTGGACCTGACAAGTAATTTCTTTGTTCTATGTACCAACATAAAAGTTTAATTATATACAATGTAATTATTCCTAATGGGTGGAGCCTAGCATAATTATTTCATGAAGGAAGCTTTGTGGTCACCTGCTGGGTAAGGGCTGACTTCTTAGCTCTTGTTGGTGATGTTTATTGTATTTTTGGAAACTTTCCCATGTGCAGGCTTTCAAGTGCCCAACAACAGAAAAGTAGGAAAAAAGTAGGGATAAAAATTTGGAAAAAGTAGTGAAGTACGGTAGGGATTATCGGTGTAAAAAAGTAGGGATAGTAGGGCTTTTCCAAATATAAAATTCATTACAACGAGTTGTTTGAAATAAGTAATTTCAGATTAAATGAGCAGTATAATACCTGTGACACTAGTACTAGCCAAACAGAGAGACTTTTAGGTTAAACATTAAATTTTTAGGTGTTAAGCGGCGCGCTCACTGAATGAACATAGAAGTTAATTTATAAAATCCGAGCGAGCGAAGCAAGTGAGGAAAAAATTTTGGATTTTAGGCGTAACTGACATTTTAGAGTGAAAAAGTAGGGATAGTAGGGCATTTTCATGAAAAAGTAGGGAAAAGTGTACTAGCCAAACAGAGAGACTTTTAGGTTAAACATTAAATTTTTAGGTGTTAAGCGGCGCACTCACTGAATGAACATAGATGTTAATTTATAAAATCTGAGCGAGTGAAGCAAGCGAGGAAAATTTTTTGGATTTTACGCGTAAATGACATTTTAGAGTGAAAAAGTAGGGATAGTAGGGCATTTTCATGAAAAAGTAGGGAAAAGTAGGAGCAGATCAAAAAAGTAGGGAAAGTAGAAAAAACAAGAAATGTCACAAACACGTGACGAATGCCCCCAAAGGAATTGGTCTCGTATAAGTTACATTTGAGGAAAGTTAGCTGTAATATAGCACGAAAAACCAAGAAATGCGGCTAGAAGTCAATGTCAAGGCCAAGGTGACTCAAAATGGAAAGCACCACTCCGCCATCCCAAGAGGAATCGCCACCCCAAATTTGGGATTCCTACATCAAATAATATAGGAGATATGCTCTGGACACAATTCTTGAAAACTAGATCAGAGGTCAAGGTCACAGTGACCCGAAAATGGTTTTGTGACACTCAGGCATCCCAAGATGCATTTACATACAAAATTTGGAATTACTATTTCAAAGAATATATGAGATGTGAACCAATTTCTAGAAACTAGGTCAGTGGTCAAGTTCAAGGTCCCAGTGATTTAATCATGGTACGCGGCACTTCGTAATCCCAAGATGCATCCACACACCAAATTTGAGATTCCTACCTCAAATAATATAAGAGATATGCTCCAAACACAATATTCTAAAAACTAGGTCAAAGGTCAAGGTCACAGTGACCCCAAAATAGTGCATGACACTCCACTATCCCAAAATGCATCAACACACCAAATTTGGAATTCCTAACTCAAAGAATATAAGAGATATGCTCGGGACACAATAATTCTTAAAACTAGGTCAGAGGCCAAGGTCACAGTGACCCAAAAATGGTATGTGACACCCCGTCATCTCAAGATGCATTTACACACCAATTTTGGAATTCCTATCTCAAAGAATATAGGAGATATGCACCAGACTCAATGCAACTTCTAGAAACTATGTCAGAGGTCAAGTTCAAGGTCACACTGACCCAATTATGGTATGTGACACTTGGTCATCCCAAGATGCATCCACTCACCAAATTTCAGATTCCTACCTTAAATAATATAAGAGATATGCTCCGGACATGATTATTCTAAAAACTAGGTCAGAGGTCAAGGTCACAGTAACCCGAAAATGGTACATGACACTCTGCTATCCCAAGATGCATCCACACACCAAATTTGGAATTCCTAACTCTAAGAATATAGGAGATATGCACCAGACTTAATGCAGTTTCTAGAAACTAGGTCAGAGGTCAAGTTCAAGGTCACAGTGACCCATTTATGGTACGCGACACTTCGTCATCTCAAGATGCATCCACACACCAAATTTGAGATTCCTACCTCAAATAATATAAGAGATATGCTCAGGACACGATTATCCTAAAAACTAGGTCAGAGGTCAAGGTCAAGGTCACAGTGACCCAAAAATGGTAAGCCATACTCCGTTTTTCCAAGATGCATCCACACACCAAATTTGGAATTCCTAACTCAAAGAATATAAGAGATATGCTCAGGACACAATAATTCTTAAAACTAGGTCAGAGGCCAAGGTCACAGTGACCCAAAAATGGTATGTGACACCCCGTCATCTCAAGATGCATTTACACACCAATTTTGGAATTCCTATCTCAAAGAATATAGGAGATATGCACCAGACTCAATGCAACTTCCAGAGACTAGGTCAGAGGTCAAGTTCAAGGTCACAGTGACCCAATTATGGTATGTGACACTTGGTCATCCCAAGATGCATCCACACACCAAATTTCAGATTCCTACCTCAAATAATATAAGAGATATGCTCCGGACATGATTATTCTAAAAACTAGGTCAGAGGTCAAGGTCACAGTAACCCGAAAACGGTACATGACACTCTGCTATCCCAAGATGCATCCACACACCAAATTTGGAATTCCTAACTCAAAGAATATAGGAGATATGCACCAGACTCAATGCAGTTTCTAGAAACTAGGTCAGAGGTCAAGTTCAAGGTCACAGTGACCCATTTATGGTACGCGACACTTCGTCATCTCAAGATGCATCCACACACCAAATTTGAGATTCCTACCTCAAATAATATAAGAGATATGCTCCGGACACGATTATTCTAAAAACTAGGTCAGAGGTCAAGGTCAAGGTCACAGTGACCCAAAAATGGTACGCGACACTCCACCATCCCAAGATGTATCCACACAATAAATTTGGAATTCCTACCTCAAAGAATATAGGAAATATGGACCGGACACGAAAGCGGGACGGACGGAGGGACTGACGGACGGACGGACAGTGCGATTACTATATGCCTCCCAAAGTTCCTTTGGGGGCATAAAAATAGGAAAAGTAGGGCCCACTTGAAAGCCTGCATGTGGTATCCTGGGTCAGGTGTGGTACTTGATTGTATGGTTTCCTGATCTTTGCCATCTTTCTTACTTTTACATGACACACCCAGATGCTATGTTATGATAAACTAAGATATGTCGGTCTGTGTTATCAGTCCCCTGGTGCAGAATCACATGGTTTTTGTGTTTATACACTGCACAGACTGTTGATTACTTTTCATAAGTACAATGCAAATTATAACACATCTCTTTATAACATGGATTTGCATTTAACAAGTCATGATGTGGCTCCCAAGTTTGTCTACCATGGAATTTTAGAAAGAAATTATCTGAATATTATCATTTCTAGAATTCCTTCATATAATTGTCCCTTTATAACATGATTCACTTATAACATGGTCCATTCCTATTGATTCCAAACATAGCAATATAAAGGTACTTTACTGTAAATAACTTTTTTTAATTTCTGGGTATGCACCACTTTGAGCAAACATTCTGTCACAAAATTTCCAGCCATTCTGTCCCTTATATTACCCTTGCATTTTAGTCTAGATGTTTGTCACTTGAAAATTTTGTGACACTGTGTTTGCCCGAAGCAGTATTTTTTATGAGATTAATATGGATCACTAGAAATAAAGAAATGAGCTAGAAAGTGATTGTCTTTACCTTATCAGAAAAACAATTGTCAACCGTTTTTTTTCCATGCTGCCAGTGAGTGAATGAGTGAGTGTGCCATCAATGCAGTAAATCAAAACAAAAACAAAAAATGTGATCCCCACCGTGAGCCACCCAACTACATGACTGAATATTTTACCTTATCCTACCAAAATATTTTGTCCTTAAAATGTTGCCTGCTTATAACATCTGCTGTATGTATTCAAATTCACTACAGGTAACTTTTATCATGGACTGCTCAATCAGATCTGGCTTCAAATTGTTTGCAAAAGAGGCTAAAAAAGTACATGAGCAGATGAGAAGCAGACAACAATTGCTGCCAGTGAAGGACAATAATGATACTCGCCCAATCTTTTAGATAAGGGTGCATACTCAATAGGCCACACCAAATAAAATTTTAGATTCTCATCCAAATTTTGTGAAAAATTGGGGTGGGTGGGAGGTTTATATTTTATATTTTTAATTTTTCTGACTGCTTAATGAACAGAACAGTCCTGAAAGAAACATTTAATACCTTGAATTTAAATTGTCAAAACGAATAAATGATAAAAATTAAGTGTCTAAATAAAAAACAGTTTTTTTAGTATGCTGGCAAATAAATTATGTTCAGCCTTTTTCAAACCTTTTTTCTTTTATAAGCAAATAAAAAAAATCAGGGTGGAAGGGTTTTCTGAAAAACCCCTTAACCCCATTTTTTTTTTATTATTTGCTTATATTTTAAAGGGGCAGGACGGGGATGAGAATCAAAAAATTTATTTGGCATGGCCTAATTGAAAACTAATTTTTTTAATTCTCAACCAAAACATATGTTGTGGGTGCTCAAAAGAACCGTCTCATAGAGACGGTTCTTTTGAGCACCCAAAACAAATGTTAAAACGGATCAATAAGAAAATATTCACAATTTTACGCTCAATTTTTTTTCGCATCTTGACCTATTTACTCACCCCTACAGTACAGGCATTATGTTTTCTATAGAAATCATCCATGAAGACGTACATAACCAACGCAGCCAGACAATAGAGGAATACAATCACTCCGACAAACACGTAGAATTCTGCCGCTGCTTTTGCGCCTTGCAATAGACCAATCGACTGATCCGAGTTATTGCATGTTATGACTGGAAAACCATAGTTATCTAATCTGAAAGTACAAGAAATATGCCTGTATATGACTGACCCCTTTTTCCATAAATGGAGTTTTCCAACCAGTTTGATACAGGGAAGGTCTAAGATGGTTCATGTGTATACAATATGGGTTCAAAATTCATAGAGAGCTTCAGATTTTTTTCAAGATTAGTGGGCCGAAATGAACCATGGAGCAAAAAATGGAGTGTCATTTTCTGAAATGATGGGCCCAAGCATAGAAAACTTAACGCAGTTGACAATTGGGTAGTATATAATGACATGCATAAGAATGAAGCATGCAGTTCAAAACTTCAGTATTGATCAACAGGCTTAAATTTTCAATCATTTGGGTATTTCGGACTTTATCTGCATAGCAATAAGAGCCGAGGGAATGGAATGAAACAAAGTTGATCAATCTATAAATAGACAGGTGTTGACACGCAAAGCTCCTACTTTGTTTTATGGAGTTTGTAGACTTGCTGGGAGATGAATATTTTAAATTATTACAGTGGGATTTTTTCACAACTAAAAAGGACACGTCGACCAGGCCCACTGCCGGGCCCACTGTAAATCTGAAGCTCTGTTCATAGTGTAAAAAGAAAAATCTGCCCTTGAATATTGATTGCCTTAGACTAGAAGCTGAAGGGTTGCTTAAGTTCGAGACCCATTGGAGGCACTGTGTTATGTCATTGAGCAAGACACTTAATCCTCTGCTATAAGTACTGGTTCAACCCAGGCAGACATGAAAATGTTCCGACATGACTGAAAAACTGTTGAATAATATGGATGTAAAGCCTCAGCGCAAACAAATCAACACTTGAGTAATATGAATTGTTTGAATTAATGTTTTAGATCTCATGCAGTCACTTACAATCTTCAGTCATGTCAGGTTGTTTTTAGTGCTGAACCAGTTAGGGTAAAGTCAGGTAACTTCCCACATCAGGTAAATTCGGACATACATTTGCAAACAGTGGAAATCCAGATGAGATGGCTCCTTATGAGCCCTCTCATCAGAATTTTCACTGCTTGCTTGGTTAATTGATTTTGATTCCAATAACTAGAATATGATTGAACATTAGGTCGCTGTCCCTATTAGCTGACTGTCCGAATTTACCTGACTTTACCCTACAGCAGTACTGAAGCAGTAAGGATAAGGCCAAAAAAAATATGTGTGTTTCAGGTTACATGAAATTTTAAAATAGGGACGGTAGGTAGGAAACTTTTTGTTAAAAAGTTCTAACATGGGGAAGATGGGGAAACAAGATGGCTGATCTGGGAAATCCCTTTGAAATCCCCTAAATATGCTTAAAAACTTAAGGGTCGGGCGCAAAAAATTAGGCACGCTTGGGTAACCTGAAACATGCTTTTTTTTTTTATTTTAGGCCTAAAGTGTCTCACACAAGGACACAACACATTGAGTCTTGTGAGGTTTGAACCAGGGACCTCTTAATGTTAAGCCAAGCGCTCTACCACTGAGCTCCTCCAAGTCATGGTTGGAGTCATAACTTGGAGTAGCTCAGTTGATAATCAAACCATGACTTGCAGGAGCTCAGTTATTACAGGGAGAGTGGTAGAGTCAAGCACTCTACCACTGAGTTCCTGCAAGCTACGCTTTCATGATTATCAAATAAACCATAACTTGGAGGAGCTCAGTTAATTATCAAACAAACCATAACTTGGAGTAGCTCAGTTAATTATCAAACAAACCATAACTTGGAGTAGCTCAGTTAATTATCAAACAAACCATAACTTGGAGGAACTCAGTTATTACAGGTAGAGTGCTTGACAATTGTTTGATTCTTTACGTCCCAGTCATCAATTTTTCAGCTATGTCAGAATGGGTCTTCCTGGGTTGAACCAGTGCTAAGCAGGGATAAATGTGTCCTACTCAAGGACACAACAAAGTGCAGTAGGGAGCGCAGTGGCTCAGTGGTAGAGTGCTTGACTCGAGACAGAGGGGCCACAGGTTCGAGCCTCACAAACGTCACTGCGTTGTGGTCCTTGAGCAAGACACATTTATCCTAGCTTAGTACTGGTTCAACCAAGGAAGACCTGTCCCAGTGTTAACTGAAAGGTTGTTGATGGGACGTAAAGAATCAAATCAAACAAAAACAAATTGCGGCCAGTGAGGCTCGAACCCGCAACCCCTCAATTGCAAGTCAAGCACCCACTGAGTTAATGATACTTACTCAAATGGATAACCCACTGGAACCGAGTAGCTTGCATTAGCGGGGCCAGAATTGTTACAGTGAACCTCAAAGCGAAGCTCTGTATGGACGCTTGTAGTTGTAGCAAAAGCAAAGATTGACAGGACCTGAAATGGACAAAAATTCTAATTAATTCTTTGTGTACTGGCATAGGTTTAGATAAACAAAAAGTTTGAGCATAAAATTCGAAATATTTTCTTACCCATCAGTTTGAACATATGTTTTGGGTGCTCAAAAGAACCGTCTCATCGAGACGGTTCTTTTGAGTACCCACAACATATGTTTTGGATGAGAAATAAGAAAGTTATTTTTTTTGGTACGCACTCTTATCTAAAGGCCTGCTGGGTAATATTCATGCAGCTGACTTTTTTCAAAACTAATATTTCAAAAAAAATCTTTCAGGAATACCATCAGTGTCATACAGTTTGGATCCAGAACAAGTGATCAAGCATTGCATAAGGCGAGTGCTTTTATTTGGCGCTTTGTAGCGCTTTCCTAATTAATATGATTATGCCCAAGAAAAGCGCTTTTCTTAGTGATGCAGTCCATTGTGCAACGATAGCTGTTTAATTTATTATACACATAAACACAATTTGTAACAAACTGTTGCAAAGCATGATCTGGATCAAAACTATTTGCAAATGTGATCAGCATTACAAAAGGTGCTACTAAGCTACTTAGTAGCTATATTAAGAGTAAAGCCCATTCTTGACCGACAGATTATCTCACATTTGGACAACCATTTTCCATTTTAAGGGACACAAGTAAGAATATTTAAATATAGTTGAATGTTGTCATGCGTGGATCCAGGAAGTTTTGTCAGAGGGGGTCCAACTTTGACAACAATTTTTATTTTTGTTGAGGGGAGAGAGGATCCAAATACTACTATAAGTGGGGCGGGGGCCATGACATTTGGCCCCCAGCGAAACCCCATTTAAATGGCGTTTCGATGATGGCCCAATATTGAATGCTGGCTAATATGTTGGCTTTGTGATTTTTTGGGAATCCGAACCAAAATTGCTAAGTAACCCTATATTTTTGTGCTTTTCAGGGTATTCCCGACCCCCTGTCCCTTCCTCTGGATCCGCGCATGGTTGTGTAGAACAGTGCAGATCCTTGTGAGTTGCTGCAAAGTGTGACTCTATTTTTATCAGGGAGCATCTTAAATTGAGCGAAGAAATGTAATTATTTTCTTACCTCTATGTTAAAACTTAGGTTTTTAGGTGCTGGGGTCGAGATAGGTTTTAAAGTTACCCCTTAGGTTGAGAAATAAGAACAAGTAGCCACATGGGCGCCAGCATAATGTTTGGAGACACCATAAATTACAATGCTAAACAGTGACCAAGAAGTAATTAAAAAACATAAGATATTATGCCAGTTCTAGTTATCTGCAAGTATTAAAAAGATCTGAATAAAAATTGCAGAGGAAACCAGTGGTGAAAGAGTAGTTTTCAGATGCTGAAGGGCAGCTAACTCCGTAGTCAGTGATGCTATCTGACCGAAATTCAAACTGATCCATACTTTTATGTATGTCCTGGTTACCTACAAGGATGAAGAAAATCAAATGAAAATTTAGGTGCTAGAGTGGTCACAACATTATACAGTTATATTTTAGATGCTCAAGGGTAGCTAACTCTGTAGCTGGTTGATGGGTGTGGTGGAAAATCAAACTCATTCAAACTTTTATAGAAGTCCTTGTTACCTGCAAGAATGGGGAAGATCCATTCAAAAATGTGCTAGAGTGGTCACAACAGATCTTCCATTATAAGCCTATGCAGATTTTTATGATGCTCAAGGGAAGTAAACTCCACAGTCTAAGGTTGGTTCTACTTTAAATTAAACTCATCCAAGCTTTTATGGTTGTCCTTGTTACCTGCAAGAATGAAGAAGATCCAATCAAAAATGAAGGCACTAGAGTGGTCACAACATTATTCATTGATTTTTCAGACGCTCAAGGGCAGCTAACTCCGAAGTCAGTGATGGAATCTTGCCAAAATTCAAACCCATCCAAGCTTTTATGGTTGACCTAATGTTACCTGCAAGAATGAAGAAGATCCATCCAAAAATGAAGTTACTAGAGTGGTCACATTATTTCTCCCATTATAAGTCTATGGGGATTTTCCAGATGCTCAAGGGCAGCTAACTCATAAGTCCCTGGTCGGATCCTGCCGAATTTCGAACACATTCGAGATTTTATGGTTGTCCTTGTTACCTGCAAGAATGAAGAAGATCCAATCAAAAATGAAGGCACTAGAGTGGTCACAACATTATTCATTGATTTTTCAGACGCTCAAGGGCAGCTAACTCCGAAGTCAGTGATGGAATCTTGCCAAAATTCAAACCCATCCAAGCTTTTATGGTTGACCTAATGTTACCTGCAAGAATGAAGAAGATCCATCCAAAAATGAAGTTACTAGAGTGGTCACATTATTTCTCCCATTATAAGTCTATGGGGATTTTCCAGATGCTCAAGGGCAGCTAACTCATAAGTCCCTGGTCGGATCCTGCCGAATTTCGAACACATTCGAGATTTTATGGTTGTCCTTGTTACCTGCAAGAATAAAGAAGAACAAATCAAAAATGAAGGAGCTAGAGTGGTCACAAGATTTTCCCATTATAACCCAATGGGAGCTATCTGTTGCCATGGAAACCAGAGTTCTGCTCAGATCTTACCCAAAACCTAATGCAGTCAATCCCCCACCCCAATGATGCTCCAGATGAAATTTGATCTTGATAGGACAGCTGGTCTCAAGAGATATTCATGTTTGAAAGTGTGGATGCACGCACGGATGCACAGACTCATGGACGCCGGCCCGTGTCCCATCCTATAAGCTCGACAGGAGCCTTCGGCCCAGGAGAGCTAAAAATAATTTCCAATTATGCATTCTTATGTTACGAAGCCTGAATAGTGTGTGGTCACTTTGACGATCATCCAATTTGATTAGATCTGAAGCTTTGTCAATCACAACTGCAGCAGACGTTGTTATTTCTCTATTGCACTGAGAAATAGCACAAAGTGTCTGCTGCAATTTCATCCATAGTCTGCCAAACTATATATAGCTAGTAGAACGCTGATAGTACTCCTGAAAAATTCTTTGAAAAAGCCAATCTGGGTTTAGCATGTACTACACTAGTCCGTGCTTGATAAGAGTAGGGTGACGAGACAGATTTACAGTTAGAAGCCCGGCACTGGCAGTGTGCAAGAATACATACAGTGATAGGGTTAAACGACTGCCAGCTTTTTTGAAAAGCTAATACTTGTAATAACTCTAAAATTAGAGAAATGAAAATGTGTCTTTAATAATAAGAACTGGACATTTATCTTCATGTGACAGCTTAATTGATGTAAATTGCAGAAACATATTAGACAAACTTGGAAACATTAGAAAATCTATTGATCTCTCCTTGGAATTGCTCTCATAAAATGGATCATTTCACGATCATTAACCCCCTCCCATGCTAAAGCTGGGTATATCCCGTTTCTAAAACAGTGTAGATCCAGATCAGCTGGCTTCTCAGAAGCCAGCTGATCAGGATCTACAATGTTTTCCACTCTGCTTTGGACAATACATGCTTATGCCTGGAATCCTGTGATTAGATAAAATTGGAGTGGAGTGTATAGTATACAGAAATAGTCAGCATGATAAAGTATAAGATATATTTGCAGAGAATCTTGTTGGTACTCAAATGATACACCTAATGAGAAATTATACATAAAAGATATGTAATAATATCTTCTTCATTTATAAATTGCTCAAATAATTCCCATTAAGCCAGAACTATCTATAATATTGTCTGCTGCTGAATGCTCTGCATGAAATCCATCTCCTTCATAGCGATAAGGTCAATATTGTACATTCTGACGAAGCCATCTGATCAAAATCCACACTGTTTTCCACGCTGATTGAAAAAATGCTTATAATGCGACTGTGGATTAGTATGCTACAGAGAACCAGGATAAGAATTGCGGTCGGAGCCTAGTTACATAAAAGCAGTGAGGGGTCTTCCATATTAGGCGGATGTTTATTCAGATGGAGTGGTAAGAGAGATTATGATTGGTGGATACAAAGAGAGGGAAGAGAGAATGCTGGGAATCAATTAAGATGCAGGGGGTGCAGGATTTTGAATTCTTGGAGCCAGACAGGTTTTAGAGATTGAGAAGGAAAGACTGTGTTTTACTGAGAGAAGAATATAAATTAGGCGCCAAAATATTGAGTTTGAAAAATGTAGATTTAGGACTAAGAGAGTTTGCCACTTGTAAATAGTTTTTAAATATTAGTACTGCCAGGTGGACATTATGATGAAGAAGAAAAGAAAACAAATTATAAGTTTGGAAATAGAACTTTGACTTTAGTTTGAATTTCCCCCTCACAGCCAAGCGAGTTATCAATATGACAAAATAAACTTAGTAAAGTAATGAACATAAATTGCGCCGGGCGACAGTTGAATGACTGAATGCTTATGAATTTTTCATGCTTTTTTATAGTCATCATTCTTCCAGCTGATTTTGAAAATGCACTAAGTAACTTTTTCAAAGAATTTTTTCAGGAGTACATGCATGCTGGCTGATCATGACTGTTTTCTCCAGGTATACAGCATGGTAAGGTTAAAGACTGTGAGTTAATTTTAAGTCAGATTCAGATGTATGGATTTTAAGATTAAGATACTTTTTTAATCCAATTATTCCAGACTGATTATTGATTCCATGGAGTATGTACTTGGGAGTTGGGTATATCAATTGGCAATTATAAATGGTAAAAAATTACCTTATTTAATCTTATTTAACTTTTGCAAACAAATCACCATGATTTCTTGAAGATGATGAGATTCACCAGTGGTTTTAAACAAATGCAAAAGTGATGCCTGACAGACAAGATGTAATTAAATGCCCTCAAATTGTTAAAGTTTTTTTATTAACGACATCCCTTATGGGAGTGAAATAACAGCATGCAATAAAATCGATAAACCAAACAACTAGTGGTTTACAGATTTTTGGAAATCATAAGGACGAAATAATGACGCAATTATAACTTTTTTACCCCAGAAATGAGACTTCAAAAGTAATCTTAATGTCATCTAACATTCGTGCTCCTGTATTATTGAATTTATTAAACTAGTTGGGAACAAGAGATTAAAGCCTCACATTTTATCTCTTTTCCCCAACTCCTTTAATAAATTCAATAAAACACGAGCTTTCAATAAGATCCTCTATGTATCACAAGGTCTGGTTCTCAGATAATATGAGGTACAAGTCACCCCATGTCACCAACAGCTAGAAGGTCATAATGGACAAACAATTAGACAGTCTAGTACTTAATGACTAATGCCAACAGACTGGTGAAGCCAGGGATTCAACCAATAGTTATCCACTACATATACCATAGCGGAGCTTAGTTCAACAATGCTTATGATTGCGGGCGCTCTTTGTTCTTGGTACCTACAGTTATTAAAAATGTGCATTTAATTATAGCCTGACGTCAGTACAAGTGCCCACAAGCTCTCGCTTTGTTGAACTCGCCTCAGGGATCCAGAATAAGTAACTGCGAGACTCAGCTTGGAAGAAAGTTAGTCCAAGTGGAACTTAGTCCAAGTGGAACACAGCATAGCATTAAACTTAGTTGACTGGCTCAAGAGGCTTGAATTTTTTCTGGTTTGCTAAAACACATTTAAGCTTTTGAAGTGTAGTATCTTTGATCATTTCATTTACTATGCTTTCAACCTGACGCCTGCATGCAAGCTACTCATTAAATAATTAACTTATTGCATGCTTTGCTGGTAATTATTTCAGGAGTTTTTGTCATCTGCTGATTTCTCAAAATTAACTTTAGTCAGAAATTGCATCAGAAAGCCAGACTCATACAGAATCTCTGGAATAACCAGAGGTATACCACTGGAATGTTTGTGGTATTACCAGTGCCTGAGTGGAATATTGGCGGTAAAATTCGGTGGTATTAGTTTCCACTGGTATACCAGTGAATTATCAGTGGTATAATTACCAGTGTTTTTCAGTGGCATAACCAGAGGTATACCAGTGGGAATTAGTGGTAAAAGTTGGTCGAATTACCACTGTTTTCTACTGATATAACGATGGAAATCAGTGGTAATACACTGATTTCCATTGTTATTTTATCAGTGGATAACAATGGTAATTCCATCAAGTTTTACCAGTACCACTGATTTCCATTGTTATATCAGTGGATAACAGTGGTAATGACCACGTACTTGAACTTTTGCCAGTGATTTCCACTGGTAATTACCACTGGTAATTCCAGAGACATTTTCTATAGGGTAACTAGTCTATGTAACAGAGTAGGCTCTTTTTTATCATACCTGGTCACAAACGTAATTACCCCAAAGACACAGGTTTTCTTGCGGCCAACTATAAATAAGGATATAATTAAGTTCAGAAATATTGAAAGTAAGTAAGGTTGCAAAGATCAGGAATCGATACAATCAAGTACCACACCTGACCCAGGATACCAATGGGAAAGTGACAAACTCACAGAAGACACCACAAACGAGAGCCAAGAGGTCAGCCCTTTCCCAGCAGGTGACCACGAAGCACATATAAACAGACGCGCACAAAACATAGCAAACACAAGACAGAACAAAAACATAAAAGATCCACAAAAGAAGTACCGCCTTGGAACGGTCAGTAAAATATTTTACTGGAGGGCTTAAACCGGTTTGAAAATCATATTAACTCTTTCCGTGCTAGAAGCAACTTTTTTCGCCTGCATGCTGATAACCTTTGCAAACTGTTTGGATCCAGATCATGACCGACGGGGTGTCGGTCCTGATCTGAAACCAAACCGTTTGACACTCCTGATATAGTGTTAATATACATAAAATAATTTTTTGAAAAAGGGATTTTTGAAAAGTCAGACTACAACAACGACAGCATGAAAAATTACGCAGCATGCAAAGAGTTAACCCATAAAGCGCCACCTATAATTTGCAGCAGACGACAATTTTTTTCAAAAATAACATGTAAGGTATGATATTTCATGAGAATAGTCTGCTAGCAGACGATTCTCATGAATTAACATACCTTTTTTTTTCGACAATTAGAAAAGATGTTGCAAAATTTGTCGTCTGCTGCAGTCGTAATTGGCGCTTTAAGGGTTAAACGTCATACTAACCACGTCAAAAATCTTGAGAAATATGATCATGACAATCATAGTAATGGCCTCCTGCCGTTATGATCATCATCCTCCTGCTGCGGCCACGGCTTTAACAAGCATTTTATTCCACTATACACAGTTTGTATACAAATCCAGGATTTAGAATATATCATTATTTCCTTATACTGAAGTCTCCTCATTTTTTTTACGCCATGACACAAGAAAAGACACTTTTTTCATGCTTTTGTTGCTGTCTGCTGATTTTTTTAAAATAATTTTTTCAAAAAATTCTTTCAGGAATACATAATCAGAGTGTCAAACAGTTTGGACCCTGATCTAGGTCCAATCTGTTTGCAAAGGTTTTCAGCAGAGGACAATTAACACGCTAGAGAACCTCTGTACTCGAACAGCGCAGTCATCGCGTGGTGGTCACAGTCGACGAGTGGAAAAATAGCGTGTTTATGTGCACCTTGCTGTTTAAAAAGGTAATATATTTCTTAATATTTTACTTCTGAGAGTATTTCTTGCTGATTATTGTCAGTAATATATCCAGCTTTGTATCTGTGAAACAATACGTGTGTGGGTTAAGCGATAGTCAATACAGCGCCTTATTTATACAAAGAAGGTGATTTTTCTCCAAAAAAGGATGAAATATTTTTTTTTTGTTTATATTCTGAAATTTATGCTTACTTTAGATAAAACGCTAAATACCATGGCTTTAATGTGCAAAAGTTTGAAATCTGTGGGTAGAGCATTTTGAAAGTTATTCATGTATTTAATACTGTACGCACAGTTCTCTATATCGGGTGTTCTGGCCCAATGATCAGGTGCTCCGGTACACAGTCGTCTGGATTAGCCAAAAGAGAACTGTACGCATATGTCGCGGGTTGTCCATGCTATATTTGAGCCAGCACATGTGTTTTGGGGTACTTGTTGCATTTTTAAACTACGAAAACCCAGGCAAGCCTGTGCAGACTCACATTAGCCTTTGTTACTAATATACACAGAGTATGGATGGAATAAAGACTCGAAACAAAATTTGGACCTCTAGTCCAACTAGATGCGTCGAAAGTCCGTAACTGAACAACGCAACGACACCTTAGCAGGTGGCATGCCCCCACTAACAAATTCAGACGTGCCCAATCTTCCAATCAAATCCATGGCCAGTGAATTTAACTCGTTGCATGCTGGGATATTTTCTATGCTTTTCGTCATCTGCTGACTTTACCTGATCTGGGTCCAGACTGTTTACTAAGTCTACTAGCAGGCGGCACTTGTATATAAAGAGTGTGGTCAGGCGCCCGTATCAACTAGCTCCCCGGGCAGTCCAAAAGCACTTTCATGGTATTGATCAATTCTAGCCGGTTCGACACGGGGGTGACAAGTCAAGAGCTCTTTAAAAGTGTAGGTATACTTTCCAGTATCTCAGTTCTGGAAAACGGAACAAACCTTAGATAGTCCACGCGTCAGGACGCTTTGAACTAAGTATTTTTCACATTTTGGTATTTTTGGGGGGCATTCCATTGCTAATGTTCAGCCACAAATCGATCACGGGCCACAAGTGGGGGGGGGGGGTTCTCTGATTCTGTTTGATACATGCGTAGGCTCGGGGCATTTTTTTTTTGTTTAAATTTTTGAATTACATTATTTTGGGGGGTTTCAGAAATATTAATATTTTTTGGGGTATGAAGATTTTGTAGGTATTTTGGGGGGTCACAACAAAATTGGACTAGCTTTATGTGTCTATTCTACGTATTTTAGGGTATTTTCTTAAGGTAAATGTACAGAATGAGAATATTTTTGCGCGGCAAAAATTTCAAATATTTTTTGGGTGCTTGATATTCCCGATATTTTTGGCGGCAAACGGTAGATGCTGGGCCCGATCCTGCGTATGAAGAAAATGTTAGAGTACCCCCCCCCCCCCCCCACACACACACACACACACACTCACCCTGGGTCACAGTCTTTGATGAAAAGTTGCTAGCTAGGTGATCTGTGATGGCGGATTGAGTTATTTCTGGCGATTTTATAGAGGATGCAACTTGTTAATCATGCATGTTTTAAATCTCGACATATGTTCATCTATGCTCTACGTGAGTTCGGCTTATTCTACATTCTGGAGCTCCTAATGGTTCGTGATCATAGTAAAATTATGGGTTAATCTCACAGTAGTTGTCAAGCTACCCACACCATAATCATATATTCACACGCAGAACCGGTTTCATCCCCACACTGTTACATGGCAATTTATCAGCGGATGGACAACGCCAAATATCTCCCCAAATTTTTAGGAGGATAAAATAAACAAGAATATTTAACAATGAACTTTAAAACGCATTACATAATTATTCTCCTTTTTCAGTAAAAATGGGTTAGCACACAAGATCTTGGCGTGAAGTTATATTTAATGCATGCATGTATAGCTCTCTAATGAGAGTAGGTCTGTATTTGGGATAAAAATTGCATCTTGAATGCTTTGAGTATACGAGCAGCGAATGCTCGGATACACAGGTTCGCATGAGCCTCGGCTGCTCGTCCAAAACCTCCTGTGTTGTCTAAGTGCCAGAAGAATTTGTAATTAGCCTTCGAATACCCAGTAAGCACGTAAAATCGGGCCACTATCGGCCCGCAAGCAAAACGCCATCTGAACGGCGTTTCGCTGGCGGGCCGATTGTTGCCCGAGATTGGATAATAGCTGGGCATATCATCGGCCGAGGTCAACCGTTAAATAGTTTTGCTGTCAGTAGAGCGGCAAACAGTTTTGATCCAGATCAGACTGAGCCTACACTGTTCGCAAAAAAATATTTCTAAAATGTTCCAGCAGAAGACAAAACAGACAAGTTTTATTCGATTAGCGTTTTTACGGCCTTAGAGATTTTGTTTATTTCCAAAATGTAATGCTTTTCTCTGAAAAGTGCGCAGACCCTGATGAAAAGTCGTATTATGCTTGCGGATCGTGTTTCAAATATAGCAACTAATTTGTTTTAACTCTTTGCGTGCTGAGTAACTTTGTTTGTCCTAAACATTCCTTAAATCTTGCGGACCTTTCTCCTTCTGGTCCTGCCAGACGTTTTGCTGAGCCTGATCTGGGTCTAAACTGTTTGTATGATCAATTTCAGACATTTTCATTTTAAAATGCTTCCAGAAACACACTATTAACGTTTTGCATGCTGATTCTTTTTTTTCGCATACTATTTTGTCATCATAACCAGATTACAGCTATATCGAGCCAACATCCAATCACGGGCCACTATCGGCCCGCCAGCGAAACGCCTGTTGCCTGATTTCTAATATAATAGGTGGTTACTGGGTACAGGCTCGAACAGTTTGGATCCAGATCAGCTCCAAGTTTTGTCAAAAATAGTGAGTATGATCAGAAAATGCCACAATCACAAACCGAAGACAAACCCATGGTATCGCGAGGAAGAGCCATACAACCATCACGAGACACCAGGAAGACAAACTAAGCAAAGCAAACCACTCTCTCTTCCCCATCAAGATGATTGCAAAACTAGAACGGACATAAAGCTGGTCTCAAAGCCCCCCCCCCCCCCCCCCCCCCCCCCCCCCCCCCCCCCCCCCCCCCCCCCCCGGAGCAATCTGATACCAAAATCGACTCTTCCCCGCTAGTGTCAAATAGTTTGATCCAGATCGGGTTGACATTTCAAGCTTTCGTCCGACCATCCGTTTATTCGCAGATCGGCCATCTATTGGCCTCTTTTTTATTCTACGTGGTAAGCATATGGCTAAATATGACATACATAATGGAGTCCCTCCCAGGGGTTTTAGGAAACAGGAAAAATGACATTTATTCCATGGGAACAGGGAACAAAGGTCAAATTTTGAGTTGAAAATGGTACAAAGGCAATATTGGGGAACATGGAACATAAGAAAACAATTTTCGATTCTTGGGGAACAGGGAAACAAGCCTATTTATTTCAGGTGAAAAAGTGAACGGTTATCCCCCTAGGAGGGTCTCATAAGCGTTCAAATTTTCAAACCATCGACCAGTTTGTTTGTCTGTTCATCCGTCTGTCAACACGTCACAATAAATTGTGTCTCTGAAGCACTGACAGCTGTGAACGTCATACCATGCATATTAATTGTCCTTTGCATACTCTTCCAACATACACTGTAATGTGTGACCCCATACCTTGATCAACACCATATTTGCAGTAGAGTATGCAGCAGAGATATATGAAGTGTCATAGTTGTCCTGTGCATACTCCTCAAGCACGCACTATGCCATAAATCGCATGTTTCATTGATTTTTATGATTTTGTAAAGCGCATAGGCCTATAGCTTTTTTTTATGAAATCCGTAAAAGTTTAACCTTGATCTACGTATCACTCGCCAGTGACCCTAGTTATTTTATGCTCTAAAATGCATGTCTTGCCCAGCAGTGATAATTTAAGTAGTAAACCTTGCAATGGTTATTAGAGAGTGTGGCACAGTTTGTTTTATGTATTGGCATTGCTTTGAAATTGTTGCCTAGACGGTTTGGCATCGCTGGAGACAAATAAACAGCAGTTCAATCGCTCCGGCTTTGTTAAAACCGCTCGTGTTCCCATCGACTGCGTCCAGATACAGCTTGACGAATGCGTACAAATTAAATATTTAGGCACTCGACATATGGGACAGTTCACTTGACTACTCAAAATTTGCGTACAGAAGGAAAATGACTTGCCACTTCGCAAATAATAAACAGAAACAATTCAAACTTTCTAGTCCTCCACTTATACGTATTATTCATTATTTGATGACATAACATGATAATTGATGACTTTGATAGCACATTTATTAGTCATTGAACACATTTCAGGCATATAAAATCCAATTGACTAGACAAAAACTGACTGGTACTCCGCTAGTTTTAAAATTTAAAGGCTCTTACTGGGCCAGAATGTACTACAATACCTAAGCAATAATTCCAAATGAAAAAAAACATCGTGAAAATAAAAGGTGTAAAGTACTGACTGATAGAATGGATCACAGCAAGCCAAAATAGTATATTTTGTGCACCCGTCGACTGCGAACACCACGCGATGACTGCGCTGTTCGAGTACAGAGGTTCTCTAGCGTGAATTAAGTCATCACTTATGAATAGTAAGGAAAGAGTTAAAATAAAAATGGCTATTTTTCTCATAATTTGGAACAAAAAGATTTGTAGTGGCTTTGATTGGAAGCATCTCATCCAGGCACTACCAATGAGAACCCACATCAAATATTTGCAGTGCAAAATAATTAACTGAGTATACTTCAGCAATTAATTTAATGGCATAGAGTCCCATGCATCACCACTATGGAAAACGGTATCCATCACATCCGAATGCATTATACCCATTCCTTGATGGACCCCATGGAGTAGTTTCCATAATCACCGTGTAGCATCGACTCCGGAACTTGCTACCAACTTTATCGATAATAAACAAATGGCAGGCATGACGACGGTAAGAAAAAGTTGTTATTATACTGTTTTAGCACGGCGATATGCGTTAAGATGGATATATTTTTATCTGAACATATTTATCTTTGAAATATACACCCAACAATGATATGAAAGTGATTTTAGTTGACTTTTTTACTGTAATTGTAGCTGCCTGGTACCGCGAAAAATCATGTCAGCTTCAAAACTCGCCTTGTAATCTTGTAAGTGGAGGATGCCAATTCAATCCGCTATTATGCACATGTATTGACATCACTAGCGTATATATTGAAGCAAAAGTTTTCTCCAAAAACTAACGGAGCTGGATATAATTAAGAGAAGTTTCCGAGGACTTGAGTACGGCAATTTGCGACACAACACAGAATCACAGGACGGCGTCTTGCTAGTGAACAGTACGGCGACTTATTTTGAAAATGATAGAATTCTACTCGAAGAAGCTGTCGTTGGGAACCAACCAATGTCCGTAATGATTCAAGAGGGCCAGTATGGTCTATTATGGATACATAATACAAATTTGTGAAAGTATTCTATCAGGTGTTCCCGGGTTTTACTATACTGAGCATGACGTTGAAAGGTGACGTCATAAGACATTATTTGTGATGAAATCGGAAATGTTATTTATGGGTCAGCCAACCACCAATCCTGACTTCAATTTTCCCTGTCCCATTACACACTCCAGCACACCAACTCAATAACAAACCCGTTACTTGCCCAGATAAATGAAACACTTCGACAAACCAACATACTTGCCCTGGGGGGGGGGGGGGGGGGGGGACTCTGATATTTTCACACATAGTAGGCTCAGACCATTTTTGGGGGTTCAAAATCTTTTAATTTCAATATTTTCTTATGGATTTTCATGTATATATATATATATAAATATACACACACACACACACACACACACACACACACACACACACACACACACACACACACACACACACACACTGGGCATACATGTACGTCTAAGTGCACCAGGGTTTGGTGCTCATCGCATTTGCGCATGCGCCGATCCAGTTTTTCACTTTTTTTGTCTGCTAATTTCATGCTTAGGTCCAGTTTCTTTTTTTCTAACGGAAAACTATAGGCTATCGCCCTGTGAGAGGCCTTCGCATGATGCGCAAAAGTCTGCTTTATAGGTTTTTGTTATCCTGGTCGTGTGCTGGTTAGTTTGCGGTTATGGTTTTGTGGAGGTTTGGTGGTGCTTCCACGGACCCTCTTGTATTATTGTACTGAAAATGTTCAGGTATTCAGGGGCAGGGGTCTCTGGATCCCCCTGAAAATCGCAGAAATATAGTATTCCTTTGTAATGCTGGTCCAGTGAAGAATCACAAAGTTGCCAACTTAGCATTCAATGTTGGGCCATCATCGGTTTGCCAGCAAATTAAATGGCGTTTCGCTGGTGGCCCGATGTCGTCACGCTAACAGTGTCCCCTATCAAAAAAGTAAAAGTTAGACCCCTCTGCCAAGACATCATGCCCCCATAAGTATTGAGGCTTAACACCCCCTCACCCAAAGCGTCCTAGCTACGCCTATGTGGTTTTCGTCTTGGTGTAACCAGAGTCGTTTGAACTCGATTTAAGTTTGAGTTCAATTGGCTTTGTGGTTGTATTATCACTTAATTATTTCCCTTACTACTAACACAAGTTTAAACTTTTACAAAAAAGCTTGGTCTACGCTGAACAATTCATATTTCAGACCCTGACTGGGTGTCTATTCTCTATGCACTTACAATACAATTCATGTCGAAATCGAGAGTACAGGTTAATTTTACAATTTGTAATAAGAGGAGCGGAAATATTATGTTCAAATATCCACCCACGGTTTAAGAAATTAACCAAACCACCACATTAAACCAGCCTTTCCAAACAGAATTTACTGTCCTGCCAACTAAGAGTGACAGTGAGAGCAACCTTCAGGATAGGATTAAAACGGCAACTTCTAACGTGAGGTGTACTGTACAAGTACAAGTGTACTAGCATTGTACTATATATACTTAGCAACTGTAAACAACATATAACGTCACTGTCACTCTTGGTTGGCACGACAGTGATAATCAGTAAAATCTGGGCTCAAAAATCGCTAATTAGTAAAATTTAGACCCAAAAATCGCTAATTAGTAAAATTTACACCTAAAAATTAGTAATCAGAAGAATTAAGACCCAAAATTCAGTAATTGTAAAAAATAGCCCCCAAAATCGGTTATCAGTAACGGTTTATTATAAAAACGAATTGGAATAACTTTTTTCCATCGAAAACGCGTCATTTCGATATTTGGTATTTTTTCGCCCAAAAATCGCTTATCATTAATTTTTAGGCCGAAATTCGCTAATCACTAGCACTTAACATTCCGCTATTCGGTCAAATTAACCCTAAAATCGCTAATCGTTAACTTTTAGGGCCAATATTCGGTAATCCCTAAATTTTATGGCCATAATTCGCTAATCAGTAATCCCCATTTACACCCTTACGCATGTACATGAGATTGGGTACTACGAGCCGCCAAACGCTCAGACTAGCCTGTGCATCCGCGCAGTCTCGCCAGGGCCTTTGGTGCTCTCAGATTTACGTCAGCATATTAAATAAAACTTTTGCGAATATGCGATAAGTACCAAAGTGTCGTGTGCTGGCCCATATCTGGTGCTGAGGTGTTCGGTGTGGTGTGTTTGGGGACATGAGGTTGTTTGAAGCTGGAAAGGCTGGTTTTGGTGTTATGTGTAGGGTAATTTGGGTGGTTTGGGGAGTTTTCACGGACAAACATGTCGATTCAAATTGCCGTACTGTACATTTGATGTTTTTTTCAAGTTGCCGTACTTCGGACTGGTAAATTGCCGTACTCAAAGCGTTTTCTGTTTTTGATAATATATCAGTCAAATCAGGATCATTACAAATAAAACTTATACCGAACATAATTTCCACTATGCTCATTATTTTGGCATTGAAATTGAGGTGGAAAACGGTTTTTAACAATGCAGAAACAAACATTTTTCGATGGGACATGCTGTTTTTAGCGGTACCAGCTGGCAGTGTTTCACAATGTTTTGTGGCATACAGCAAGAATTGGTCATTTTGGCGGGCACGGACAAGTGTTTGACTTCTCTAAAGATGAATTCTATTCACTTCGAAGGCAGGCGCTCATTACAAACCACTAAAAAAAAGTTTGACTCACCCCACTACATGCAATGTCTGTGTTGACATTCGATTCACCTGGTAGCAAGTTCCGGAGATGATGCTACACCGTGATAATGTATTGTATTGGAAAATCTAAAGTTTTGGTGCTACCTTAAAGTTTGATCCTCATTTTGGTGGTGTTTTCAATGAAAATGTCAAGGACATGTACTGGCATCCCAGATGATTTCAAATTCTTAAAAACTGCGAAAAACATAAAAAGGACATGAATCACAGGGCTCATGGAACTGTTTTATCTCTCCAAACCAGTCTGTCATCAGTCCAGAAACAAAAACTAAAAAGTTAGATACTGGTAACTTTTAGCTGAGTACATTCAAATGAATTGTTTCAAAGAAAAAAACTATACCCCATAAATCAAAGGAATCAAAGAATTGAAGCACAACATTTTATTCTCCAATCAGGAAATGATTAAATTAACCACCTTAAATTAACCCTTTTATATGATCTTTACCTGCTTGGATAGTGTCGTCCTCTGATAACCTTTGCAAACAGCTTTGGACCAAGATCAGGTCCGACCACTAATGTCAGGCCTGATCTGGATCCAGACTGAATGACACTATGATCGTATTCCTGAAAGAGCTCTTGAAAAAATAAATTTGAAAAAAAAAGCAGATGACAATAAAAGCATGAAAAATTACTCAGCATGCAATGAGTAAATGACAGTTCCATTAAAACAACCACTGAATGTCAGGAGATGTCCATTAAATAAGATCACCATTAAGTACTCAGACTGATAATGCAACGTTGTACACCAGACTACATATTTCAAAATATTATTCTTGAGATTTACGCCCCAGATCTGGACTTGACATTTTATTAAGATCTTGGAAATGACATTAATGATACGTCAAAAAGAGCTTCTTTCTCAAAAGGAGTAAAATGTGCCATGCACCAAGATCTTAAATTGCAAAAAAAGTAAGTGCACGAGTATGATCAGGAAAGGACTAGAAGAACCTGCCTTGAAGGTTTGAGCCCAGCTAGGTAATTATGACCTTACTATTGAAATATATATATATATATATATATATATATATATATATATATATATATATATATATATATATATATATATATATATATATATATATATATATATATATATATATATATATATATATATATATATATAGAGAGAGAGAGAGAGAGAGAGAGAGAGAGAGAGAGAGAGAGAGAGAGAGAGAGAGAGAGAGAGAAGCTCAAGCCCTGTGAAAATTTGGATGAAAGTCTCTGCAGTGTTGTCTATTTTTTTACCATTGGGAAATTTTGCATGCTTTTTTTTGTCAACTGCTGTTTGTTTGTTTTTCAAAATCAACTTTTTCGAAAAACCTTTCAGGGATACCATTAGAGTGCCAAACAGTTTGGATCCAGACGTGGTAAGAAATTTTGTCGAGCCTGATCAGATCTGGGTCCAAACTGTTTGCATATGTCATCAGCAGACGACACTATAATATTTATCATATGACATGGCGCCTGGGAGTGAAAATTTAACGCCATGCAGTAAAATCGATAAACCACTAGTGTTTTACAGATTTTGGGGAAACGTTAAGAAATGACGCTTTAAACGTCACACAAAACAGCAAAAACCCTAAACGTTTTCATGCCAAAAATATGATTTCAAAATTATTTAATTTTAACCTCATATAAATAGAATCTAACATTTGTGCTCCTGTATAATTGAATTTATTAAACTCTTGCGAAAAAGAGATAAAATGCTCGGCAAGCCTCGCATTTTATCTCTTTAAAAATTTCCCCAACTCATTTAATAAATTCAATTAAACATGATCCTCTGTATAGTAGGAAAAGAGTTAAATGTACCATATAACTCAGTAACTGCACAAATAATCCTATTCCTTTCGAAATAAAATAAATTCCAGCACACTACTATAGTTCAATGCCAATGATTACATTTGATTTTTTTCTCTAAAAAACAGGGCTCATTATTCTGTAAATGTTAAATCCTGCCCTCTTGAGAAAATGATTAGGAAAAGTTGTCAATCATCTGTCGTCTGCTAGTCTGTCATGAGATAAACTGGCCATATTTTCTCAATAAAGACTTCTGTGGCTTCAAGATAAGCAATAAGAGGTGATGAGAGTTAGCCAATCAAAAATGGACATTAAACCCTTTTTAGACCAAACTAGACTTCAGTTGATGGTACATCATCGCAAATACCCCCTTCTGAGCTAACCAAAGCATCTACAAGTTTGAAGTTGCTACGTCCAACCATTTAGGAGGAGATGCATTTACAAGAAAGTACATTATTTCACTTTTGACCTTCACCTTAGGTCAAGGACAAACACGAAATGTTACCCAGTATCTTCTACATCATATGACCTATACACCTACAAAGTTTGAAGCTGCTATGTCTAATGTTTAAGGAGGAAATGCATTCACAAGAAATATTTAATTTGACCTTGACCCAAGGCCAAAGTCACATGAAAAGCATTGCCCTCTACATCATGTGACCTATGTAACTGCAAAGCTTGAAGTTGCTGCGATCAATGGCTAAGGAGATGCATACCAAGAAAAAAACATTATTTGACCTTGGCCCCAAGGTCAAGGGGGTCAAGGTCATACAAAATGTTGCCCAGTACTCTCGACTTCATGTGACCTATGCACCAGCAAAGTTTGATTTTGCTACATCCCATGGTTAAGGAGAAGATGCATTTACAAGAAAATACATTATTTGACCTTGACCTTTGGATCAAGGTCACACAAAATATTGCCCAGTGCCCTCCACATCATGTGACCTATGCACTTGTACCAGCAAAGTTAGATATAATGCTACAACCCACGGTTAAGGAGAAGATGCATTTACAAGAAAGTACATTATTTGACCTTGACCTTTGAGTCAAGGTCACACGAAATGTTGCCCAGTGCCCTCTACATAATGTGACCTATGAACCTACAGAGTTTGAAACTACTATTTCAAAGGTTTAGGAGGAGAAGCATTTACAAGAAAATTCAATATTTGATCTTTGACCTTGATCAAGGTCACACAAAATTTTGACCAATACCCTCTACGTCATGTGACCTACATGTATCCAGCAACAAAGTTTGAAGTTGTTACGTCTAACTGTTTAGGATTTATACATGTACAAGAAAATACATTATTTGGTCTCAATGATCTTACGAAAAATTGCTGAATACCCTCTACATCATGTGACCTATTCAGCAGTTGCTATGTCAAAAGGTTAGGAGGAGATGCATTTACAAGAAAATTCAATATTTGACCTTTGACCTTGACCTTTGGGTCAAGATCACAAGAAATGTTGCCCAGTACCCTCTACATCATGTGACCTATTCAGCTACAAAGTTTGAAGTTGCTATGTCTAACCGTTTAGGATGAGATACTTTTACAAGAAATACATTATTTGACCCCAGTGGACCTTTAAGTAAGTTGAAAGTTGTGTTTGGACTCAATGTCCTGCATCAGGGAAAACCATGAGAATCATGACCTTTTGGTTGATTCGGCTTGTTGATCCAGAAAAAAATGCCAGATCTCATTTCTATGTTAAAGCCTTATTCTGTCTGTCTCATCCTTTCTTTTATTAATCTATTTCACCCCGCAGTTACTGAGGTGGACATTTCTTTTATACAGACTGACCAAATTCTTTACAACGAAATGGGATATTGCTTCAAACTCAATAAAAGTGGAATGACAATGGAGCAGATCCTGATGAGACAACTCCTATGGGCCCTCACATCTGTTTCTAGACTGTTTGAAAGAATTGTAACTTGGTGTTCAGGGCTGAAAGGGTTAATTCTATTAGTGCTTCTTATCAAATAAGGATTTTTCATACAAACTAAGTAATCATCAGACTATAGATAATGGCACTCAAAGCCCCGAGATAAGTCTTTGCATTCTGGGTAATTTTCAAAGCTTTTTGTCGTCTATCGATTTTTTTCAAAATTAACATTAAAAAAAAAATCAGGAATATGTTCAGAGTGTCAACCAGTTTCGTTTCAGATCAGGCTGGGAGTTTCAATCCTACCCATCTATTGGTGCTATAGGGTTATGAACAGTCTCAAAGAGAACTGTCAAGAATAATGTCTGTATTCGGCTGGAAAGGCTAAATCTTTCTTTTCCCTGTTGGCCCTTGGATAGAAGCGTTTTCATTAGACTGAACCTTTTAAGAACACCAGGAAAATTCATAACAGATCAAGTACCTATGGGATTTAGGAATACAAAAGCTCAGTCGCTTTGTTGTATCCATTGAATAATTTGTTTATTATATAAGCAGATAGAAGTTGGTCCAAACAAACATTAAAAAAAAGTATACACACAAAAACAGAAGCCTTCGGACTATAAGGCCCTAAATCACTCACCTGAGTTTTGGTTAAAGAGATTTTTTTTTAAATCCATTTTGAGCTTTAAATATATAGCAACCCTAAAATTTTCAATTGGAGGAAAAATCATTGTACAATTTCAGGGAAGGATACAAACTACTCGAACAAAAAGTATATATACATTGTATTCTGTTTGCACATGCAAAGTCCTGCCCCTGAAGTAATTTAGCCCTGGAACTTAAGGAGTAAAGGGGACAGCAACCCTAATGATAAGTATGTTTTATCAGAAAGAGCTCAATGAACCATGAATTTTGATACAAGTATCATCAAAATCGGTTGAAAAATGGGGAAGCTATGGGCATTTAAAGAACTCAATTCGGCCAACATTTAGCCGCCATTTTGAATATTTGATTAGTTTTCAGAATTTTTTCAACTGCTTAATTTTTAGCTATCAATACTATCAAAGCATCTGTGTTTCAGCAGATATGCAGCTTTATACGTAAGGAAAATGTTTTATTAAAGATAGTTGCAAGTAATCCATTGGTTTGTCTTTTATTTTGATTACACATATTTAATTAGGCTGTATGACATCACTAAGACTACAATATGGCCGCTTCCATTACAGTCCATTTGCAAATATTCAAACACCTACAACTTCTTAGTTTTTCAACCGATTTAGATGAAACTGGTTTCAAAATTCATGGTTTATTAAGATCTTTCATATAAAACATAGTAATCGTCAGGGTTGCCGTCCTCTTTAATGATACCTTTTTCTTCTGTGGTCACAAGTTCAGCAGCTATAAGTAATAATATACATATAGCTTCTGCAACTATTATATATAGCTGCTGGCTTGATCTGGCATTTGATGAGTTTGAACTAACTTGCTTGCAAATGTCACAGCATAATTACTAATTTGATGCACCATAAAAAGTTTGCTGCACCAAAGTGCAGCTAATTGATGGAAGATCACATTTTAATTGACTTGCATAATGAGAAAATCTGCCTTTTTAAATGCAAACAACAGAGATGCAGATCAGCCTGCTAGCTGTTTCGATAATACAATGAACAATACTTCCAATTTTGTTAGATTCATAAATTAACCAATATAAGAACAATGCAGACCCAAATCAGAAGTTGCTTGCTTACAGAATGTTCTATCAAAATTTGAATAAAAATGAAAAATACCACCCAACATCCCTTATAACAGAAATGAACTGGTCCAATTGATAATTGCAGGAAATTCCATTCGCCTTAAATGGGTTAAACTAGTCATGTAGCTGAGACAGTGAGTGTTTACATGGTGACTAACTCCTGACAAGAAGGAGGTAACTTGATATCAGTTTTGGTATTTTTCAACTAAAGCATGTGTTGTGGGCACCCTAAACATATGAAGTAACTGACTGCTAAGAAATTAAGTAATCAATTTCACAAGCAAAAAAATTGTTTATCCCAATCCATGCCAAAGATGGTTTCCTACTAATGTGGCTAACTTTATAACATTACCCAGTTCATTAAAGTGTCTGACTTGCTGCACAAAATGAAAGCTTTTGAATCATGCTCATCATGTGGAAACATTTAAATTAGTTGCAGCATCTTGTTGTTTAATGAGTATATGTAGCCCTAAATGATCAAAGTCCTCATCAAAATGCACAGCTGCCATTAAAAATGCAAAACTCCAGGAGCTAGGGCCTCATAGCGCAGTCAGGAGCATCCCGTCTCTAGATTTGCCATGGCATTTTATTGTTTTCCATGGAATTTGTCAAATTTTCTACAGATTCCACAGAAAATCATCAAATTTGCCGTGGATTCCATAGAAAACTGCCGTAGATTCTACGAAATAAGTAACTTTCCATAGAAAACGTTTTCTATGGACTTGTTTTCCACGGAATTAATGGCATTTTTTCCGTGGTTTTACTGTTTTTCTATGGATAATTGGTTTTTGGCCATGGATTTCATACTTTATGCCGTGGAAAATGCAACAAATTTTCAGAGCCAAAAATGAACGGCAAAATAACTTTGTCAATTTTTGGAATGGAAAATGACTTAGTTTTATTCTGGTACCTCAGAGAGCATTGAACAAATGACTTTAAATTTCTTTCAAAAAAGTGTGAATGAGTGCCTTGAGATATTGATAATAATTATTGTTATTAAGTACAGGCCTTGCATTCAGCTACATCTTTGTACTCAGTGCTGATTTTCTAATTTCATTTGTTAGCAGTGGTCAATACCAAAGAGGTACATTTTTACATAAGGCACATTGGGTGTTGTCAAAGACATTCAAAAGTAGACTTTAAAACAAAACGCAGGCTTTACCTAGCAACCCACCCTGTTTTGGTGCTTTCTATGTGATATTTAAGACTTTAACTGGATCAGAAGGAAAATATGAATTCTGCAAGGTTAAGTGAAAATCTCTCTTATATATTTGCAAACAATAAAGTCACAGGTCAGCCTGTATAGCTGCCAACTCAGATCAGCATCTTTGTTTAAGAGCCAATGCTGACAATATCAGTTGGCACAAGTACCTATTGTGTAGGCAGTAGATAGATTGCCAAAGATTCCATGGAAAAGAATCACAGCAATTTTCTACGGAAAAAAAAGTGACATCACTTCCTGTTTTGATTCAATTTGGAGGGAAGCATTTGAAGCACATGTTTGGTATGTTGTTTATTTCAATTTCTGATATTATTTAAGGATAATTTGATTTCTCTTCCATGCCATTAATGTATTATGGTTTCAATATTGCCATAGCATTGCCTGGTTTATTCACGTGAGTGATACTCAACTTTGTTTTGAATAATCATTTAATGGCTCTTAGGAGCCTATACCCCACCCATCACAAAACAATGTATATCTGTTCAATGTTGTTTTTGTTAGTGTGCTTTTCGAAAATATGTTTCTGCCTTATGTACAATAATCTTGTTTGCTCATTTTTTTCAATTTTTATTCACTTGAAATTTAATGGTATTATCAAATGTGAATAAGATTTCAATTAACAATGTTTCAGTCATATTGAGCCAATGAGTACATTGGTGAGAAACTGTTCTGCTCTGTTTTGTGGAAATTTTCCGTGGAATTGATGGAAGATTTTCCATAGAATCTACGGAAACTTTCAATGGAATCAACGGCATATTTCCGTAAAATCTATGGAAACATTCCATGGAATTAACGGTATATTTCCATAGAATTTACAGCATTGTTCCATGGAATCCACTAAACTTCCATGGAATCAACGGCAAAAATCTATGGCATTTCATGAACTTCCACAATTTTTTGTTGTTGGTTTATTTGCCATCAACTGCCATGGAAACCTTAAAAACGCCGTCCGAATACTCCGTAGATTTTAACCGCGGATTTCAAGGGTTTTCCATGGCAAATCTAGAGAAGGGATGCCTGACTGCAGATCCAGGGGTTGCAAGTTAGATTCTGGCCAGGTCCCATGCTTTTGCAGAGATTAATCATAAAGCCTGAACATTGATGGGGCACCATCACAAATCCCAACACTTAAGTTTTTAACCCCCCAGCGCCCCTAAGTCTGACCACGGAGGCATGATCCAGGTGACAGAATGAAAATTCTTTTAGATATGTATGCACCTGCGATCAAACATTTAGAAATTGGGCAAACTGTAAGTGCTAGACACAGGTCTTCTGGGTGCCAATATAAACCCAAATTCAATGTTCAAGTAAGTATTAAAGTAATTATAGCACTGTTACTAATTGGTATTTAATTGTACTTTCAGATTTCAGCATTGGTACTATTTGGCATTTTATGGTACTTTCAGAATTTGTTATGGTGCTATTTGGTATTATCTGGTACTTTCAGATTTGTGCAGATTGGTATACCAATGCAAATAATTTACTATTTGGTATTTTGTGGTACTTTCAGATTTTGGTATTGGTACTATTTGGTATTTCATGTAATTTCTGATTTGAGTATCCTATGGTACTTTTGGGGTTTTTTGTGGTACTTTCAACTTTTTAGAATAGGCACTATTTGGTAATTTATGATACTTACAGATTTTACCATTGGTATTTGGCATTTTACAGTACTTTTAGATTTTGACATTGATACTATTTGGTATTTTTATGGTACTTTCAGATTTTTGTATTGGTACTATTTGTCATTTTAAGGTACTTTGTGATTTGATATTCAATGGTACCATTTGGAATTTTATGGTACTTTCAGATTTTACTATTGGTATTATTTGGAATTTTATGGTATTTTCAGATTTCGGTATAATTGTTACTATTTGGTATTTTATGGAACTTTCAGGTTTTTGTATTGGTACTATTCAGTATTTTATGGTACTTCCAGATTTTGGTGTTGGTACTATTTGGTATTTTATGGTATTTTCCTACAGAAAAGAAAGAGAATTTTCTGATACTATTAAGGACTTTCTTAATTACTGAATTGGGATTAATTAAAATTTAGAGGAACATTCTCAGATGGGACTTTATGCAATTAAATGGTATTTTTCAGTACCATAAAATCCCATATACCACTTAACATTCCATTTAATATTAAATAATTCCAATGTTTGGATTTATTGAGATTAAGTGGTTATTCCAAATACCATTAAAGTGAGTTCCAGAAAGTTCTAGAACATTCCAATTAATTCCACCTGTTTTTGCAAGGGATGAGAAGCTTTATCCATTTAGGTACAACAGTTTTATTGTATAGATAGAAGGCATATACTATTTTTATTTTTTGGACTTCAGCGCGGCGGCAGATGAGAAGAAGTAAGTTTGCATTTATTTTTTTTCTAATTTCGCTAAAACATACATAATGGACTCAAAATACTTTCACTCTTTGAATATCCACATCATGTGTTTAGATGGAGTGATTAGTAAATGAAAACACTTTGATTCATTCACACCAGACCTATATGAACTGTGGAACCGTTCACTTAATGATTTAGAAAAATGACGGCACTTTGATCCCGATCTCATTCTCTGAATGATCAATAGCACTATAATGGAATGAAGTATCCTTGTTTAAATCCGCTCACAATAAAGAATAACAAACTTGTATCTGATACTTCTTTAAACCCTTATCATGCTGAGAATCGTTTGTACTACACTGCTCCCCAATTTTTATCCAATATTGCAGAATTTCATTTATTAGCATGTACATGTCTTTACTAGCAAAGTGGAAATCAGTGTAGATCCTGATCAGCTGGCTTCTGAGAAGCCAGCTGATCAGGATCTACACTGATTTCAAAACAGGATATATCCAAGATTAGTATGGTAAGGTTTAATGAGTTTCTACTAGCACCGAGTAATTGACAATCTATGTTGAAGACATCTTGAAAGCTTGATGCCTAATAATAAACAAAAAAAAATCTGGTTTACAGTTACAGTTTTATAGAGACAACAGACATGGACAAAAATTAAGAAGTGACAAAAGATATCCAGATTCTTACCTTTCATTAAAAAACATAAGTTTTGAGGACAGCAAAAACTATTGTTTACAGTTAGTATTATAGAGACAACAGATCTGGACAAAAATTAAGAAGTGCCAAAAGACATGCAGAACACTAGTATACTCTTGAGTTTTTTCTTATAATCTATCATAAAAAACATATAAGTTATGAGACCAGCAACAACCATTTTCAAGTAAAATCTAAAAAAGAAGAGTCATTCAAAATGCTGACACCTGATAGGGCCCTACCTAAGGGTACATGATGTTGAGCTACAATGTATATTAACTTTTATGTTGTGGTTCTGCAGCTTTTATTTTGTACTGGGTATCAAGGCAGAGATATAAAATAAGGTGGGTGATTTGATGGCTCACGGTTGCCTATAAAATCAAAAGCAGCAGGTAGTAGGGGATTTAATTTGTTTGTTTGTTTGTTTGGGTTTGGGTTTTACATCCCAATCAACAGCAATTGTTATGTTGAGATGGTCAGTTCACCTAACCATCCTAGCCAAGCTTGACTAAGCGGTTAACAAGTTTTTCGTGCACATACTTTTGCTTGTAACTGACAACAACCCTTCTTGTATCAGCAGAAGGAGGAGAATGATATTAAAAATTATAAAATAATCAATCTTCACAAAAGTATGGGACCGGGCCAGAATTGAACTTGGGACACCTGGATCTGCAGTCAGACTCGCTACCGACTGCGCTATGTGGCCCATGCATGCAGTAGAAGGGGAAAATCAACCTCCCACATACACACACAGGCCCAACCTCTTAATGAGGCATGCAGGGCCCAAATTGAGTAAGTTTTGTGCATTATTCCTAGCATTTTAACCTTTTTTAATTGCTATTGAAATATGTCCAGAAGACTGGATGTAGCTGCTTTAACCCTTTCCTCAATGAATATTCATGCTAAGCTCCACCTACTATGAATATTAATTATATAAATAAACATTTACACTTGTACTGTGATAGAACAAAGAAACTTCTCAGGTCACTAGTGTAGCCTAAGGATCATATCTAATCATATTTCCATAAGCAAACCAAGTAGACCCTGATCAGGCAGCTCTTCTGAGTCTGCTCTGTTTACAAAAGTATTAAAAGGCTTCTCAGTCAGATTACAATGGGTGAAAGCTCAAAATTTCCAAAATCCTGAACTTTAGAAAATCAGAATTTAAAACTTGCTGTATGCCTCCAAAATATCAAAAATTCAAAGTTAAATGGTCAAATACCTTTAGAGAAACTAAAACTAAATCAGAAAAGCTTAGTAATTATTACCTGGAGAATTCAGCATTTTGAGGCTTACTTTCTATGGAAAGTCAGCCTCAAAATCCTGAATTCAGGAATGATCCTGAAAACTTTCACCCATGTCTCTTTAAAAAGGTAAAGGGTTATTACCTGCCAATGATATCTTGTTGTGTGCTGATAACCTTTGCAAACAGTTGGACCTGATGATCAGGACAGATGTTTGTTGGGACACACTTCAGGATGGTATTGATTGAAAAAAGTAAATTTTGAAAAAAAAATCAGCAGACAAAAAATCATGAAGAATTTCCCATCATGCAAAGAGTTTTGGAGTGGCAGACTTTTCATCCCCCATCCCCTTGAATAATTTCATGCGGCAGGTTCACATATCTATTTATTGTTACAATTTCCATCAAAACATGTCTTATCTAATGCAAATGGAAAACTGTAGTATAGGCTAAATGATAAAGTTCTCCTTAATTTAACAAATCAATTCAGGTAACAAAGCTTAGAGCAACTGGACCAAGCATTTCATATTACATAAAGTTGTAATAATTATTTCAAACTTGAACGACTATATTGAACATCAATTTTGTATAGATAATTCATATTACATGGTCTTAAATCTTTGCATGCTGGTAGTTTTTTCATGGTTTTTTGTCACCTGTTGATTTTTTTCAAGATTAATGTTTTCAAAAAAAAATCAGTAATACGATCTGAGTGTCAAATACCTGACCAGACCTGACTTTTGTCAGGTCAGATCTGGGTCCAAACTGTTTGCAGGCCCCCTTATAAGAGGACATAACAGAAAATCATTTTTCAGATTTCTCAACCAAAACATACATTGTGGTTACTCAAAAGAACTGTCTCGATGAGACTATTCTTTTTAGCACCCAAAACACATGTTTAAACTGATGGTAAGAAAATAATCCCAATTGCACGCAAGAAATTTTAGCTTTACTGGCCCCATTATATCAGCAGAAAAGAGTTAAATTGTTGTTCTGCTAAAGAAATTCATAAACCACATCTAACCATTTTATTTAGATGTAAAAATAGGCTATTGGAAAACAGAACGCATCCTGATCATCTGATCAGCTTGCTTAACTTTGCCTATTCAAAAGCTAAACTTGGTACTATATATCTAAGCTGTTGTCTAGCTCATTCCTTGCTATCCCCTGCGAAATTTTGTTCTTAATTTAAGAACTATCCAGAACATTAAGAACAGTTCTTGAACTGTTCCTTTGTTGTGTTGAAGAACAAATGTTCTTGAAAGGCTCCACAACATCTTAAAAGAACTGATTAAGAACTGCTAAAGAACCTTATAGTCTCAAAATATTTTTGAAAATTGAATGAACAAATAAAGAACAGTTCCAGAACTTACAATAAGAAAATATGTCCTTATGGTTCATGAACAGTATGAACATTTTAAGAAAAATTTAATCGGTACAATTGTTCTTGAAAGGTTCCAGAACATCTTAAATTACTTGTAAGGAAGCTGAAAAAGTCAAAAAATGTTCTTAAAAAGTGAAAAAACAAATTAAGAACAGTTCCACAACTTTCAATAAGAACAAATGTTCTTAAATGGTTCTTGAACAGTTTTTAGAACAAATGAAGAACAATTAAGGACAATTTAATAAGTACAAATGTTCTGAAATGGTTCTTGAATTGAATGACAGTTCTAGAACTGTGCAAGATACATGTATGTCCTAGAACTGTAAAAGAATAGATAACCCATTTTCCTTTTCAAGAACTGTTCTTGAACCTCTATTCAGGAACAGTTCTTGAACTGTTCTGTTCTGACAGAAACATATTAGAACTATTGTTCTTAAAGTGTTCCTGAAAATTCTTTATGAACAACAGTTGAAGAACTGTTCATTAACTTAGTTCTTGAATTGTTCTTGAACAGTTCATGAACATAAAATGGGCCATTTAGCTTTCTTGAAATTTTCTAGAACTGTACCTGAACTTTATAAGAGCTTATCTTGCACAGTTCTTGATTTTGTTTGTTTGATTTGAATCTTTACGTCCACTCAACAATCTTTCAGTTATGCGGGACGGGTCTTCCTGGGTTTAACCAGTACTAAGCTAGGATAAATGTTTCTTGCTCAAGGACCACAACGCAGTGACGCCAGTGAGGCTCGAACCCGCGGCCCTTCGGTCTCGAGTCCACAGTTCTTGAACAATTGTTCAATGTGCTGTTGTTCAATGTGCAAGAATAATTCTTGAACTGTTCTGGCAGGGGAAGAGTCAACTAATATGTTATCTTCTGATAACCTTTGCAAACAGTGTGGACCCAGAGATCAGGAAAGGCAATCTGTCGGCCTGGATCTTATTCCAAACCATAATGACACTGATTATGGTATTCCTGAAAGAACTTTTTTGAAAAAGTTAATTTTGAAAAAAGTCAGCAGACAACTACAAAAGCATGCAAAATTACCCAGCATGCATAGAGTTTAGGAGAATTATCTGGCATCTTCAAGACAAGGATATTAATCCATTAAGCGCCACCTATAATTTGCAGCAGACGACAAGTTCAAATTAAGCTGCTATTTCAAAAATAGCAAATAAGGCACTATAATTCATGAGAATCGCCTGCTGGCAGATGGTTCTCATGAAATATCATACCTTCTTTTTTTCGAAAATTAGGAAAGATGTCGCAAAATTTGTCGTCTGCTGCAGTCGTGATTGCCACTTTAATGGTTAATTGGCATGTCTTTCTCTGCAGTAACCATTAACATACAAAGAACAGAGTTTTCAGAGAAATCAAATTACCTTCAAAATTATTAAATTTATTAACCCATTATTTTGATCCAGCATTCCTATACAAAACCTAAGCATCCAATTTTCTCTTAGAAATTACTTATTAACCCTTAAAGCACCAATCACAACTGCAGCAGACGACAAATTTTGCGACATCTTTCCTAGTTTTTGACAAAAATAAGGTATGATATTTTATGATAATCGTCTGCCAGCAGTCGATTCTCGTGAAATATCATGCCTTATTTGTTATTTTCGAAAAGGCAGCAAATTATGAATATTTTCTATATTATTAGTTTTTATAATAAAATGTAAATATAAGCAATAAATTTAATTTTTGGAAGGTTCATGGAATCATGAATTCTTTGGGTCTCTTGCAAAGTTAAAGTTCACTTACTTTGCAAGAGACCCAAAGTATTCATAATTTCATGAACCTTCCAAAAATCGAATTCATTTCTTAAATCATTGTGGAGTGTAGGGCTATATAACTCCCCTCGCCAATACACACACACACACACACACACACACACACACACACACACACACACACACACACACACACACACACAATCCCCGTTCATTTTTATATAGGTGGACATAATCCTCTCTCATTTTTTACAACAAGGACAAAATCCCTGTATTGATTTCACAATGTGGACATAAACCCTCCTGGAAAAATCCCCCACATCGATCCCATCCTTTTAAAATCAATTTCCAACTTTGTTCAATCTACATGTAAGTGAGGTGCTTTAAATTGTTGACATCAGTATATTTGCTGTACACCAGAAATCATAGCTATCAAATACATAGCCGACAGACAGCCTGGGATAGTTCAAAAACAGCCCCCCTTTTTCAAAGCATGGCTATAATGAAGATAAAACACTATACATTACACCGAAACCCACTGGAACCATGAAAGCTCTTGCAATTTGTTAGTCCAAGAGCACTAGAACATGCCACAAAAAAATAGCCTTATTATGCCAGCAGTCAGTTTTAATATCAGCATATCAAAATCAACAAAATCAATTTCCAACTGACATAGCCTTTAATTTGAAAACAATCAAATTATCACTCACTGATAAAATGCATATCAGTAAATATGTTCTAAGCTGCCTCCGAATCGTTTCACAGAGAAGCATTTAGGTTTTTCTGTGATAGCTTTCACGTATCAATGCATGTCACGAAACCGTTCTACTGGTGATTTGAGTGAAATAATGAGACAAGTTTGAGCTGACAACCAACAGGGACTTCCTTTAATCACCACCATTTCAGAGGATTTCTTTGGGAGAAAATTGAACTTTTCAGTGAACAGACTGTTAACTAATTCTGTTGATAACTTTGCAAACAGAATGGACCCAGATCAGGCCCCACAAAATGTCGGGCCTGATATGGTTCCAGACTGTTTGACACTCTGATGGTATAGGTGAAAGAATTTTTTTAAAGGTTGATTCTGAAAAAAAAATCACCAGATGACAAAAGGGCCTGCAAAATTACCCAGCATGCAATACATTTGTATTTGGACAAATAGGCTTGTGCAAAATACAGAGATTTTCCGAAGGCTATATACATTTGAGGCTTAATTCAAGGCAGTCCTCCTGATTCAAAAATAAGCTGAAATACTACTACCCAAAATTGTGTATTACTTAAGTTCCCATTTTCTTGCAATACCTTGATCTCAAGTCGGGACATACTGGACATTTTTTTTTAAATATACACCTGCTTCTAACAAAATCAACAGGATTATAATGGTCACACATTGTTTCTTAGAATTTAAATAACATGTTTAATTAAAGTACAGCAAAAATTTGCAGATATGTACAATAATTCGCAATCAACGAATTATTCCAAAATTGTTCTTAAACAAAGTACACAAATCTTCATAACTGTTTCAAAACAATTGTTCATTTGTTCCCTTTAACCCTAAATTGTCCCATTTAACCCCTATACAGGTACTTTTACAAACAGTGAAGAATACAGAAAAAGAATACAATATTTTTTTGAAAATTATAACTGGACACCCCTGGATATATATAATGGACCATCCCAAGTCTGTTGTATCAAACCAGTAGGAAGACCTCATTAGTATACAATGGGTTAACATCGTTACTGTTCCTTTATCATTCTAGAATATTTTCTAGTCATTTGGTTCCAGTGTAATTCTAGTTATTTTATAGAATTGTAGCTTGAGACTATTTTGTAGGAGTTAGAGCAGACACAATTTTTTTAAAACACAGTCTGAAGTGTTCACATGGACAGACCCCAAAACTAACGTATGTATTGAAAGAACAATTCAGGGCAACTTATCAGTGGATGGCATAAAAAGCTGATAATTTAGTTTTGCATTATTACATTTCAGTGAATGGCATGCTTTAACTAGCAATAAGGACATTTTCACAATGCTCAGTGAATTTAATTAATCAACATTTAAGTACTGCCGTTCAAACAGACTTAACCAGGGGAAAAGATATATTCTACACACAAGATGCTCTCAAAAGTGTATCAGTCTCATAGGTTTAGATAAACAAAATTTTGGAGCGTAAAATTGTAAATATTTTCTAATCCATCAGTTTGAACATATGTTTTGGGAGCTCAAAAGAACCGTCTCATTGAGACGGTTCTTTTGAGTACCCACAACATATATTTTGGTTGAGAAATAAGAAAATTATTTTTGGGGTACACACTCTTAACTTAAGTCCTGACACAAGATGCTCTCAAATATTTATCAGTCTTCAAAAGCTGAGTGACAATATTCTTTGGTGCTGTGAAGCCATGGGTATAGAATGAAAATCCAAGTTAATCCAATTAGCCCTGGAATTACTGGGGATTCCCTTGGAATGTTCTGTATTCTAAAATTACGAACACTTATCTTTTTTTCTAAAATAAAATGTTGGCTTTCAGGACTGGAATTTACAAAATACTTGTAATAATAGCAAACAGGGAAGACCCTGATCAGACGGCTTCTTCAGAAGCTGGGTCTTCCTTGTTTGTCTAGGCTTTTTGGCAGGCATCTAGCTTTCTAAATTTTAGAACATTTACCATAGATCCAATCATTTGGGAAACTTTAATTACCTAATAATGATAGGCCTTCAATGTGGATGGTGTGTTTAAATTATTGCATATATTTCAACAATTGTACTGATTTAAAAAGAATTAAACATAAGCCCTCAATTAAACAAAATTAAGCCTCCAGTATTTTGTTTGCTGACTGTGCCAAGGCAGTGCTTCTTTTGTGGATCCTTTTTGATATTTTTGTTTCATTTTTATCTTTTTATGCTGTCTTGTCTGTTCCTTGCAGCCTTGTGGTCACCTGCTGGGAAAGAGCTGACCTCTTGGCAGCAATCTCTTGTGTGTTGAGTTTTCTTGTATTTTTGTCGCTTTCCCATATGGTATTCTGGGTCAGGTGTGGTACTTGATTGTATCAATTCCTGATCTTTGCCTTCCTCTCTACTTTTCTGATCATAATAAACCGCAAAACAATGTTAAAAGGAATAGATGATTGAATGTTTCAAATAGATTTGATGCTTTGATGGCAAATGTTTTGCCAAAATTCGGATATAACACTGTGACAAAAAATCCACATATTTGGACCTAATGTTGTTTCCGGAGAAAACCATTGTCATCAATGACAGGAAAAAATTATAAAATTTACTCTTTATTGTCAAACCAGGACAAAATAAAGCAGAAGTTTATGCAGTATCTAAAGGTCTGACAGGAATCCCAATAAATGACAAACTTGGCAAGTATCAGAATGTCATTTCCTAAAGAATGGCATTTTACTGGCTGCACTAATTAACCCATAAAGCGCCACCTACAATTTGCAGCAGATGACGATTTCAAATTCTGCTGCTTTTTCAAAATAACAAATAAGGCATGATATTTCATGAGAATCGTCTGCTGGCAGACAATTCTCATGAAATATCATACCTTATTTTTTTTAAAAATTAGGAAAGATTTCGCAAAATTTGTCGTCTGCTGCAGTTGTGATTGGCGCTTTAAGGGTTTAGAAGCTTTCTCAATAATGAAGTGACACAAGATAAAGTCTACTGGATTAACTCTTTGCATGCTTGGTAATTTTTCATGGCTTTTCGTGACGTCTGCTTTTTTTTCAAATCGACTTTACGAAAAATTCTTTCAGGAACACCATCACTCATCAGAGTGTCAGACAGTTTGGATCCAGATCAGGCCCTGATCTGGATCCAAACTGTTTGCAAAGGTTATCAGCAGATAACAATTAATAGAAGACAAATCAACACTTTCTTAACCCTTTTCCCCTGTTCATAACAATTGTCCCCTTTAATTTGGTGCTTTATATTGCAAATAATATGTGCTCCCTTAGAGCAGCCTGATCAGAGCTCATTGTGTTTACCTCTGTGATAAAGTGAGCTGAGAGCATTTGAAAATATAGCTGAGATCATTTAAAAATATGCAGCAGATGTAATAAGAAGACGACATTTTCTGGAAAAGATAAATTAGCAGGATAATTGTTTGTTTGTTTGTTTGTTTTGTTGCTTTACTTCCCAGTGAACAGCTATGGTCATGTCCGGACGGTCAGTTCACCAAACCACACTTTTTTCCAGGATAAGCTTGAACAAGCAGTTAACCAGTACTATGTGCACATTATTTTCACTTCTAAGGCCAGAGTTTTTTAATTTTTCGTTTTACAGACCCGACCGACCCGAATTTTCGAAAATTGAAAAAAAAAAAAAGTACTTTTTTTCAATTTTATTTTTCGTGATCGCTCCGACTCGCCGTTTTTTAGTTCGTTACATAAATTTTACCAATACCAGTTTTCACTTTGTTGGTTCCTGTCGTGCAAATATCGATCATTGTCGCAAACAGAAGCACGCTAGCACGTACTGAACTGTCGCCTTTCGCTCGGTGCACACTGGGATTGAGCCGCCATTTTTATTAAAAATATATTATGCGATCACTGCTTGCATGACTCAGAGCTTTACATCAGAAAATATTGACTGATATAGAAATGATAAACTGTCAAAAATTTAACTTTTTGCTATTTTTAACAATAAATTCTGTCATTACAGGAGTGCGAGAATTGAACGAGACTAGCCAAATATCCCTAGTTACCCATGATGCAAAGGGCGAAATGCGAGAGATCTAGATGAGATATCGTCAGATCTCGCGAGAATACATATCGATTGTTCTTCAAAGGCCGTAGTCAGGGACGCTTTTCCCGAAAGTCGGGAACCAGTGCAGTCGAAGACACACCTCCACAATCATCCAATCAGTAGCTGTTATTTACGGGTCAGAAAACAAAATGGTTTACAGGCAAAGATAAGAAGTTGAGACTTAGTTTTTTTGTTATTTAAAGCCATATTTGATAGTGCTGCATGAAATCAGTACGAGTTAGTTAAAGGAATTAGTTATTGTTGTACGCTACAGCTGCATTTTTCGCGCATTTTGCCGTACTTTTTGCAGTTCAGTGATGTAGACTGGGGTTGTACATGCCTATCAGATCGTGTCCGACCTGGGGAAGTTGTACATTTAACTGTCATCTGAATGCAAACGCAAGAGAATCGGGAAAATCTTAAAGTGGCATTTTGCTACAACATCCCTTGAGCATATTTCTAGGCCAAAGAGTATGTCCCCAAAGCAATATTTGGTGAGCTATGAGAGCAAAACTGCAAGTGGTACCTTGTAAAAGCAGAAAATGCCATTGAACATAAATTCCTGTCTATAAGATAGTCATAGTGTACCATGAAATTTTATTCATATTTTGATGGAAAAACACAGTTTTCACAAATATTTCTTGGCTTTGTATCTTTTTTTATTTATTTATTTATATATATATATATATATTTTTTTTTTTCTTTTTTTTTTTTGGGGGGGGGGGGGGGGGTCAGGTGGACAAATCACTGCGTCTTTCACCTGTGGTCAAAGGTACAGTATGGCAATATTATGCACCAGTCATTTGTATCCACTGCCCCCTCCACCTACAAGTATAGGTGGCAATAATGACTTTTCAAAGCCTTGCCCTGTGCCTGTGGGGACAAGCTGATGCAAACAACCCTGCTCTTAGTCCCACCCTACACAACAAAGAGCTAAACCCCTGACCTTTCCCTGGCACTGCTGGGACAGGGGGCAGTAGATACAAATGACTGGTGCATTAAGTTGAATAGAATTTGTTTATTCCTTTCACACTGCCACATAGAGTCTGAGGTGGAGGAATGCATAACTTGATCCGTATTCTGGCTGGCCATGTCCGTGTAATGAACACTCCCTTTTCAAAAACAGTATTAAAATTGATAATTTTTTTATGATTTTTTTTTAGCTCACCTGAGCCGAAGGCTCAAAGGTGAGCTTATAGGATACTCATGGTCCGGCGTCTGTCCATCGTTGTCTGTCGTTCACAATGCTCAGTATAAATTAGCTTTAGCAACTTGTTCTGGTGTTCAGAATTTTAGGATAGTCATGCAAAGGTTTGTTTCAAATTGGCTATGTTCTATAAAAAAAACTATGGAAAAGAAGACAGATTTTTATTTTTTTTTTTTACTTCCTCCGACCTTTATATCTGATATGTCCGGAAAAAAAATTAGCCGACAGATTGATTTTTTTTTTTTTTTCGTCCTCCGACTCTCACATCTGGCTGAAAAAATCTGTAAAACAAAAAATAAAAAAACTCTGGCCTAACTGACAACAACCCTTCTTGAATGATTCAGCCGAAGCGAGGAGAATGACCTAGGTATTATTTCAAATTCATGATCAATCTCCACGAAAGTATGGGACCCAGCTGGGATGGAACTCCCGACCCCTGGAAATGCAGTTAGACACGCATCTATAGTCAGACAGGTTATCGACTACGTTACACAGCCCGGTTATTAGCTGGATAAGGTTAGTTCTTTTTATAAGAAAATTTTAAAGTTTTCTGCCTGAAACTAAAAACTGAAATCTTTGAACAGCATAAAAGGGGACAAAACGATGGACGGACAACATGCCATTCCATAAACTGACCTGTAGCTTCACTCCAGGTCAGCTAATAAAACACAGACTGCTATTATTAAATTTAATAACTTCTCTCCATTTATGAATAAAAGCTCTGTTTTCCAGATTAATTAACACATATAGTGTAGCCCCTTTATAACACACCTCATTATAACACAGATTTGGATATAAAACGGTCACATGTGGCTCCAAAAAATTTTTTACAGTAGAAATTATAGGAAAATGACCATAAAATGGTCATTTTCCTATAATTATTTTTGCAAAATTTCCCTTTATAACGCTATTCACTTATAACACTGTCCATTCCTATGCACCCCAAGCATAGCCTTATAAATGGACTGCAATCACTGCATTGTATGGGAGAAGTATCATCATCTCATGGGCTGACCAATATGTTGTGGGTGCTTCATACCTGTATAGGTCTAGATAAGCAAAAAAATTTTGACCCAACAATTGTGAATCTGATTGTTTTCTTAACTATCATTTTTATCATGTGTTTTTGGTGCTCAAAAGAACCGTCTCAATGAGAGGGTTCTTTAAAGTCCCAACAACACATGTTTTGGATGAGATACAGGAAAATTATTTTTTAATTATGCACTCTTATTTAGAGAGGCCTGGTACTTGCTTCCCTTAAAATCCAACAACAATTTTCTTTATTTGTTTGTTTGTTTGTTTGTTTGTTTAGATTTGTTATGTCCCAGTCAAAAATTTTCTAGTCATGTCTGGATGGGTCTTCCTGGGTTGAATCAGTTCTAAGCAGAAGATACAATTAATGTCTTGCTCAAGGACACAATGCAGTGCCTCTGTTGAGACTGGAACCAGCAAACACCTCCTCTCAAGTCAAGCACTCTACCACTGAGCCACCGCCCTCCTCATGATTTTCTCTACACAGATATAAGAAAACATCACAACTTTCAATTGATGAATGTACATATATCGAGGGTTTTGATTGGGAGACTGAAATTCAATGACATACTTACCCACTGTATGACTTTAATGAATCCTCTTGGCTCTTTAAAGGCTGTTGGATTGAAGGCACCAAATACCTACAAATATTAACAGTACCATGGATAATACTTTTATATGTTAGGTTTAACTCCTTATTAATGCTAGCGGTGACTCTAGTCCTCCGCTGATAACCTTTCCAAACTGTTTGGACCCAAATCAGAACAGACAGTTGATCCTGATCTAGATCCTAACTCTTTTGAAGACAGAGGAAGAAAACGAAAGCCAAAAACATCAGGTGCTACAAAGAAATAAAGTCACTTTTAAACAAAAAGCTGAGAGGCAGTCATACTGGCAGTATATGGACAATATGGTCCTCTGAACGCGAGAAACCCAAGAGTGTCTTTGGGGTTTGTAAACAACAATGGCACAGACCTGCCTGTGCATCCGCACAGACTGATAAGCCCCTTTGCTGTTCACTTGTTAGAATGTACCATAGTCTGAAATTTCAATTTTCTAGGTAGTCTTTGAAGCTGTAAAGACTGGTTTAAGTGTCGCTTTGTGGGAAATCCTAAAAACAGCATGGTTTTGTCACATCAAGGCCCATATCATCTAGATTGGGGATCCAGATTAACTGCACCTCAACCTACAGGTAAGCAGAAGAGGCTCTTGTCATATATATAGTATCTCCAGAAGGATATTTGTGGTGTTGCAGCCTTAAAGACAGGGAAAAACACCATGCTAACTCTAAAGATAAAGCTGACATATTGAACAGACTCAGCTGAAATGGACAAGAGAGGAGCAACATATATTAACTGGTAACACATATTGAAAAACTTATATTTTGCGGGTGTTTCTATTTTGTGCTATTGGCAATAAAATCAACAAGAGGGCCCTAGGACCCTGGATCGCTCACCCGAGTCCTGGCACAATTGGTTAAAGATTTAAAGATATTTCTATTTCAGCTCTTGTAACCATGTTCAATTTCTTAATCTAGAGCTCTGGCAACCCCTTTGTTCAGCCGAGCAGAATCATTTGTGCAATCAGGGAAAAACAGAATTCCAGGACTTTTCAAGGACTCAATTTCTTCCCAATTTTCTATAAAACAACACAAAAATGCACTTTTCCAGTCGGAAACATCGAAGTGAAAAAGCACACTTGCTCTATTCGATTCTGATTCCAGTGATAAAAGCCGGGACTACAGCACAAATTGAATGAGTAGAATACTAGTCACACCACATCTTCTGCGTGTATCTAGCGATTTTCACTCAGTTTTCTGCAATTTTCATACAGTTTTTTTTGCTGATCCCATAAATTCGAAAGGACTCATCGTATTTTAGATTTTTCAAGGACTAATTCATATTTTCAAGGATGATTTTACAAAATTCCACCACAATTTAAGGACAAAAGATACTTTTTTTCAAATTCCAGGAGTTTTCCAGGACCAAAGTCAAATTCAAGGACTTTTACAAGTCTGTGCGAACCCTGGCAATTTTAGTAGAGGGCACTTTTAGGAATAATTCTGTTAAAATATTTTGAATTTGGACCAGTGGTTCAGGAGATGTCATTTAAAGATATTTCTTATCTAGAGCTCTGGAGGCCCCTTTGTTCGGCGGAGCAGAACCATTTGTGCAATTTGCGTGTAACATGTTGATGTAGGATCAGGACAATACTAATGAAATGTAGGAAGGCTTACAACTCATATGTCTAAGATACTGTATGCAGCGAAAAATAAAACAAGGAGCGTTACTCATTCATCAAAGCCAAGAGCTGTGTCAGCAGCGGCCCTAAAAATCCACCGGTCGATACATGTAGTTTTCCATCCAGGTTTCTGAAAGACTATGCAGATGAAATTTCCCCAGCACTTACACACATCAGACATCTTCCAGGTCTTGTTGTAAAAAGGTAATATCCGCAAGACTGAAGACAAGCATATATGACTCAGTTAAAGCTGCATAATCTGTAACTTTTGATATTTTCATTTTAAAAATAATGTTTCTATTTTTCAAGAACACAGTAAAAATACTAAAATTCAGGTATACATTTTACCTTTTTCGTAATAATTAACAAATCATTAGTGCCAAAACAACAGCATTTATGTTAAAAATTAACTGTCTAGAATTATTGGAGGGACGCAAATAATTACAAACAAGAGAAAATACACCTGTTTTTATAAGATAATTCACTTTTTCATGCAGTTTTCAACTGTAGAAATTAGATTTATTGTGACAACATAACTTTAGTCTACTTTTGCAAGTGATTTAAAAAGAAAATATTTTTTTTCGAAAAATGTTCATAGTTACAGAGTATGCAGCTTTAAGAGTGTGTATCGAAAAACTAATTTTCTTATTTCTCAACCAAAACATATGTTGTGGGTACTCAAAAAAAAATGTCTCAATGAGACGGTTCTTTTGAGCACCCAACTGATGGGTAAGAAAATATTTACAATTTTACGTTCAAAAATTTTGTTTATCTAAACCGGTGCTCTGGGCTTCAAGAAAGATGATCCTAGCAGTCCAGACAGTTACAGGTCATCTCTCTGACTTAAGTGTGAAGCAAGGTGATGGAATATATCCTGCATAGCCAAGTTATGAAACACCTAGAGGCTTGACCAAAAGTACAGATTTCGGAAGAGGGGATCCTGTGAGAGCCAGCTTATTCTGACACTCAACGACCTAGCTAATTAGCTTGCAGCTGGAAATTGGAAGCCTGGAATGGATGCAGGCCAACAGATTGAGGTCATTCTTTTAGACTTCAGAGAATCAGAAGCCAACAAGTCATTCTCTTAGCAAAGCGTTCAACAAAGTTCCTAAACGCTTTGACATCAAGCTCAGACATAATGGACTATGAAGCAACAACCTTTAACAGTGGAACCAGAGCTTCTGACTATACAGAAGCCAACAATGACTCATCGAAGGAAAACGACTCATCGAAGGACAGGCATCCATCTCTGGTCCTGTCATCCCACACTGACAGGTAAATGTTCTAGGCCCCTTGCTATTTCTCCTATACATAAATGACCTGCCACAGAAAAAGAGTTCTACAGCATGCCCGTTTGCTGATGACAGTCTTGTGTACCTCAAGATATTGACTTCAAGTACAACATCACTGAAGAGAGACTTGGATGGACTTCAGCAATGGGAAGAAGATTGGCAGATCTGTCATTTAACCCCAGCAAGTGCGAAGTTAAATCAAAGTGACCAAAAGACGAAATCCTGTTGAAGTCACCTTTCAGATATACGGCTATGACCTATCAATCAAGACAGTGAAATACCTGGGAGTCATCAACAACAGCCTGGCCTTCTTCTGCAGGAACCTTGTCAGGTGCTCTCAGGATGTTAAAGCATAGGTAACACAACCCTGGCAGAGCTCTCACTAACTGACCATTTGCAGTTCTGAACTCCCATTTTCTGTGCTAGGACTCCTATTTTTTGAAGGAGGCTATTTTTTTGTGTTTATTGGACTCCAACTTTTTGGAAAGAGGGCTCTGGGACTCCTGTTTGTAAAGTCCTAGAGAGAGCTCTGCCTGGTCAGAGACTCAGCCCCATCCTCGAGTATGCTGCATCAACATGGGATCCACATACTACAACATGTATAGCAGTTGTAAAAGGTACAATACAGAGCAGCCAGATTCGTCAAAGATGGCTACAGGACCACAAGCAGCACCTCCTCGTTGATACAAGATCTTGGCTGGCAATCTCTCAAACGACGACAAGGAGACATCAAACTTACAATAGGGAACCGCATTACACATACCTGTACATAGCTCAAGTAAGACAAGGGTCTAGAGTGGGCCCTGTACTTTAATGGAGGAAGAAGCAATGTCAAAAATGAGGCTGTTGTTGTGACAATCATTCACCAAAGACGAAAGCGGCTTGCTTGGATGCTAAAATTATGCATACACAATCCTAGAGTCGTTTCTAGCATTACGGTCCCGGAATATTTATTCTTACATACCGTATGCACAAGTTTAACTAGGGGCAGTAGGGTATGGGGGCAGCATTAATTTACCCCGTTTCTTTCTTTCTTTCTTTGAATATTTGCAGGATCAAATTATGATCATTACGCCAGGGAGTGCGATTTTCGAATTTTGAGGAAAAAACAAAAACAAAACAAAAAAAACAAAATCTTTCGGCTGTGTTTTTAACTAAATGAGGAGTGCCCTAAACTCCTCAGCAGTCTGGGAATTGACCACCGAAGGAGAAAGACTATTCCACTGTGGAATAGTACGGGGGAAAAAAGAGTTCTTCAGGGCATCACTGTAAGTCTGGTATCTACAATTTTGGGCATTGTGTGATGACCTGGTAGATTTCAAAAACTGCGAGCAGGGGTCAGGTACTTGTCTTTTTCTATAGACCAGAATGTATCTTATGAAAGAGAAGCAGGGAGGACCGATCCCTCCGTGCCTCAAGAGATGGCCACTCAAGTTCATCAAGCATCTTGCCGACACTACTTGTGTTATGCCATCTCCTGCAGGTCCAACTGGCTGCTTACCTCTGAACTTTCTCTACCTGATTAATCTGAAGTTTTGAGTTAGGGCTCCAAATGGGTGCTGCATACTCTAGTTTAGGCCGAACCAAAGTTTTGTATGCAACTTCCTTAGTATTCCTAGGTGCAAAAGCCAAATTCCTGCGAAGGAAACCAAGTGTCTTAGTTGCTTTGGAAGAAATTTCTGAAATGTGTTGACCCCAATCCATATTGTCAGAGATGGTTATGCCAAGGTATTTTGCTGACTGAACGTTTTCCAAAGTTTGGTTGTGAAGGGAGTAATCAAAGAGAATCTGTTTATGATGCTGATGCCGAGTCACTCTCATAGAGTGGCATTTGGCCACGTTGAACTTCATTTGCCAATCGGCTTCCCATTGTCCTAAGCTACTGTGCGTACAGGAATTCAGTGAACAACGCTTTTTTGCGTTTATTTCGTTATGTGCAGACTGATCGCACAATGACCACCAGAATTTAATACATATATGAACCGCCTAATTGGTGATATTTTTTTCGTTACATAATGTGTTGTCAAATGGGCTGTGATATGATGGAATTTGTCCTCATTTGAGCATCTGCATTTTTTAATTTACCCTAAATGCACCTTTGTACGGACCACTGTCTTTAGTTTACTATCGATGAATAATTATACGGTTTTATAAGACGAAGTAACGTGTAAGGAGAAGGGATTCTTATCATATCAAAATCAAACGCAAATTATGGCCATAGTTTGGGTGCACAGAATTTTGGCATACGAGAAAATATTGAGGCCTTCCTAGTGGGTACCCGTCCGCTTGTTCCTATGAAATGAATATCTGTGTTCCATGTTCCTCAATTTAAAATCTTGATTTTCTGTGTTCTCTGCTCCTTCTCTGATCATCAGATTTAAAAAAAAAATCGAACTTGTTTTATTGAATAAATTGAACTTTCTATCTGTTTGTTCCAAATACTGATTTGTTGACACCAGACAATGCAAAACATGCATGCCAAAACGTAATTCCAGGCAACTATAAATGATAAGATAAAATAATCACAGGGCTCACCCGTCAGGTGTGATTCAAGTGAAAAAAGACTCATCCAACAACAATAATGCTGAGGTAGGAAAGACAAACTAGTGATTGGGTGGGAATGTGCTTGGAAATAGGTTGAACAATATATCAGCGGATGTCATATTTTGTGCTTTGGGTCAATATGCTTTTAGGGTGGCTGAGAACTAAATGTTCATGCGAAGTGCATCATAGGCTATAAATAAAGCACCAGTCATTTGCATCCACTGCTTCTTCCAAGCCTCTGAGCAGGATGGGGATATAATGTGCTGTGTTTTTACTTTTACGTTGTCTCCACAATGCGGAGGAAATGTAGGGGTTTGATAGACCTAGACAAATATTGCTTTGCAGTATAATAACTGACTGCGGGGGAGAACTGTCATGGTTTGCCAGCTAGCTGCCCCCACAGTATGGTGGTTACTATTGGGAACTGCAGACGCAAAGTCAAAGTCCTCGACATTCCTCTGAGCTGGGGTTGTTCACAAATGACTGGTGCATAAAGACAAAATAATTTATGTGCACCATTCATTTGTAGCCACGCACAAGCCGGGCAAATGCGCTGTTAGTACAAGGTCATTACTTGACTTTTCGCTTACTGTAAGGCGGCCCCTCATGAATGCATAATTAGGACTAGTCAACCTTAGGCATAGGTACAAGCTGAAAAGGAGGCGTGGTTTTATTCAAAAATAACTGTATCATCTTGTGCCACCACCTCAGTCATTATTTAGTCCTCAAAACGCCAGCAAAAAAACTGCATCTGAAAATATCTATTTAACATAAGCAGGGAGGCAAACATTGTGGACCCAGATCAGACTGCTCTTACAGGAGCAGTCTGATCTGGGACCACACTGTTTATCTATGAGGCTTCAAATAGTTTAGTGGACGACAAAAAATACATTTTGTGATAATGCGCTTTAAGGGTTAATAAATGTGAGTTCAGTGTGTATACGGTTAGGATTTTCATGAAATGCACGCACGCTTGCGCGGCCCAAAAAGCTTATTAACTCTTTACCAAATTATTAATAAAACCTGATTTCCCTTCCTTAGCAGATGAAATAGCCGAGCCACGCCCAGATATGAATATTACAGTTGCAGCCCTTACAGTAAGCGAAAAGTCAAGTAATACCAGAGACCTGTAGCCAGAAAATCAAAGCCCCAGCCGTTCCCCGGCTCTGTGGGCCGTAGTTACGAATGACTTGTGTATTAGACGATGTAGAGCGCAATCAAATAATGTGATTCCCGTAAATATATCTAAAGAACAGCCTCCTCATTATATTTGTTTTAATATTATCATCTGTTGCACTTGAAATATTTGTCCTAGAGCTGTCGAGCCACGACGCGAGAAAACCTGTCTTTTGGGTTTCCGACAAAGCGAGTCTCAAACCAGTCCCTTTGGCTAAACAGGCTAGATAGAAAATTGACATTTTTTCGCACGAGGCAAGTCTAGGGATGATTCTTCTCAAAAAGCAGACAACAAAGTTGCTGATGAGACTGCGTGGATGCGCAGGCTAGTCTGGGCATTTATTGTTACAAATCACTGGACAGGTTTTCTCAGTCGCGCGCGATCTGATTGCTATATGTGTCGTTTAACCATGACACATATAAGAAAGCAAGATGCGAAATTTGATTATCGTGAAATATGATAACTCAGACAGAATTGTAATTTGTGCAGTCTCTTCAAAGCATTTTCAGTGAATATATAGACATACCAAGAGTCATCCTGCTGGTGACCGTTTTCTTAATCATATACGGAAGTAAACATGGTAATCATTGAACTGTATAAACCACGTGTTACCCATATGAAATACACTGAGGGAAAATAAGGATTTTTCTAAATCGAAAATGACTAAGTTATTTTATTTCACAAGAGATTCCAGACTTATTTTCCTATCATAAATATTCAAAAATGCAATTGTATATTAGGCGGTGTTTTATTATATGTATATGCAAAATTCTGGTCCAAAATGTTATCATTAAAGACATTTAAAAAAAGAAAAACGCTGTTCACTGAATTTCTGTACGGACTATAGTGAGGTCTTCCTGCAGTATAAAACAGTCTTGAATCGAATGTCTGTTTCTATACAGGACATTGGACCCAGTATACTGGAAGTGTTCCAAATCATAGAATCAAGAAAGATATAAATAGTCTTTTTTATGATTGTCGGGCTTGCGTTTAATTCACTATTTGATGACAGTGAGTCACTCCCAAAAATTATAATCGGATTTTTATCAATATTTATAAGCGGTTTCTTTTTCTTCTCAACGAGTGAAGGTTGCTCTAACTGAAGCTTAGAATGTCAAATGCCTTGGTGATGCGTCGTCGCTTAGTGTCATGGGCGCATATTCGTTCAACGCGACAAAATATACAAATAAATACTGTTTTGACAGCCGTACTTTGCCACTGGCTTCCATTTTGAAACTCTTTTGGAGTAAATATTTATCGCTTTGCTGATTGGGCAAAACTAGAAAAGATTAAAAGCTATAACCACTGTACTCCCCAGCGGTTTATTTTGTTTGTGATCAAATACAAACTCACCATAGGTGGCAGCCTTCCTCATAGTAAAAAAATCATCAGCGTTTGTTTTTCTTTCAATCTTCCTTACCCAGTTCGTGAACAAAACAAGCCTGGCTGTCTTTGCTGTGAGAATTCAGACCAATTCCACTGTTTGTGAAGGCCTCTTTAGTTTAATTCGCCATTTTTGACTCGCTGATGAGTGACCAGGGTGTGTTTCCTATTATACGAAAAAACAAGGTTTGCTTGAGTAATCTAGTAAATGCCTGAAGTTCATAAAAAGATGAAACATGCAAATAAAACTAGAATCAATGCGAGGTAACTGCCCTTATCTATCTCTATCTACTAATACTGCAACACCCCCTCGCGGGGATTATGTGCAGGTGTCCGGTGTGCTTCAGACCGGGCGTCAGTGCAGTGAAAGTTAAAATAGGACAGATGGATAAAAACAGGTGAGAGTGGAATAAAAGATGATAGGTTAAAATGTTAAAAAGTCTGATGAAGACAAAGTGCAAAGATAAAAGTTAAAAACAATGCTTCCGGTCTAAGGCTTTGAGTGGGTCAGACTGCTGACTGCCAGTCTGAACGAGTCAATATCTGGCAGTAATGCTATGCTTGGAGGCAGCCTATTCCACTGGACAATGGCGAGGGGAAAGAAGGAGTACTTATAGTAGTCAGCAACTGTGTGGATTTGTCTAAATGCTAATGGATGTGATGCTGAATGTCTTGTAAACACCTGAGTATGCACAACATATGGTGGTAGTGGTACTGCAACAAGACCATGCACAATCTTATAAAACAGACACAATCTGGAGTCTGTACGCCTATCCTCAAGAGACCTCCACCCAAGATCACCCAGCATGTCTGAAACACTATCATAAGAAGAGAAACGACACAGAGTCCAGCGTGCAGCTCTCCTCTGTACCATTTCTATTTTATGCATGTTTGATTTGGTGTGGGGGCTCCAAACAGGGGATGAGTACTCAAGGATCGGACGCACTAGTGTTTTGTAGGCTACTTCCCTGATACTTGAGTCTTTTGTGCGGATGTTTCTTCTCAGGAAACCTAAGGTCTTGTTTGCTGAAGTTACCGTGTTCTGGATGTGATCATTCCAGGTGAGGTGGTCGTTTAGAGTCACTCCCAGGTACTTTGAACTACTAACTGATTCTAATACCTGTCCATATAGGGTGTACTGGGAGGGGACTATGGATTTAGAGCGTGTTACATGGATAACGGTGCATTTACTTGGATTAAATTCCATGTCCCATTCCAAAGACCATTTTGCCAACCTGTCCAGATCCTCTTGGAGTATTTGAGCATGCTCTAGGTTTGATACGGCAAGATAAACTGCTGTGTCATCAGCAAATAACCTCACCTTTGATTTGATGTGTTCTGGGAGGTCATTTATGAAGACCAAAAATAAGATTGGGCCTAGCACAGATCCTTGTGGTACTCCTGAGGTAACTGTTACCTGGGAAGATTTCTCGCTTTCTAAGACGACAGTCTGTGATCTGTTTGACAGAAACGCCTTGATCCAATGGAGAACCTGCCCACGAACACCACAGTGATGAAGCTTAAGGAGCAACTTTTCGTGACTGACTTTATCGAAAGCTTTACTGAAATCTAACAGAATGAGGTCAGTCTGTTGCCCCTTAATGGCATTCCTGGACAAGCCCTCCATCAACATCACCAGTTGTGTCTCACAAGATCTCTTCGATCTGAAACCATGTTGGAGATCATAAAGCAACTGATGAGAATCCAGGTGGGTCACAAGGTTTGACGCAAATATGTGCTCTAGGACTTTACACAGTATGCATGTAAGCGATATGGGCCTATAATTTGAGGCTATGCTTTTATCACCTTTCTTGAACAAAGGGCACACATTTGCGTCATTCCAGTCTTTGGGGACCCGACCAGTCTCGATAGACCTTTGAAATATGACCACCAACATGGGGGCTATTACCTCTCGGAGCTCCCTAAGTACAAGAGGTTTCAGCTCATCTGGTCCTGCTGCTTTATGGGGGTTCAAATCTTTCAACAGTTTCAAGACTCCATTCTCAGACACCTTGATATCTGGCATAACAGGCTGGTTATTGATATTATTAGCTGGGACAGATCTAGTGTCAAGCTTACCTGTGTCCACCAGGTCCTGAACTGCTATCTGAGCAAGGCTGCTGAGTGCCAATGGGGTTTTGGGAGTGAAAACTGACTGAAACTGGCAATTTAGGATATCGGCCTTGTCTTTGTTCTCAGTAAATAGCTTACCATCCCTGCTTAGAGAGGATACACCTCTAGAGTCATTTTTGGACCTGTTTAACATGGTATAGAGCTTTTTAGCTGAGAGTGAAGACTTACCAGGTTCAGCATCATCTTCAGTCTTGCTGATTCCAAGTATATCTTCTAAATACTGGTTGTGGGCAAGATTAAGCTTGTGCCTTACCTGGTGCCTCATTTGGATAAAAACCTTCCTGTCTTTAGGGGTTCTGTTTTTCTTGTACTTTTGAAAGAGGCTGTCTCGTTTTCTAATGTTACGCCGTATTTCCTGAGTCATCCATGGAAGAGATGGCTTACTGCTGATGGTTTTCTTAGGGACAAATTTGTCAATACCTTCCTGAAGTGCAGTCTTAAAGTCCAACCATAATTTATTGACTGACTTTGACTCATGATCTTCCATGAATGCTTCCTGAAATGTGCTCATGTGGCATGATAATGCATCCCAGTCAGCTTTTTTATACACTGACATGACCCTTGGCTTTTGAGGCAATATTTGAGGTTTAATACTCACTTCAGTATAAACAATGTCGTGATCCGAGAAACCAGGTATAATTTCAACCTTGTTGACTAGAGTTGAATTGTTTGTCAGAAAGAGATCAAGCACATTCTCATACCTGGTGGGTTCTGTTACCATTTGTGTCAGGTTATGGTCCGCCAACATGTCTGCAAAGTCACTGTATAGGCTGAGATACTTACAGTCCTGTTTTAGTGTGAATATATTATCTTCCCATGAAAATTTTGGTAGATTGAAATCTCCCAGCAGCCACACATGACCCTTTACTTGGCTTACCCTTTCCATAGATATCTGAAGTTGATCCAGACTAGCACTATCAGACTCATGTGGTCGATAAAATGCTGCAATATGCAATGGCTTTGACCCTTTTATTTCAATCTTGACCCAGAGTATTTCACACTCCGTCTCAAATTGTTCTACTCTATGGGCAATATATCTCTTACTTTCCAAGATGAGAACCCCTCCGCCTCTGGATGATCTATCTCGTCTAAACATTTCAAAGCCCATGTCATCCGGGACTATTTCGGCATTGTTGATGTCTGAGTTGAGCCAGGTCTCTGACCCTATTACTATGTCAGGGTTTGTCTGGTCTAGTAGAGTATGAAACTCATCCCTTGTTTGGGGGTTGTTAAGTGACCGAAAGTTGATGTTCAGTACTTTTAACATGGCATGCCTAAGTCCAGGAGCTTGCTTTTTAGCAATGTGATGTGACCCAGATGGATTGCCTCTCTCAGTCTCAGATCCCGAGTCAATAGACTCAAGGTCTGGGTCCGAGGACAGAATGCTGAAACTATTTACAGACTCAAGGGATGAAAGAGGTGTTTGAGTTACTGAAACAGAGTGATTTGGTGACCCACATTTTGTGCAAACCCACGAGAAATTCAGGTTTTCTGTATGAAAGTGGTATGTGTCATCCTGCATGTTTTGACATACAGGGTGGAACCACTGTAAACAATTGTCACAGAGTATTCCAAGTTCCTCCACATCCAGTCCACACGAACCGCATGGAGCTGGACCAGAGTCACTGGAAAGCAGGTCAGTCATATAAGAATACACAAGAATGCAAGTGTTTTTAATGAAATACCTGTCACAATCATGCCGACAAAACAAAAAGCCCTTACCCGTATTTAGCTATGTAATGTATGCACGACACACAGACCCGGCTACAGGTGCATGTAAGTTTCTTATCTGAACCAAGCGTAAGTTTTGTCCACTAATATAAATGTGTGTGCATCTTATATGGTAAAAAAAACACGTGACTGTGGCGTACGTTAGCCACCCTAGCTGTCTGTTGAGATGTCATTTACATGATGAGATGACGTTTACATTCTTTCTATCTTTTACTACTGGCACGATCGCATGCGATCATTACGCCAAGGAGTGCCAATTTGGAATTTTGAAGAAAAAACAAAACAAAACAAAAAAACACAGAAACAAAACAAAAAAAAAGGAAAAATCTTTCGGCTGTGTTTTGACTAAATGAGGAGTGCCCTAAACTCCTCAGTAGTCTGGGAATTGACCACCGAAGGAGAAAGACCATTCCACTGTGGAATGGTTCGGAGAAAAAATGAGTTCTTCAGGGCATCACTGTATGTCTGGTATCTACAATATTGGGCACTGTGTTATGCCCTGGTATATTTCAAGCTGTAAGCAGGGGTCAGGTACTTGTCTTTTTCTATAGACACAGCACCAGAATGTATCTTATGAAAGAGAAGCAGGGAGGGCCGATCCCTACGGGCCCCAAGATATGGCCACTAATGATATCAGCAAACGACCAAGAACGATGTCCTATGAGACACTCGACAAAACAGGATCGATCCCAATCTGACTTTGCAAGAAAATACTCATAAGTTTACATTTAAACATCTTGTTTATCTGTAAAATCAGGACCAATACTGTAACAGAGTAGTTCCAAACCAACACTTTACAATACCTGGAGACTTGGTGCCTAGTAAGCGTAAATATATGTTGTTATCCAAGAAATTATACTGTGGTAGATCATATAAAACAAGTTATGATTTAAAAAATCACAACCATATACACACTGAGGAAAAACCTTAGAAATGGCCTTCCATGCAAACCAAACATCTATATGTCTTGATCCACATCTGAACTAAGGGTGAGGTTGGCGCCGTGAAACCGGTTTAAGCCATCCAGTAAAATATTTTACTGACCTTTCCAAGGCGGTACTTCTTTTGTGGATCATTTGTGTTATTTATGTCTTGTGTTTGTCATACTTTTGCGTCTGTTCATTGCTGCCTTGTGGTCATCTGCTGGGAAAGGGCTGACCCCATGGCTCTAGTTTGTGATGTCTAATTATGATTTTGTCACTTTCCCATATGGTATCCTGGGTCAGGTGTGGACTTGATTGTATTGATTCCTGATCTTTGCCATCTTTCTTACTTTCACTCTGTTTAAATCAGCAGCTCACTGTTGGCTGAAGCACAGAAAAGAGTCTATTCAAGTTCAACGTTTTTAAACTTATTCCATCGCTGAACAAATTAATTTTACGGAGTTCAGGAGGGTTGTATCGAAGGCGTCCTCAAAATCCAATATGAATGCATCCACCTGTCCTTAATTGTCCAAAATTTTAGTCCAATCATTTATAACCGTGGTCAACTGAGTTTCACAACTATGTCTTTTCCTAAAAGCATGTTGCCTGTCCGATAGAATTTTATGTTCACTCAGATGAGCCATTATATTTGCAAGATACACAAGTCAAGGAAACCTGCAAGTAACCTGTCATTCTTCTCGAAAAGAGGGCTTTTTGCAATACATGTATTTAAAATATTACCTGTGTCTTTTGAGTGCTGGGAAGATATTAATAGTGAACATTGGACCTAACTCAGTTGCTTACTCTTTAGGGACTCTGAGATGAACAGCTAATTAGGCTCCAAATCTTTAGATAAGGGCTTTCATTTACGAACGAAACAGGTGCGATGCATTGAGAAGATCTAATATACGACGTCCGTTATCAATATCAGTGTTACTTGAACAATCTGCTACTCGAGAGTTCGAACCAAACATGTGGCGAAAGATTTTCAGCTTCTGGGTTCGGTGCACAATTAATCGGTTCCATTCAACTCCATGTAAAAAGCTCGGACCCAGTATACACGGACTGGTAACTGACTTACAGGTTAATTTATATACTGGAAATACCTTGTCGAGGCTGAGCTTTCAAAACTGAAGTATAATGAAGATTAAATAATCATATCTCCATTATTTCCATGTATAAAGTTCTGTGATTTTTTCTTCAAAGAGCAATGGTTCAATATACTATTTTAAGACTATTGTTATATTTACTGAATATGAACATCATCAAGAAACCAAAGTACCCTTTTAGCTATTTTTGCACCAGTTTTAGCCCAAAATCGTCAGAAATCAACATAAAACGATGATGAAACGCTGATTTTATTTACTGTAACTTGTAAAATTTAACTTTATATACCGGGAATAACTTAGTAATATATCGGGTGTGTTCAGAATCAATGAAATAGGCTGTGGTACTTTGAAATAGCGCTTTAAACAAAGCCTCGACAACATAAGTTTGTTTTTCCGTCAGTGATCAGTCCGTTTATACTGTGTCCAAGTAAAAAGACAGATTTCAAGCATCAGAATAATGAGGCCCCAAAAATAAAGAATACTTCTCTTTTTTAAGAGAATAGCAGAAAAATAAAGAATACTGAACAATAAGTTTTTAAAAGAATGAACCAAAATGACTCCAAATTTGGAAATTTGGATCTAGCAAGAAGAAAGGAAACAACCCCGGTGTCCTAAGATGGAAAACAATACATGGGAGGATATAAGAAATAATAAGATATAATTATATAAGGTATCATTTAAAAAAAAAGAATAATGTAATTCTTTCTAATGAATAAGCGAACATTTTAATAAGAGTGAATAATGGGCTAAAATTTTAGTGATTCGAGAAACCCAGACCTCCCTACACACACGCACGCGCACGCACATCCAGAAATCCATTGTTTATTGGGTCCGAGATTTTAGTAAAAGTAGTACTGAAACTATTTTCTTTGCTTTATTAAAACTGATCAGGATAAGAAAATATTCACAAGTTTACAATCATACATCTTGTTTATCTGTAAAATCAGGACCAATACTGTAATAGAGTAGTTCCTAAGCCCTGGAGACTTGGTACCTAGTAAGAGTAAATATATGTTATTATCCAAGAAATATAACCGTGATACCTGCGGTAGATCATTTGTGACAGGCTCTGGCATTTTGGGTCTTATGGAGGCTCAGGTCGAAATTTGGGTTTTACATTTTTTGAAAGTCTGATAAGTTTAAAGTACACAGGTAAAATATTAGACCTGTTGAGTCAAAATTCATAGAGTTATGAGTGAATTAATGGTATACCTATTACGGAATATTTGGCAGAATTTTCTACACATTGAGCCACAAATGCTTCAATGCTCAAGAGCATACGGTGTACTTATGTAACAAGCGATTAAGTCCAGTAATCATTCTGCTGTAATCTTTGAAAGTAATTAACATGTAAAATACTATATTTCTTAAATAACATGTTAATTTGAAATGCTGTTAACATATATTTCGGACAGTGCTAGTACTCGAACAAAATATGTCTTTGGACACAACATGGCCACTGTTACTTCAATGCAAGTGTATTTAATACCGTTGTGCACAGTTTATGTCAGTGACAAAATAAAACACATCATTATAATGTAAATTCTGAAGCACATTAGATAATAAAGTAACATCTAACTGGACAGATTATAGACGGACGCCATTACGTTGCATGGCCGTGACGCTCCTTTGAACCAGCCTGGCAGGTTTATATTTTTGTTTATTTGGATATTTTGAAATAGACTTATTTATTATCTGACGTAACCCTAAAATTTGCCCTTTGGTCCAAGGCCAGGTACATGTAACGTACGTAAAAACAAATGGCGTTCAGTCACCGTCTTTTTTATCAGTGCTCCGATAAATGCTGCGTTCGCATTGAAGTTCGATTTTTACCGGAGGAAAATGATAATCACTAAGTTACCTTGGGTGAAACTATAAAAGATGCAGTTGATTCTACATGTAATCTTGAGAAATGCATGACATTAATCAATGTTTAAAGCCTGCCATGAAAAAAACGCATTGTTTTGGTCCATTTAAAATTCTAATCTTTATGTAAGTTGGTCCATTTCTTTGTATTAAGTATAGTTGATTCAAAGGCGCATGTGAGAAAACGAGCTCTTAGTTTCTAATGATCCTGCCAAAAGGCACGTGCATACGCTGTATACATACATAAGCACATACGTTTGTTGCGATGGAAGCTGTGTGTGACGTGCATCATATTGTCAAAAAAGGTCAGTCCACAGATGCCAAATGACATCCTCGTTTACCCAGGGGTGAAGCATTCCGATTCACTCCTTTCATCACAGGGTGATGAATGCAGTGTAACGGGATGGGTTCCGCCTGGGTTACCGAGTATGGCCAAATAATAGCTTCGTTTGTAATGTTTTGCTATTGTTGTTGTTGTTGTTGTTGTTGTTGTTGTTGTTTCTTGATTAAACCAATATGTTCACACAAACAAATCTGTTTAAGCAGCATGCATTCCATGCATTAAATACAACGTTTTCTCGCTTGTCAATATAATATACTCTCAAATCTGTCTGATCAGGAAATACGCTCCTTTGAAAATGCTGATCAGGAGCTTTGTCTTGTTTAATAGTAACATCTAAATAATTCCTTTTGGTGTGCAAATAAAATGGACATCACACCACCGGGGAGATTCTGACGAATACAGGCGATTTTGCGCACAAACATTCATGAGTTTGAAGAGCAAATGATTCAAGTATTCGTCAATCGGTGTTATCTCAGAGCTGTCCTATTTTCGGAACTACGCGAGCATGCCTTCCGAGATATGTTTCTAAATCAGACCTAGACGACTATGTCATCATCTTGTCAAAAAGAGAGACAAAAATGAAAAGAAAATTCCACCTCTCTATTTGTACACTGTCTGGCCTGAGCCTTCGCTGTTTGACAGCCTTTTCATGGTTTATGAGCTAGTTACAAATGTAGTACACGGAATTTTCGGTACTTATCGCACCGGCGTGCAGCGACGGCTTAGATGTGCCTCCGCATTATTATGCGCAGTCTCGCCTGAGCCTTCGCTGCCTGCACACACAACGTCATGAAGGTTCAGTCCAAAATAGCTCTAGCCCGGTTGAATATGCATTTTTAAATTATGATTAAACGCATTTTTGATAATTGACCATCGGTCGGTCCAAATGGTTAAAGTAAAAACGTCTATAAATCATTTAGTCCGTGCATCTGTGCAGTCTAATTTGAACAACCGTTTGCCTTTACACCGACGGACATGTGGTCCGACAATCAAACAGTGATCAGACTGTGTACCATGTAGATTCCGGTCTGAGTCTTTGCCTTTTGCTCTACAGCTGGAATCTGTTTAGTTTTAGGATTTAAATATTTCTGCAATGAAAACGGCAGAAATCTATTACAGTTTGCGCATCTGCACAACCAGACTTGAACCTCCGTTAAATGCATAGTGGATGGGGCATTACTACTCGCCACCGTGTAACGTCGTCGTTAAGATTTTTTTTGAAAAAAAATACCATGTCAAAGTTAATGGGTGCAATTTCACATAACTTACCAGGATGAAAAGGTAATATACAATGAAATAATGACACTTTCGGTTTTCAGGTTGTACGAGTGTTTAAAGTGAACGTACATTTTAAAATATTACTATTCCCATGGACGCTTACGTTAACGTCACCTTAAAATGACATTTTAATGTGTCATTGTGTTTAGATAACAACAGACACCAGGAAGCTATAATTAAAATGTGTATTGCGTAAATGAACTTGCTTTCATTTGGTACTATTTTCATAATTGTAGCTTTCGTAGTTTTGTGGCAATTATTTTTGAAAAAAATCTGGAAACAGATTGATTTTAACGGTGACGTCACAAGTTGGCGAATGATTATGCCCGGTGAATGCAGATTCAAATATAATTGTTTCACACACACACACACACACGCACGCACGCACGCACGCAGTCTATCCATTTTGTAGCAGGAATTATTTTTATGCAACCTGGCACATTAATGATTGGCGCTGAAATTCATATTAGTTTGACAGTGTGCATTTGCACACTCTGATCTGGATCAACAGATTCAACAAATTGCTCTTCAATTACTCTTCAAGATGTTTGACGCATGAGGCTTTTTACTTGTGCAAAAACAAACCACCACGCCGATAGGGTCACACTAGCTATCTAACGAGGCTGCCTGTCTAATCTCTGGTCTTGCCTTGCTGTTCCTTTGCGAGCAGCGAAGGTGCGGGCGAGAATACGCGTTCGGCACAGTCTTTATCTGAGCCTTAGCTACAAGCAGTTGCAATAAGTATCAAACTGCCTCATATCAATGCGGGATTTCATGTAAGAGTGAATATTTCGCCAACAAATTTCGAGTCTTGATTCTCAAAAAAATCAGGCAGCTCAGAATCGTAGGTGCCGAGCATTCTGTAATTAAAAACATCACAATTAATCCTAGATAATGTCAGTGTGTTGTGTTCAGTGTTTTAAAGAAAGCGCGCATTTGTAAATAACATGTATGGCTGTCACTAATAAAGAGCGATACATGAGTGCCACTAAGCAAACTGATTGTGGTACATTTTTGTAATGGTAGAAACGTTTGCTTATTGTTGAACGTAGCAAGTGTGCCCTTGCCAAATAACGTGCGTCGCCAATAAAATTTATTGACGTCATTTAAAGTCACGTATTTTGCCGATAACGTCGTACCTCCACAAGCCCCAAAATCGCAGAACGCGTCACATTTAACCATTTACTACATAGGCTATTTTTAGACCATGACATCATTTTCTACTTTTACACAACATTGAAAAAAATCAACAAAAATTTTAGTTAAGTTTTGAATACTTTTGAAAATATTATGGAAAATGGAGCATTTGCTCCAAAAGAGCAAATGCTCCAATTTCCATAATATCTTCAAATACGTCAAAAGGCGTTTTATGGAGTAAAGGGTTAAAACACGTTATGATTTAAAAATTCACAACTATAATCACACTGAGGAAAAAACCTTATAAATGCGAAAAATGTCAAAAATAGTAAGTGAGTATGATCAGGAAATACCACAATCACAAACTGCAGACAAACCCGAGGCACCACGAGGAACACACAACAATCACGAGACACCAGGGGCTTCGGACAAACTAAGTGAAACCAGCTCTCTCTTCCCCAACCAAGATGATTGCAAAACTACAATGGGCACAAAACGCAACAAAACATAGATTAATTACATAATCCCACGATGGGAGAAACAATCTAGAACGAATCAATAACAACATAGCAGTTTAGACAGCGGAGTGCTCTGTGGGACCACAGTCGTGTACATGATGAAGAGAGGTAGTATAATTCTGAATCATGTAAAAAAAAAAGTTTGCAACACGAGGGTCATTGAAAGCATATATCAGTATTCATACTGTAGAAAAAAACTCTTTCTTGTGAAATATGTCATAAGCAATTCAGAACCAGTGAAAATTTGTCGTATCATAGGTCCGTTCACACTGGAGAGAAATCTTATCAAAGCGAAATGAGCCGCGACATATGATTCCCAACAATGTGGCATTTTGGCAAGTTTAGACTCATACGAGCCTATACAGAATCCTTTTAAGCTTAGAAACTCCAAATTATGTTTGGTTAGTAGCTTAACAGACATAGAATATTCAAGCGACTAGCAAAGGCTCTGATCAGACTGCGCGTATGCGCAGGCTGATCTGAGCCTTTACTGGTTGCAAATGCCACATTGTTGGTAACCTCATGTCGCGGTTCAAATGTGTGGGGAGCAATTTGCACATTTATATAGTTTAAAATCGTATATTCTTACGCACAATGGGCATACACATTTTATTGCAAAGTAGTTCATAAAACATTCAAACAGAGCAGCAATCTCTCCACACATCTACGTGTACAATTCGAAATAAGGTAGTTTTTTGTGAGATGTGTCACCAAAGTTTTAAAACTCCAGGTGCCCTGAAAATGCATTTTCTTATACATACGAAAGAAAAATAGCTGTCTTGTGAAATTTGTAATAGGAAGTTTTGACATCCCCGAGCCCTTCAACAACATAGCGATACTCATACTGGAAGGAGACAACATCGTTTTGTGGTATGTGACCTGGGGTTTGCACACCGAAGATCATTGGAAAATGAGCCGCTACATGAGATTTCCAACAATGTGGTATGTGCGACCAGCAAATGCTCTTATCAGCCTGCGCATACGCGCAGTCTGATCAGAGCCTTTGCTAGTCGATTGAATATTCTATGAATGTTAAACTACTGACCGGATAGCATTTGGAGTTTCTAAGCTTAAAAGGAGGCGGCACAGGTTCGTCTGAGTCTATTCATGTCAAAATGCCACATTGTTGGAAATCTCATGTCGTGGCTCAAATTATATTCTAAAACATACTGGAAATCAACCATATGCATGTACAGTTTGTAACAAACATTTCAAACAAAAGGGTTATGTGAAAAAGCATATGCAAAAATAGTAAGTGAATATGATCAGGAAATACCACAATCACAAAACCCCAGACAACCCCGTGGCACCGCGAGGAAGAGCCGCTCAACCATCTCGAGACACCAGGAAGACAAATTAAGCAAAGCAACCAGCTCTCTCTTCCCAATCAAGATGATTGCAATACTAGAATGGACATAAAGTAACGTACAACAAAACATAGAACAAATACAGACTCCCACAATGGGAGTAACAATAAACAAAAAGTCAAAAACAACAGAACCACCGCCTTAGAACGGACAGCAGCCTAAGCTACCGGGGGGGGGGGGGCTTAAATGCATTTTACTGGTACCAAATCTTCGCCCTAGATTCTGCTGTTGAAATGTTCAGCTCGCATGGAGGTCATCTAACTTATGCAATGTATCATCATGGAGAAACACTCTAATCAAATTACTACACCATGATGAAACAAAGAAAAGGGCTCATGACTCACAGATAGTCAGAGCTAAAGAAAACCTCAAGTTGAGCCACGGTGGGTCCAGCTACAGATAAGCATCAGGCACCAACCCACCGATTAAAGCTTTACGTCAGAGCCGCCCATACTGGAGCCCAATTGAAAAAAAACTTAAACTAAAAGATCAATCTTGTAAAGCACACTGGAGAGAAACAATATAAATGTGACTTTTGTATTATATGACTTTTTAATTACTGTAAAGGCGGCACCTCATGAATGCGTAATTAGGATGGTCAACCTTAGACATAGGTAAAAACTGAAAATGAGGCATGGTTTTATTTAAAATTGCGCCATTACATCAGTATAGACACAATACACATTATTTAGTCCTTAAAACGCCAGCCAATAATAATAATAATAATAATAATAATAATAATAATAATAATAATAATAATAATAATAATAAATAAAAGGCATCTGGAAATGTCTATTTTACATAAGTCTATAGAGGCAAACATTGTGGACCCAGATCAGACTGCTCCTACAGGAGCAGTCCAATCTGGGTCTACACTGTTTGTCTATGAGGATTCAAATATTTTAGTGAACCACAAAAACATGCATTTTGTGATTATGTGCTTTAAGGCTTAATAAATGTGAGTTCAGTGTGTATACGGTTAGGATTTTCACGAAATGCACTCACATTTGCGCGGCCTAAACAATTTATTATTTCTTCACCAAATTATAAATAGAACCTGATTCCCCTTGTTTAGCAGATGAAATAACCCAACCACGCCCATCCAGATATGAATATTAAAGTTGCCGCCTTTACAGTAAGCGAAATGTCTATTAATAATAAACAGTTTTCTTAACACGCATCCTTAAAAGCGCACACAATCTCACACATTGAAGAGGTCAAGCTTAAGTGCAAAAATGCATTAAACAGTCAAGTACTGTACGAAGATTTAGTAACATTTGGCAGCTCATTCTGGAGAGAAAACAGATTTAGCCATATCGATAAATTAATGAGTATCATCGCAAGAAAACCTGTTTATCATAGGCGGATCCAGAGAGGGGTCAGGGTTCGGACCTCCCCTGGAAAATAACAAGTTGCTATATGTTTCCTTGGAAATAGTGGTACGGGCCTCCTCGAAAAGCAATTGGACCCGTGGGGTCCAATTGCTTCTCGAGGAGTTCCGTACATGTGTCCCTCTGTGAAATACGTTCATGGCTAAAAAGTTTTCAGGACCCCTTTGACGAAATTTTCTGGATTCGCGCATGTTTAGGGTTCCGGACAACGTCAGGCGCAAAGCGGCCAGCTCAGCACAGTAGAACTTACAGCGTTACAGTTAAACCTCGAAAATTCGAACGCGATTTTCGAAATACTCGCATATTCGGAATAAATTTGGGGCATTCTGGATTCAGAAAATATTATGGCCTATTTATGAACTATTTTAATAACTGTCAAAATAGTGTTTTTGGTATGTAAATGAAACGTCTCCCAAAAACATATGTTTGATAAGAAAACACTGACAATAATCATTTTGGCGTTGTACATTTATATGTCTACCCCTATAATTCGAAAAATCTGATACTTCGAAATTAACTTCAAGTCCCTAGGACTTCGAATTTACGAGATTTGACTGTTGTCAACATAGTGGCCATGGAAGTGTTTTAAGGGATATAGGGATATTGGCCAAATACTCAAAGGGATATGGGATACTTTTGTGAAAATTCAAAGTATTTTATGGATGCTTTCTGAATTTGAATGTAATTTTGGTGATATTTGCCTATTTATTTTCAGGGTTATGGGATTCTTTTCAAAATATTTAAAGGGATATGGGATACCAGGGATCTTCCTTCCAGAGCCTCAACATACAACAAAGCCGCTTATCAGACAGAGCACATTGCAGGCTGGTACGCACCTTTGTTAGTCTCGAGACCCATATTAAATTTTCTTTTAGATGTTTTAAATTAGTCGTTTATAATTACTTAGCATTTTGGTTCACTTCAGTCGTTTGAACTGACTTTGTTTTGTGTTGACCTTCATAAAACCATTTAAGCCTAGCGTTTTTATGGGACATCAGCTACCAGTGAATAACCAGATCAGACGCCACAGAACGCGGCGTTTGATCAGGTTCTACATTGTTTGCTTACAGAGCGCACTTTTAACATTTGAATGCCATTGAAAGTTACTACCCAACAGCCCTTTAATTAGAAATGGATTCGTCCAATTTATAAGGGTGGTTTGTTGGTTTGATTCTTTACGTCCCAGTCAACAATCTTTCAGTTACGTCGAATCAGTACTAAGCTTAGATTAATGTGTCTTGCTCAGGGACACAACGAAGCGACGCCGATGAGGCTCGAAACGCGGCCTGGACTCGAGCCAAGCACTCTACCACTGAGCCACTGTAATCCCTTGATAAGGGTGGGGAAATTCCATTATGCATAAATGTGTTAAGATGGTTGAACATCCTCATTATCAGCATACACAGAGAAAATAGACAAGTAAGATTATATAAGTGGTGTTTTACCACACAGATAATTTAAAACCCGTTCGTTATTCGCCTCGAGAACACAGTGAAGATTTTATTTGTTTAATTTCTCTAGAAAATGCCAACACTTGGATATTGGAAGACTCGTGGTGTAAGCTTTGTTTTAGCTTTTCGTTTCGTACGCGCCTTTCAAAGGCACAATACTAATGATAGTTGCCATTTTAATTTTTCTACAATCATGAAAATAATAATTATGATGTACGAATTTGCCTAATCGCTGGTATCCTTTATATGGGTAAAACTCCACTTCTTTACAACAGTGTAGTACCCATATCATCGATCTTTCTATGCAAAAAAGGCGATACATGTATAGATAATCAGGCAAAAAATTTCAGGACATGTCCCAAACGGGTAAGTATGACCAGGAAATACAGCGATCACAGACTAACGCATGCTACAGTGAAAAGAGACGTTATAGCAAGACAAAGAAATTCTGTAAGCAAACAGTGGAGACCCTGGTCAGAATCTATAATTTACTGGCCAATTATCTCTCCATATGTTATGTTGGTGGCTTAATTACTTATTCACCTGTGTAAACGGCCACTTCTCAAAATTCAAGACCGATTATAGCTTAATGCAGGTCAACAGTGCATTCTGCAATACTTGCAACCTTTATTAAGCTACCATTTTAATCACAGGGGGTTAACTCAGTCACAGTGCGGGGTGATTCTTTATGACAGTTGTCAATGATGCTTTATGAAAGGGTTACAGGTGCTTTATGATTTCCTTAATCAGTATAATAGTAGAGCAGACGACTGGCCAAAAGTCCTCTCCTTAAGGACTTTACTGGTCAGATCGGTGCAACATCTAGTGACATATACCAAAATGTTTGTTTGTATGTCCAGCTTCAGAATCCGGTTGATGACATCGTCGCTGATGAGTACTAACAGAGTTACGGCCCTTGAACCGTACATACCCATTATAACAGATTATTAGAATTTTGCATACAGTTGGCAGATAGCATTGCATTTATTTCTAATAAGCATACATAATTGAAATATTTTTATGATTTATATGGTATTGGATTAGAAAACAACATTGAAATATAGTTTCAACATGTACAATACCTAAAGGTGTGTTTGTCCGTGTGTCTTTTTGTAAATAGTGTCAATGTAAAAGGGCAGTGCTAATATTTCATAAACACAATTTTTAACCATAACTTAGTTCAAAAATGCAATTTTCATCTTTTTTTTCATCAAGGTAAGCAACAGCATACACTTGTTTTTGGTCAAGCTTCAAATCAAGTTGTGACCTTTCTCAAGGTCAAAGGTCAAGGTCAAATAGGCATACACCCAAATCACAAAAAATGCGTATTTTATGTATCTGTTTATTAGTAAAAGTATAGTTTGTGCCTGTTTGAAGCTTAACTTATAAGTTCTAGTCTTACATACTTAAATTCAACATATTCTTTGCCACCAAAGGGGAATAAATACCCCAATCAAGCGAGGCGTGAGCTATTCCGTAACGACCTCAGTTTGAATCACGTCAAGATGATAACCGCTTTATACTACCACATACGACTGGCCAGAATTCCTCTCCTTATGAACTTTGCTGGTAAGATTGTGCTAACATCAAGCGTCATATATACCAAAATATTTGTCTTTATGTACGACTTCAGAATCCAGTTAATGACATCGTCGAAGATGAGTACTCACACAGTTAAGGCCCTTGAACTGTACACACACGTTATATGGGATTATGCATAAGCTGTATACAGTTGGTCTAGAGCATTGCATTTATTCATAAGGACACGCTAATACAATATTGTTATGATTTGTATGGTATTGGTTGGAAAACAACATTTAAAATAAATCATCAATACCAATGACACATGTACCAAAAGCTGTGTTTGTCCGTGTGTCTGTTTGCAAATAGTTTCAATGCAAAAGTAAAATGCAAAATTTTCATAAAAAAAATCTTTATCTATATTGAAATAGTTCAATTGCCATATTTCGTCAATTTTTTTTTCATCAAAATAAGTAATAGTCTACACTCTTTGTATGTCCGAGTTAAAATTAGTGTTATGACCTATTTAAATGTCAAGGGTCAAGGTCAAATAGACATATGTAAAATCTCAATATTTAGCATATTTTATTAGCCCACCTGAGTCATAAGCTCAAAGTGAGCTATTGTGATCGTTGGATGCCTGTTGTCCGTCGTGCGTCATCAACAATTGCTTCAAACAATATCTCACCCTAAAATAATGGCTTGAATTTAATCAAATTTGGCTGACAGGAATAGTCCTTATATGGCCCTCTCAAATAATTGATGAAATAGTATATCTAGATCACATGGGTAAAATAGATTTTCGAAAACTTTAAAAATCTTCTTGTCTGAAACCACAAGGCTGATAGCCTTGAAATTTTGTGTAGGATTATCTAGTAGATATTTTTCTTTTTTGTTCAAATTATGCCCATGGGGCCACAAATTGTCCCGCCTCTGGGTTCACATGTTTTACATAGGCTGTGGGTTGGTCTGCAGAGTGTGATTGTGGTATTTCCTGACCATACTCACTTGTTTTTTTTTAAAATGGGAAACATGAAAAAATATTGTCTGAAACCATTTGAGCCTTGATATTAAATATGTAGCATCATTTAGTAGACCTCTACTAATTTTATTAAAATTATGGTCCTAGGGCCAATTGTGGCCCGCTCCAGATTCACATGTTTTCCAAAGGTTTATATAAGGTACACATAGCAAATCTTTTTGTCTGGAACCACTTGGCATACAGCCTTGATAATTGGTATTTGTATCATCTAGTAGACCCCTCCATCAGGTTTGTTAAAACTATGCCCCTTTTTGCCAAAATGGACCCATCCTTGGGGCCACGTGTTTTACATAGGCTTTAATAGAGAAAGCATAAAACAATATTCACAGAGTTATAGCGTCACCTAGTGCTACTTTACCAAGTTTGTTCAAATTATGGCCCTTGGTTTTATAGTTTTTTACAGCAAATATGAAAAAAATAAAATAATTTCTGAAACCACATGGCCCAACGCCATTATATTTAGTATGTAGCATCACAAAGTAGACCTCCACTGAGTATGTTCAAATAGTGGCCGTGCAGACAAAAACAAGCCACGAAGGCTATATAGGTTTATTTAAATAAAGCACAAAACCCTTCTTGTTTGATCCACAAGGCCTGGAGCTGCCAAGTTTATTAAAAAATGGCTCCACCCAGGGGGATCACATGTTTTACATTGGCTTGTATAGTTAAAACATAAAAAAATCTTCTCTGGAACCACCTAAGTTCTAGAACAATGTAGTATCGTCCAGTGGTTCTCTTTTATTATGCTTTATTGTTGTCACCTTTTTGGAATACAAACGCGAATAGCATCAAAGTACTGTGAGGTTTCCATTATATAAACGTTGCCATTAGATAAACATCATACATACTGTATATGCTCAATTTTCTGAGAACTGGACAGGTTCAACATAATTTTGATTGTACTGTCATCACTACCAATGACTTCAGATTCAACACATACAATATTTTGTCTACATCTTGGTGTGTTATAATCTAGATCTGATAGAAAAAATGTCAACCATTTGCAGCCCCTGTTTATTTGGTGTATTTAAGACACATGTACTTGGAAAAATATGATTAATTTATAACTTCAATTGCAATAAGGTATTTGAAAGTGGTATGAAATTAAAGTACATTTATTTCTGAGTAAGAAAGACTAAAAACAGCTCATTGTAAATTTATAGAGCGGACTTTTGACGAGAAAATGTGAGTTAGTAAGGTTATCATTTGAGGTTAATGAAATAATCTGTAGGTTACAGTATGTCTTGCAGGGTCGTCCTGAAAAGGATGTTTAGCAAATTAATTTGGTTTATCTAAAGTGGTAGGGTACCTTAAACTAACAAGAAACAAAAAAGCATGAGTTTTCCAAAGCATAGACGAAAATCTAAGCAAAGCAGGAAAATGATACATAATATCTGTATATAGAAAACTTAAAAGCTACATACTGTTTAGATTTAGAATAGTCATAATTTCTGATGAAATATGAAGCCATAAAGATTGTCAGTATATTCGTACCTCACCCACTTTGTCAATGATCGTTTACTCTGATTTGATGAAAGAATAAAATGCAGATACACATTTATGTTGGGTGATACAGGAAGACAAATGCAAACGTCATCAAATTATATAAAATGAAGGAAATTTCAATATTTCACCAATATTTTGGGACAATTGATTCATTTATTTATAAAAGTAAGTAAGGTTGCAAAGATCAGGAATCGATACAATCAAGTACCACACCTGACCCAGGATACCAATGGGAAAGTGACAAACTCACAGAAGACACCACAAACGAGAGCCAAGAGGTCAGCCCTTTCCCAGCAGGTGACCACGAAGCACATATAAACAGACGCGCACAAAACATAGCAAACACAAGACAGAACAAAAACATAAAAGATCCACAAAAGAAGTACCGCCTTGGAACGGTCAGTAAAATATTTTACTGGAGGGCTTAAACCGGTTTAACGGCGCCAACCTCACCCTTAATTCAGATGTGGATCAAGACACATAGATATTTGGTTAGATAAGGCCTATTATATTGATTTTTAATCTTAAAACGACGCAAAATCAAGGGCAATAATGCATGTTCCATGCAGTATTTTATATCGCTAAAGCAATACAAAAGATACTGTAAAGATGTGTAAAACCAAATGTCTCGTATATTTTATTGCAATCAGATCCTCAGTAAGCAAGTTATTGGAGGCAAATTCGATTATAGATCCATTTTCTATGTGTGAGTCTTGCCATTAAGGGACAACAACTCGTGGTTCTAAAAAATAGAAATATGTAGCAGAAACAAAGGTGTACATACATTAAGGGGCTTTCTTGGCCCCCTCTAGAGCAAAAAACTGAAAGTTCCTGGGTCAGGTGTGGTACTTGATTGTATCGATTCCTGATCTTTGCACCCTTACTTACTTTCACCAATTTCATCCTAGTGTTTTGTTAGAAGAATAACCAAAGTGTAAAATTCTGGCATTTATTTTCCTTTTACCGGTTGCTATGGTAACCAAAATGGCTAAAAAATAGGCTAAAAAAAGAGAAATTGCTATTTTAGGCCAAATTTGAGGATTTTGGAGACCGATTTTTTAAGAATAAGATATCAGCACAAGCAAATACCAAAACAAACTTTTAATATATTATGTGCCAAGATAATTCTCATTATCTGTTATTTTTTTTGTATTTGCTTGTGCTCTATATTAATTCCTCTGTTACATGTCTCAAATTTGCTCCAAAATGGCCATTTTCCTATTTTCAGCCTATTTTGGCAGCCATTTTTGTTACCATAGCAACCGTAAAAGTCGAATTAATACGAGAACTTAACACTTTGGCTATTGTTCTAATAAACTAATAAGAAGAAACTTGTGAAGAGCAAATTTTATTTTTTGACCTCATAGGGGGGCCAAAATAGCCTCTTAATGCACGTACCCCTTTTGATCTGCAGTTTGGCATAGTATTGGTTCAGGATAGATTTAATACTATTTAGAAAATAAGTTTTCAAATTTAACTTATTGAGCTATCATTATTTACTGCATTTTCCCATACAAAACAATGGTAAAAATAATAAAGGGCAGTAACTCTTCCTAGAATATCTAGATAGTTTAAAGCATTAAAATTGTGTTTGGCGTACTAAGTTTATTAATCCCAGTAAGTTTCAGGTATAAATGGTAACATATATTCAAGTTATAAGGTAAATTATGTTTAGCCTTGCAAGAGTTATGGTTATTGGTGCCACTAGTGACCTAAAATGATTTTCTTGGGTGTGCTTGACAATCTTAAGAAAGATCGTGTAAATGCACTTGCAATACAGTTACACTGTCAGAAATTATTCTCTTCGTATTTAGGCTATAAAAAATTTGGGTGATTTAGTATTATAAGACTTTTATCAATGTTAGCGTTTTCACCTCATCTTATAGGTGGGTGGGGTATTTACATGCTAGTAGTTGCCCCAGAGCATTCTATTTGTAGAAATTAGAATCTAGAAACCCTGTTGACATAACTGAGGCACTGTTCTTTAAATTATTATTCATTTTTAAAGACATAAATCTAGCGGGCAGTTTCTTTAGTTGAAAGTGTCTAATATATGTTTATTCAAAGCAGCTGGGTTTTGAAATAGGATATAACTATAATATACGAAGAAAATAGTTCCAAACCTTTTTTCTCTAACTAAAACTAAATTTATTTACTTCTTCAAGTGCTGTCATGAATAGTGATGGCTATATTTATTTCCTGAATGCATGATTTTGATTATATTCCTAAACTGACACCCATAATCTCTCATAATATGATCAAAATGGGTGGGGGTATCTCAAAGGGACTTAACTCGGTTAGTACTCAAAATCAGCGGTGTCATCAACTGCTTCTATTTACTAGAGACTCTACATTTTTGTTTGGTACATGAACATGTATATGACACGAGATGTTAGCAAAATTTGACCAAGTTCACCCTTAAACAGCCCTGAGATCTGCAGTAGTAATAGGTGGGTGGGGTATTTACACGCTTAGTATTGTCCCCAAAGCATATCCGTATACAGAAATTGGAATCTAGAAACCCTGATAACATAGATAAAGAAGTGTTTTTTTAAATTCTTAGTCATTTCTAAGGACAAAACACTAATGGGCAGATTCTTAAATTGAAAGTTTCAAATATATTTTTATTCAGAGGAGTTTTGACACCAAATTTACTTTTAAAGACGAACAAATAGTTTGAAAGCCCATTTCTCTGACTAAAACTTATATTTTCTACCTTTTTAAGTACCGTTATGAGCAATGATGGGCATTTTTTTTCTTACTGGATGTTTCATCTCAATTATTTAACAACTTATGATCATAACCTCTTATAATATGATCAAAATGGGAGGGGTAATTCAAGGGGGGATAACTCGGTTAGTACTCAGAATCAGCGGTGTCATCAACTATTTCTGTTTACTAGAGACACTACATTTTTGCTTGGTATATGTACATGTATATGACACCAGATGTTAGCAAAATATGACCAAGGTCACCCTCAAACAGCCATGAGATCTGCAGTAGTAATAGGTGGGTGGGGTATTTACATGCTTATTATTGCTCCCAGAGCATTCCGTATACAGAAATTGAAATCTAGAAACCCTGATAAGATAGATAAGTAAGTGTTCTTTAAATTTTTAGTCATTTCTAAGGACATACCACCAATGGGCAGATTCTTAAATTAAAAGTTTCAAATATAATTTTATTCGATGGAGTTTTAACACATAATTTAACTTTAAAAGACCAACAAAACAGTTCAAAAGCCCATTTCTCTGATCAAAACTTAACTTTTCTACCTTTTCAAGTACCGTTTTGAGTAATGATGGGTATATTTTTCTTCCTGGACGCTTTAACTCAATTATTTAACAAGCTAATGATCATAACCTCTTATAATATGATCAAAATGGGTGGGGTAATTCAAGGGGAGATAACTCGGTTAGTACTCAGAATCAGAGGTGTCATCAACTACTTTTAAAAACTAGAGATCCCACATTTTCATTTGGTATATAACACTAGATGTTGCAAAGATCTGACCAGTAGACCCCTCTGACAGCCTTGAGATCTGCAGTACTATAAGGTAGGTGATGGGAAACGGCATTAAACTTAAGATTTTCGAAGCCCGAAAGTATTTTATTTCTGTTAATTCATGTATTTGAAAAGCTAAAGATTTTACTCTTTCAGTCTTTGCGATGACGGTTTATGTGTCGGGGATTAATTGGCGGTTTAATTAAGATAATGATAAAACCCATAATAAAATTCAGTATTTTTATCAAAGTACATACTGCATCAAAGATATTTAGCATACAACTTCAAGTTCAATCTAAATGTCTTTGAAAAATCAATTGTCTCCTCATGTAAAACTATAAAGAGTTTATTTTAAATGATTAATTATGACAAGCTAAAAACTGGTCATAAAGAATCATTAACACATTTTGGTAACAGGTTCTTTACCAGTTGGAATGATGGATAACTGGTTCTTTATGAAAGGGTTCGGATGCTTTATGAAAGAATTGGCAAATATGTTAATGGTTTTAGGATCAAATATCAGGGCAATTAGACCTATTACTACAGCCCTGGCTTGTTTATTGATTGAGTTAAGACTTAAATTCCCAGTCAACAATATTTCTGTCATGATGGGACTCCTCCAAGAGACAGGGAGAGACTAAAAGGGCCCAATCCCATCCAAATTTGCCCCAAGTCAAGCAAATCACGCCCTATCATTATGATTAAGGTTAATATTTATTTCAATATTATATCAGTGATGCCGAGACATAGCCTCTGAATTCATTTCATTTAATTGTGTTTTGATTTGATTGCCTGTATATGGTAAACAGCTGTGTTTATCATAACTACAATGTTCCTATGCAAGCCTACTGTAGGGCAGTTTACCATTACACTTGCTCATTCTTATACAAGTTACTGGCAACTTGGTCTTCTTGAAACATCAGGAGAAGAAACAATTCTCCGTGAAAAATATGCTGGGTGCGATCTCTTGTCTGCTTGCATATTAAGCAGATAGGCAACTGACAGAGCTACAGAGTCCAGATTGTTAGCCAAGCATCGCATGTGTTGCGTGTCCCAAGGGTCGGGGACAGAGGGTTTGCACCCCAGCTGGAAGATCAAAATTTGTTATATGTTTCCTTAGAAATACTGTTATTGACAACCTCGGGAAGAAGTAGGACCCCGTGGGCCCAATTGCTTCGAAAGGGAGGTCAGGTTCGCACTGCCCTCTGTGAAATAAAAAAACTGAAATAAAGATCTCAGGACACCCAACCCCCCAGACAGAATTTTCTGGATCCTCCCATGCATCGTTAACATCCAAACCCTGCTTTCAGCATCCAGTACTGTATCCCATACTGTATCCGAGACATCAATATGTCTTTTTTGAAACTCCCAATAGGAGCATGTGGTGGATTGATGGGGATGGGGTGGCTCAGCGTATTTTGAACGTCCCAATAGGCAGGGACTTAACATGAATTAGTGAGTTGAGCCTGACAGGTCAAAATAGCAGCATTTGGTTTTTCGTTTGCTTGTCTTGGTTCTTTACATCCGAGTCAACAATCTTTCAGTCTTGTCGGGATGGGTCTACCTTGGTGGATCCAGTACTAAAGCAGCGGGTAAAACACTGACTCTGAGGTCTCTGAGACTCAAAATAGCAACCCTTCTATTGAGCCACTGCGCCCCACACAGGCATGGAAGATTAAGGCAAACATTGTCCATAATAACTTTTATCTTACTTGATATTCTTCTCTTGATTAACATAAAGAGACATGCAGACATCAACGACTTACATGTTTGGATTCTCAAAAGAAACGCCTCATTTAGACGGTTCTTTTGAGTACCCTGAAGAAATACAAATGAGTTTTTTTTTCAACATTCACAAAGTTACCTCGCCTATTGATATATCCAATCATTAGAATCTAACAATCAACCTATAAAAAGCAGACTACTTGTGAACCCAGAAGCCAGATTTCTCGTTCTGGGTACCTGCAGTTGCAGTTATAGTTCTCTTCGGTGGAGTTGTTTTCTCATAATTTTAAGACGAAAACAGAGCCTTCAGTCGGGTAGTATTAGTTATTGTATTCCGTGCAACTTCTAACAATGCACAAAGCTGGTGCAATATGAGAAACATACCGGGTAGGCGGCAATCGATTTTTGATCTACGTCTGTCAATAGTATTAACGTTTTCGATTGCCGCCTAACCGGTGTTTGTTTGTTTTTGTTGCTTTACGCCCCATGTCAACAGCTATGGTCATTGCGGGACGGTCAGTTCACTTAACCACACTTTTTCCTGGGCAGGCTTGAGCAAGCGGTTAACCAGTAATTTGTGCACATACTTTCGCTTGTAACTGACAACAACCCTTCTTGAATAAATCAGCGGAAGGAGGAGAATGACTGTAGAAATTATTTCATGATCAATCTCCACGAAAGTATGGTACCGGGTCGGGATCGAACTCGCGACCCCTGGATCTGCAGTCAGACACGCATCTGTAGCCAGACACGTTACCGATGCGTGTCTGACTGCAGAGCCTACCCGGTGTGATAAAGCCTATACGGGCGATAATCCTCACTTAATGCACCAGTCATTTGTATCCACTGCTCCCTTAATGCACCAGTCATTTGTATCCACTGCTCCCTCACCTACGGGGCCCATATCAACATGGATATCAGTCTTTTTTTCACAGCTCTTATTCTGGATACAGATTTAGATCACGGCTAAGGTTGTGAGCAGTCTGGGAAGATTCCAACACCAATACGAGTCTTCATGGGTGGCTCTTTTTTGTCCTGCCAGCCCATGGAATGACACCTGCGACCATCTCACTATTAATATACATGAGAAATGTGTAGATTCAGCGACTCGCAGACAGCATGGGTGGGCCCAGAGGGGGTGGGGGGCAGAGGTCAACCCCCTGGAAAATCACAAGCGATAGGTTTCCATAGGAATACGCATTAGGGATCCCCTAGGAAAGCTTGTAATTCAAAAACATATTAGTTTCCCAGTTTTCCATGGAATACGCTTATATTCTTTGCGAAACTTTGTAAAAGGCATTCCCCTTTAAAATAGGATGAAGATCATAAAAACTACGACAGAAAACCTCATACTTTTGTGGGCGTGGACCCCCCTCTCCCGCATCCCGACAAAATTTTCTGGATACGCCCTTGAATAGTGTCTACTGCTTGGTAGTTTGAGGTACCTGGAAAAGTGATAAAAGCATGCAAGCTGGCTCAAAGGCGCTCCGTGAATTTCTTCTTGAGCTATAAAAGCTACTGTCCTGCCAGGCAAGAGTGACAGTGACGTCATGTTTTGTTTACAATGTTATCAGGGACTTATAATCGATAGATCACTTGTGTATTAATCCTATCCACAGGATAGGATTAATACACAAGTGATCTATCGATTTGCGTTAGCTCAGCTGGAGTGTACAAGTTAATGCTTTACCTAACAAGTGTAAACAAAACATGACATCACTGTCACTCTTGGCTGGCAGGACAGTAGCTAGACTTGAAATATTGGGTGTAGTTTTTTTAAAATTGACAAAAACAACAAATTTGCGCCATCTGTCTGCAAAAATGCAAAAACATGTCGTCATTCGATGAGTGACAATCAAGTTTGAAAGTATGCATAAAAATCAAAGGATGTCTGATACAACCTCCAAAAGCCAGCCAAAAACTGCGGTTGATCATTACACCCAATTTTCGGCTGCTGCATATATTTGTTTAGATTATTGACTAATATATAAGCACAGAAGCAAACAGCAACAGTCTGTTTAGGTCTACACTGTTTGCCTAAGAGACTTCAAAAACATTCAGCATACGACAAACGCAGACAGCTTTTCTTGTAATTGGTAAGTGGGTCAAATTAAAGCAATTCTAAAATCGATGTCCATGCACGTTAGAAGAAAATATTTCTAGTCTTACCATAAACAAAATGGTTATTGGGCGAGGTACTTCTATTACAGAGCGGGTACGATTTAAATTGCAAAATCTACAATTTTCCGTTTTAACGGGCCATATTTTTTTTAAATGGGTAATACAGAGCTAAAGTCCTTGTGTTTTACGCGTCGTCTTATGTTGATTGATATCTGTTTCATGAGGATATCTTAAACTGTAATGAGATACAGAGCTAGAGGACACGAAGCATGTATGATCGATGGACAGACATCTGAGTTGAAGTTGTTACCTTGAACTTGTGAGATGGTGGCTGAGTGGATTTTTTATGTCCCAGTCAACAAGCTTTCAGTTATGCCAGGACGGGTCTTATTGGGTTGAACCAGTATTAAGCAATGATGAATGTGTCTTGCTCAAGGACACAACGCAGTGACGCTGGTTAGGCTCGAATCCGCAACCACTCGGTTCTGAGTCAAGCACTCTATCACTGAGCCACAGCACTCCCTTGGAATGGTAGCGGTTGGTATGGATTCATAAGGGAAATATTAGCATCTATGACGGATATCAGTCTAGTGGTACACCTTCATGCTATCGGTAATATTCGTATGAGAGTATAATTTTTTATTGGGTCCTGCAGCACAGTCGGAGGCAAGCCCAGTGGTTCATCTAGGGTTCGTAAGTTTCATTGCGACCCTACTAAAGTCCATTATTACCTGGAGATTGGTCATGACAACGGATATACGTTCATTCGCCAACTTCCGCTGATTCAATAAGGGTTCTTGTCAGTTTCAAGTGAAAGTATGTGCAAAAAGTACTGTTTTATACCCCTATTTCACACAGGGCTCGAATCCCACGAATTGACAAATATTACAGCTGACATACGAGGATCATTCATTTTGGAACTGATGCCCCCGAAGCATAGATGGACCTTTTTTTATAACTGTCGTGAGGGAAAATCTCGCGAATCATCACGAATCGCCGCGGATTTCTGTTAATTCGTGCCCAATTCGTGCTGCATTCGGCATATTCTCAACTAATTCGTGGTCATTTCTTTAACTTATTGCAGTATTTCCACTGTATCGTAGAACATCACGTATGGGTTGAAAAAAATACAATTCTCCACGAATCCTAACATTTATCGATTCTTTATGATTCTGGGGATTCGTGGTCTGTGTGGAATAGGGCATTACCTCCTTAGCTAAGCTTGCCCAGTAAAGTGTGGGATGCCGTAATATGACGGAAAAATTGTTGACTTCCCCCTCTCGTACCCCCTCCTCTCCTACCCCCCCCCCCCCCCCCCGACCCTGAGGATAGGGTCAATAGGTCAAGATTCAACTTTTTCTGAACAGCAACACAAACCAACAAAGACATTTGAGCCGGGACAAGAAACTTCCAGCAATGTGGCATTTTGGCATGAATAGACTCAGACGAGCCTGTGCGGCCTCCTTTTAAGCTTAGAAACTACAAATGCTAATCGGTCAATAGCTTAACAGTCATATAATAGTTAAGCGACTAGCAAAGGCTCAGATCAGACTGCGCATATGTGCAGGCTGGTCTGAGCCTTTGTTGGTCGCACATACCAGCGGCCCATTTATTGGGGCAAAAAATACATTACGGCTGTATATCAGGACGAAATTGCATTTGTCTCAAAAAGAACTTGTAACTTCTTTCATAAAGAATATGTAATAACTTTCTAAAAGAACCTGTAACCCGAATTTTAGGCTCATAAAGCATTTGTAACCTGTCATAAAGAACCATTAACTTCGAAAAATGTTGAAATTGGCTAAAACGTATATCAAAGGAAGAATTTAAGCTTCAGATACCAAATTTATAATATAATGGGTCGTTTCCAAGCGTTTTTGGCTCGATAAAACCATGAAATATACACATATGGCATTTGTTGCAACTTAGCATCTCTAGTGTAACTGGTGAATTGTTGGACAGCTAAACTGTATGATAAATGCATAGACTATCATGAAACATGCTGCTTATATGTCTATTAACAAAATTTGACTCTAAAACTGTCGAATATTACCATTTTCACCCCGCGTTTGGCATGAGCATAGAAACTTGTAAAGAATCATTGACCCAAAGTAAAGAACCTGTAACCCTTTTCATAAAGCATCATTGACAACTGTCATAAAGAATCACCCCGCACTGTGACTGAGTTAACCCCCTGTGTTAATGGCGTAGCCAGAAGGCTGTAAAAGTTAAAGTGTATGTTCATGGTTTTGACCATTTTACTTAAATCAAAAATAAATATTTCATAATGTACTTATATATTTTTCGTAGATCATCCCCTCATTTGCTAATTTAATTATGGCAGTGTTCATTGGCTAACACCTGGGGGCTGCCATATTACAGTAATGGACATTAAAAGATGGACATTAACCTCTATTTCAGGTCAGCTAAATGACTCATGGAATCACCTTGCAAGTGGTTCCATACATTACTTCATTTCAATATTGCATAATTTATATTCTGTTTTAATAACAATTATCAGTCAGATTAATGCAAATTAGAATGTTACGACTATTAAAAGAAAAGTATTTTATTTTGTTTTTCAATAAGTTTCAGTTGATTTTGCTATGTCTCGTTGTACCCAAAATGAAGAAATTTATTACAAAGTATGTCGTCTGCTATAGTAATAATTAGTGCTTTAAGGGTTGAATTTTAGAAATAATTATCAAACCTTGGCCCATGTATCAAAATATGGTCATCAATGTACACACTGCTTAAAATATTACTTTGAAACATTGTTAATTTTTGCCATTATTAAGGATTAAAGAATGTGGTCTGGTAGTGTGTAAGCAGGTCATAGTGATTCCAGTCCACTTGTAAGGAGCTCATTGACCTGCAAATGGCCAGACCCCCAGTGCCGACTGAAAGTAATTAATTACAGGCTAATTGAAGGGATTTCACACGCATTAAATGAATGATTATTCCTACCATACTGTAAGCTCTATAATAAATGCATTTCAAAAAAAAGTGTGAATTTTCCCTTTAAGCAAATGAAAGGGAGACTACTGGATTAAGCAGTAATATTTTTGATTGCGCCCCTTTTCAAAAAGGGGACTTCTCTTAAAGGAAATAATTTGCTCCCAAAGGGAGCGAATTCTTTCCTTTAAGAGCAGTTCCTTATGGTATGAAAAATTACTTTTACCACATAAGGTGACCTCCCTTGAATGTTACTAGTTTTATTACGCACGTGCGTAACTGCGTAACGGGAGCAACGCCTATGCATTTGTCATTAAGATCTTTGTTTTGTCTATTTTTGAGTGGCCGTTCTACACAGGGTTCACTGTATCACTACAGAGAAACAATCAAATCAAATTAACGGTGACGAAACCAAGAAAAATGGCTCACAGCCCACAGACAGTCAGAGATAAAGAAAATTACCAGTTGAGCCACTGTGAGCCCAGTCAAAGGGAAGCATCAGGCACTCGTCATTGAGCCTTAAGCTTGAACCACACAAAGTGTTTTTTGGGGTCTGGCATCGGAGTTATTAAAATATTTTCCATGCTCAGATATTAATTAAACTAAAATACTCTCATATGTTATAGTTTCCCTATATCAAATGCTAAAATGCCGGTAATATTTGCATTTTAACATTTATGAGCATTGTAGATTTCATGCTCAGTAGATCTAAGCACGAAAAAGATCTATAACCCCAGGGATATATTTCACATCATGGTATTTGATGCTTTCAGGCTCAGCTGAAATCGGGTTAAAATAAGGAACTTTTCACGAAATATTGAGTAATTGAAATTGTGCTTGTGTGCATACAGTTAGCATGCAAAAGCGGGCCACCAACGGTCCGCTAGCGATACATTAAAATTGCGTTTCGCTTGTGGGCCGATAATGGTTTGAGATTGCAAGCTGGCTAGCGTGTGCATTATCTAATAAGTGCGTGTAGTGCAAAGTGCATTGCTTTATCCTGCAAAATGAATGTCACGTTATCTTGACTTACTTGTTATAAAGCGCCAATCAAAGCAAAAATCATCTGCGATTGTCGTCAGCTGATATGTTTTGTAGCTTTTGGACAAACCGTATGTACCAAAATCAGACTGCTCCAATTGGAGAAATCTGATGTGGGTCCACACTGTTTGTCCCCATACTTAGATTAGTTAAATAAAGGCAGCAAAAACATGCAGCAGATGACTAAAGCAGGTGGCATTTAGATTAACCCTTAAAGCGCCAAGAAAAAAATGCATCTGAAAATGTCGTCTGCTGAAGTCGTCTGCTATAAATAATTGACTAACATTACTGACGAATTAAGTATAGAAGCAAAAAGCATGGACCTAGAACAGACTGCTCCTATAGGAGCAATCTGATGTGGTCCACACTGTTTGCCATTGAGGCTTCTTAATCATTTCAGCAGACGAGAAAAGCAGACGACTTTTGTTGCGATTGGCGCATTAAGGGTAAATTTTGCAGGGCTTTTAAGGGTTAAGAGGTTGCGTGTTATGCTGACGTTTGTAAATGAAAATGCACACTTTCATGAGAACAGCTGATGCCATTAGCCACCACGATTAAATGATGTCATTGATACCATCTCTCTCTCTCTCTCTCTCTCTCTCTCTCTCTCTCTCTCTCTCTCTCTCTCTCTCTCTCTCTCTCTCTCTCTCTCTCTCTCTCTCTGGGGTAGCCCTCCTTGCGGGTACACATTTTCTTCGGGGCGCTGGCTGGTGACATTGATATTTTGCCACGCTGTGAGCTGGCCCATATTATTACTTAACATGAAAATGCATTAAAGTACATGTATATGGAAAATAAATTTTACGGAATTGCTTTTGGTCATTGACTGGTATAATAAATTAAAACCACAGAAATTTGAGCAATAATACTGGTACCACTCATAATGACTCTCTCCAGGGGTCATACTGGGCAGATCAAACGGACAGTCATAATGAGGTGATTATGACTTCCCTACAGTGGCAATAAAGTGGCCCCATGAAGGGATTAGGTAATTAATGATAAAATATTGATCTTTATCTTAGTGAAAGAAATTGTGTTGTATACAGGTAATTCCCCACTTGAGGCCCCTTTAATTTTGTGAGATATTGAAACTGTCCCATATCAGTAAATTCACTAATGATTCCATATATCACAAAATATGTGTCTTTAAAATGCATGTATGATTCTAAAAAAAAATGAGTTAAAATAACTTTGTTATTAGTAAATATTAATGTAAATACATGTACAGAATGTCAACAGAGCTGTGGACTTATAGACCCGCTTGATGTAAGTTAACGAGTAATAGATTTATCGTTAGCTGGCTGACGCATTGTGCGCTCTGACTGACGAATGCTGTTCTGTTCTATTCATATATATTGCAGTTGGCCCAGCCAATAAGACTTTTGCTGAACTATGTTGGGGAGGAGTTTGAGGATGTCTATTATGAACTGGGCGATGGTACGTACGTTGACAAAACATTCAGAACTTCTCGGTCTAATCAAAATTATGGCTGGATTCCACGAATTTGTCAGAGTTAACACGCACGGAAATATACAATTGAGCAAATACTAGACAAAATCAATAAAATGACAGGTATACAAATCAATGACTCTGGTCAGCCAGGCATCACTCCTGTCAGATAAGAGGTATGGTCACTATTCGGCCAGTGATGACTGGTAATAATGAGCTGATGCACAGGTCAATCTGAGTCCTTGCTGGACACACAGGTCATTTGGCTTGAGGAAAATCGCGAACATCAAAGACCAGCATCTGTAAAAGTTCTTGGGGGATCAGTGGATTCATTTACCATTAATATAAAAGTAGTCTCGCCAGTCAGTAAGCACGTAATGAAGACTTTTAAAATGCATGTGTGCAAGAGCTCAGATATGATACACCCCATCTTTCAGTAAGCTTTACAATTTAATATGAAGAAAAACTTTAACATGTGAACCCAGGCTTGTGTGTATATACTCTGTGTTACATTAGATTATGTGCCAATGGAATCCTATTTCACAGATTGAACAAACCCTTTACGAGCTTTTCCGCGTCTTTGTTGCGGATCTCTCAATAGCTCAAATCCTGGTAAATCGAAGTACCTAAGTATGCTAAAGCAAGTCCTAGATCATAGTTGCAGGCTTAAAGATTCACTTAGCAGATTAATTGTTCTTTGGTTCAAAATTTTCCGAAGTGTTCCTGAAATTCTGTGTTCGATTACAATATGCTGCAGTTTCAGAAGCCAATCCAGGGTGTCTTCATTTGCATTCCACATGGAACAGTATTAAATATATCTGTTTATTTTACTCTTAACTCAATACTTCGGCCAGAGCCGGAAATATTGAGGTAAGAGTGAAATAAATATGCGCAATCCATAGCGGTTTCGACTGAACTCACCAGCCTCTTTCAAGATCCACTTCTGACAAATGACGTTTTTTTTTTGTTTGTTTTTTTCAGCCCCAGATTACAGTACAGATAGCTGGAACAGTGTTAAAGAATCACTGAACCTGGATTTCCCAAATGTAAGTATTTATGTACCCCACTTTTCGATTTAGGTGTGGGGAGTACTGTTATGGTGCGGATCCCATCAGCTTCATTGTCGGTGTTCTGGTGCGAATCCCGTATGCTTCTTGTCTGCAGTCTCCTAAGGAATTGAGGGATTTTAACCAGCTTGCATTGTGCATCATTGGGTGGGGAATGAACTGATTATGTTGTGTTACCTTGACCCCATTTCCAAGGTAACATGGGACCAAAGGTTATTGAAAATACATTGTCTATACCATATCTCACAAATTGATGATTGTATGCCAAACTTGCACATATATGTTGCCAGATTGATGTTACTTTGGTGACCATGACCTCATTTTGAAGGTCATGGGATGTCATTTCTTAAAGATACCTTGTCTGCATCACACCTCCTTTATGATAAGATATAATCTGGAACCAAACTAGCACAAAAACTTATTGCGAGATGCTAAAGAACTGATTATATTTTGGTGACGATTTTCCTATTCTCAAGGTCGCCAGAGGTCTTAGAAGACTGAAAAATACTGTGCACAATATATCCTGAAGAGATTTATGGATTTTAGCCCATTTAAGCCGAATGGAATTTCCTACTCATATCAATCAGACCAGTCCATTTCCATTTGCGGCGTCTGATCTGGGTCTGCACTGTTGTCCTGTGTCCCACAAAAAGGACGATAGGCTTATATGGGTTAACCAAACTTCGCGTAGGTGCATAACTGGGAAATGAAAAAGAACTGATTAGCTTTTTATTTTATATTATACCACCCTTACCCACTTCGGCACAAAATATCTCGTGGTGTGCAAAGTTTACATTGATGTAGGTGGTATAAAATAGTTATACCATGTTTGTCCACCTGTAAGTAAGATAATCCACTCGCTAAAGCTCGTGGATTATCTCCACGTACAGGCGGACAACCCATGGTATAACTATTACTTATTCTTTTGTTTTTAAAGTTATATCCACTCTCTTTCTCAATCCATTGTTTCAGATTCCCTATTACATAGATGGGGAAACAAGGATTACACAGAGCAATACAATTCTCACCTATCTTGGTCGAAAATATAAGTTAGGTAAGTGGCTAGCAAGAATCTGATCTAAACTCAGAAAAACAATTGAATGATATTTAGATCCAGTCCTATCTCTGACATTTAATACAATAAAAACTAAACTATTTATGCAACGCATTTCATATTTCCAGATATCTGCAATCAAAATGAATGTTTGATTTAAGTCACGCTGCAATGATTAAAGTACAGGCCATGCCCAAATGGTGCAGCCCTCTATACTGAAAAGTCACAAGCATTAAAAAAAAGGATAAAACCCATTTTTATCGTTATTTTCCACAATGACTGGCTCCAAAATTATTGCCTGCTCTCAGCCAAAGGTATGACATCTAATTTTGTAGTTGTTGTCAGTGTTTTGTTTAAATTTTTTGTCATATTAGTTGGAGTATGTCATATCTGTGCATTTTTATGAAGAAGTTGTCACGTTATTAGGTGCCATTACTGATAAATGGGTGTCAACACTTGTCTGTGGTAAGAATTAGAACATAAGTATTGACCACGTAAAGACTGCAGCAAAACAATTAAACGCTAAATTTTTTGCTTGTGAACTTTGGGTAAAGAGGGTTAGTACATTTGGTGTGGTACTGTATCGTAACCAATTTTATTTTGCATTCTGCTGAATCGCATATTTGTAGGTCTATCAGATACGAAAATGCCTTGTATGGAAATTATTTTCTAAAATGTTATATAGTCAAAGAATTTTAAAATCCTTCAATTTTTTATTCTGAGTATATTTACAAAGCAGCTGTTAGAGAAGATACTATATTTTGGAAGTGACAAATCAAAACACGTGCAACAGCACACAATGTTTGGTGGCAGCTGAGCTATATTTTGTTTGATTGCTTGACTGGTTGATCTGGAGCATAACTCAGCACAATACTTATGAACAAAGTAGTTTGGAAGTTAAATAATAGTAGGTGAATACAAAAAAGTGACAGGGAAAGAAAAAGAAAACAAAGCGTGAAAAAAATCTTTTATTATTTATTTTATAAACCAACTGCCAGCTAAAATACTCATTGCTGTTAATTACATTGGTATCAACACAGCTCTATATGATAAAAGTAGACGAACACTGGGAATTAAGAGGGGGCACAGAAAGCATATTTTGTAACCATTAGCATACGCACTAAATGATACCTAATCTTTTATTACAGTCTAAACATGGCTATGTTTTAATTTCCTTTACGAGCAATTAACACGGCCCTAAGACAAATATGCCCCTTCAAAGTGGTTTGAATAGCATTGGATCCATCACTTAGATAAAACAAAGCAACTGCTTTTCAACCAAAAATAGTTTGAACGCTTTTGAAAACCCCTACATTACTTTTTTTATCGGTAAGTGCTTAATATAAAATTTGAATCTTCAAGTTGATGTGCATTTGCTGAGGTTACTGATTAGACAGCTGGTCTGTGACTATTTTGTTTGCGTATGCTTTTCTAGAGTAATTTTCAAAAGGTGCATGTTTTTCTTTTTTAAAACTGGACTCCCTAACCCTTAATGCGCCAATCGCTACATTAGTCGTCTGCTTTTCTCGTCTGCAGGAAATGTTTAAGAATCTTCTATGGCAAATAGCGTGGAACCAGATCAGACTGCTCCTATAGTAGCAGTCTGTTCTGGGTCCATGCTGTTTGCTTCTATGCTTAATTTGTCAGCAATGTTAGGCAATTATTTGCAACAGACGACTTCAGCAGACGACATTTTAAGATCCATTTTTTTCTTGCCGCTTTAAGGGTTAACCATCAATATCAAACAATATTACCTAAAACATCATATTGTAAAATGGTCAACTGATTTGCAGCGGTTCATCCAACCTGTGTGTCCTTAATCTAATAGACTATGAGTGTGAGCGCATTTACATGGGCATACATGACATAACCATGTAGTGTTTCTTAATGGAGACAAATGGCAGAGCCATGAAGTGTTTCTTTTAAAGAAACACTACATGGTTCTGTCATTTATCCCCATGTAAATAAGAAACACTTCATGGGTCTGTCATTTATCCCCGTGTAAATAAGAAACACTTCATGGGTCAGTCATTTATCCCCATGTAAATAAGAAACACTTCATGGGTCTGTCATTTATCCCCATGTAAATAAGAAACACTTCATGGTTCTGTCATTTATCCCCGTGTAAATAAGAAACACTTCATGGGTCTGTCATTTATCCCCATGTAAATAAGAAACACTTCATGGTTCGGTCATTTATCCCCGTGTAAATAGAAACACCTCATGGGTCTGTCATTTATCCCCATGTAAATAAGAAACACTTCATGGTTCGGTCATTTATCCCCGTGTAAATAAGAAACACCTCATGGGTCTGTCATTTATCCCCATGTTAATAAGAAACACTTCATGGGTCTGTCATTTATCCCCATGTAAATAAGAAACACTTCATGGGTCTGTCATTTATCCCCATGTAAATAAGAAACACTTCATGGTTCGGTCATTTATCCCCGTGTAAATGCATGACAGAACCATGTAGTGTTTCTTTTAAAGAAATACTGAAACACTACATAATTCTGTCATTTATCCCCATGTATATTCACTCACAAATATGTTTAACAGTGTAGATTTCCACATACGAAACTCATGCAAGAACATCAATAGACCCATGCTGCTCATTCGGACATTTTGAGCCAAAATACATGTTTAATAAAAACGGCGTTATTATGTGTCTTTGTGGAAAGGCAGCATGTTAATTCTCTTATTATTACTTACTTTATAGATGGGAGTACAGAGAAAGAGAAAGCTTTGGTTGACATGATGTTAAATCAAGCGTATGACCTAAGAATGGAGGTTGTAATGCTGTGCTACAGTAAAGATTATGTAAGGACTTTCAGCCGATTTAGCACTACTTCTACAAATACTCTCAGTTACTGTCGTGCGAACGAAGAGTGACAGTGATGTAATATTTTGTTTACAATTGTTATGTAAAACATTAACTTGTACACTCCACTTAAGCTAATGCGAATTGATAGATCACTTGTGTATTAGTCCTATCCTGTAGATAGGATTAATACACAAGTGATATATCGATTCTAAGTCCCTGATAACTGTGTAAATAAAATATGACGTCACTGTCACTCTTGGCTGGCTGAGCAGTAGCATATAAAAGCGGGCCATCATTGGCACACCAGCAAAACGCCATTAAAATTATTACAAGAAAAATGGTGACATATTAGCAATTACTTTTTCCTCATCCCAGGGGTATATATTCAGAATTAGCGCTATTTAGCAACACGAACCATAATAAGCCCCAGCACGACAAAAACCAATATTGTGCCAATTGAAGATTCAGATAAGTCTGAAGCATAACCACTACTTCAATAAAAGTTAATATGATCAGAAATGCCAATTAAAGAGGAAGCAAGATTTCTACTTTCAGCATATAAGGCCCGTTCCGCATATGTGAATAGATATTTCCTTTATTCAGATACTTCTCTTGTGTAACATTATGCTAAATGATATATCATTCTTTTTATTTATGTTGAATATGTTTATGAAAGTATTTTGTGAATGTCTCATATGAAATGAGATGAAACAATAAAATGATTGTATTGTTTTGCCACCTATTGGACGGCAATGCTTCCCATCACATTGCCTGGGCAGTCGCGATACTAAAAGGATCAACTGGGAACTTTACACACTAAACAGCTAAGGCTGTAGTTGAATTGTAGTCTAGCCTTTTCATATGTATGTATATGCAGAGGAACAGATAAGCAGGTAATTTAGTTTAAACTTTTTTTCATTTGTACAATATATAAATACTTACAAAGTAACACAATAATAATAATAATAATAATAATAATAATAATAATAATAATAATAATAATAATAATATACTTAACAGCAAAAGAAACACATATTTTGCATATTTGGTATATTGTATAAATTGGGTGTTAAATACTGATCTAATGATATGTATGGTATCAAGGATGTATGGAACATGTGTATAATCAAATGCACCACAAACAGTTAACTCAATGGAATAATGCTGATAAAGGGAGATAACTCTGGGCGTAATGAAATATCCAATAATTAAGGCGATATTCGAGATGTTGTATGCCTAAAACCACTGCACGTATTTTAATGATTATCACTCTTCGTCATAATTAGGACATACAGACTAATTTTGAAAGTTAAACTTTCTGGAATTCTTCAAGGTGTACCAATGTGATCGAGTTATATTATCAAATAATCAGCTGGAAGTGTGTATTAGACAGGCAAGTAAGTGTCCAAACAATTGTTTTAAACGGTTCTGTAGGATAGTACCTTACTTGACATCTAGCAAAATGTATCAGATTATCTTACATCCCAGAGATTCGGTTCGTTTTCAAGTTCAAGACAAATGTAAAAAATGAAAAAAATGAAGGATTTTGGATCTGCAGTACAATTCCTAAAGCAAAGATTTTCAAAAGTTTTATGCTGTTTCTTATTTGTTACATTGTGCTTTGATGATATGCAGCAAAATCGGAATCAAAACATGGCTCTTCCTATGTATGGCACTGTTTTGCGGGTTTTGCATTAATTAACAAAAAATAATAAATAACTGTGTAATGACGAATAAAAGGGCCCAGAACAAGTGTATGAATCCCGTCAAACATATTCATATAATTCAGTGTAAATTTGGATTACAGTTTCTCGTATTAAATTGATATTGAACAATATGCGTTTCTTTTTCTGTTAAGTATATATAAGCATTATACAAAAGGGGTTCAGAAGGAAGTCCGAAGACTTATTTGAATCTGTATCCCGCAGGTCATTTGCCATAACACACAATTAATAGTGTAGATCAGATCCAGACCCTGACAAATTATTTTCCTCAGAACTATTCTACGGTGGTATAGTCTTTCTATTTCAGTTGTCAATGACAATTTTAGTGCACTCCTCATTTAGTCACTGAACACTCAGGCAAAAAGATTTTCAGTCAATATTTCAAAATAAGCACTCCCTGGCGTAATGATCATAGTTCCATCGAGCCAGTATCTACAGTAGTAAGACCCAAAGGAACACTAATCTGGCACTTTAACCACGTATCCTGAACTAACGCGTACCAGTGGGCTGTCCTGTCCAAACCGCTACATACATGAACTACACTACGCTCCCTGCACTTTTCATAGCTCAGCCAGCTCTCAGGTCCAGTCAGGATGGCCCTTTTACATTGCATGGACCCATCTACCACCATTTTGGTCCACTGGTAACCACTAAAGTAAAACAGTGAGGGGGATACAGCCAGAGGTTGGGCTCGAGCCCTTAGTCTCTGGAACACTAATTCAGCATTCTTACCACGGTCCAACTGTGTGGCCCTGACCAAACTACCACTTTCACACAAGAAGATGTATCTGTGCAGAAGGAACTGGATGCGGGGGGGGGGGGAGGGGAGTCTGAAAATCGCTTTTCAATAAAATTTTGGGCGCTTAAACGCTTACGATAAAATATTTGGCTAATCGATATAATAAACCTGAAACCTAAACTGCCTTTTTTGCTCAGTCCGTCAATTTTAGAATGTGTTTACTGTTGATTACTGTTAAATTGGAAATCATAACATTTTTTTTTTATTTTCATTATATTTTAGGCAGAATAAGTGTTAAGTTTTAGACCCAAAAAATCGCTAAACATTATTTTTGGGGCTTAAATAGCCAATCAATATAGACTATGGCCAAAATTCGCTAACGATACACACCCAGGCGGTGCATTAAATAACTGGAATAGACTGGAATGCACCGGAATGGGCCTCTAAATTAATTTGTTTTTTGCCACTGAATTTAAAATTTTACTCTAATTTATGCTGAAATTTCACAACTTAATAATGAAACATCACTTAACCAAAATTTCTTGTCAAGATGTTTACTTAAAACATCTATTTAGGGGGAAAATTGAGGTCCATTCCAGCTATAGTGGTCCATTTTGGTAAGTAAACGCACCCATTCCACCCCATAAAGACTATCATACAGATGTCAGACGATATATCTGTGCTCGCATTAAAGGGTGTGCCTTATTTCACATTATTATTATTATTATTATTATTATTATTATTATTATTATTATTATTATTATTGTCTTTATTGATTATCATCCTTGTAAGATGACAGCACTATTATCAGATTCTATAATGATGAATTCTTCACCATACTAGTAAGTGCTAACACAGTTTTCTTGTAGAAAATCTTCAGATTTTTTCAGACTTGTAATGTCATGAGCTCATTCTTATCCACGTTCACATTACCAAAAACCTATTCATGTTTATGAAGCATTGTATTTCAGGATTCACTGAAAGAAGGTTACTTCAAGAATATCAAGGCCATGTTAGCTTTATTTGAAAAGAAACTGGGCGACCATCCATGGTTTGTTGGTGAAAATGTATGTACACGCATGTTTCTAATAACTCTAGTAATGCTGAATATCTTCAAGGGAAACGCTACCAAACAATAATTGAGTTATAAAAGACTGATTTTGCTCAGTTTGCTGCAAATTTTGTCAAAACTTACATGGAAATAAAGAAGTTTATGTATATGAAATTGCCATTATTTCTTTAATAGAAGCAGACATATTTGTGAGTTTATACTGGCGTAACCTCATAATTAGATATGCAAATTGAAATAAATAAAATTGGGAAACAAATCACTCTTTTTGTTTTATATGTCTAATATAGCATTAAAGGATCATTTTTACTATATTTTGTGTGGGTTTTTACTAAAACACATACTTCAAGCATTTCAATAATATTCATGCATCGCATTTGCAACTAGTTATATAATTATTCAGAATGGCAGCAATGACAAATTGTTATGAACATTTCATTTATTAATAACTTGCTTATTTCAGCCGATTTTTATCAAATTTGCACTAAATTTGGCTATGTAAAAATGTCTGTCTTTTCAGACGTATCTACAAATTCCCTTTATTATATACTACACTCTCCTTAAATTCTTATCATGTTGACCTGTAATATTTTATTTATTAGTATGTATTTTCAAGCAGAGTGGAAAGTAGTCTGGATTCTGATCAGATGGTTTCCTCAAAAGGCAGCTGATCAGGGTCTACAGTTTTTTTTCGAAAAGGGATAAAACAAGGTTTGCAGGACAAGGGTTAAGCAATACGTAACCTACAGTATTATCAAAGTTAAAACGCACACATTTTTTTTATATCTCTGGCCATAACACCATTAAATGCCAGTTTACCATGTATGAAGAAAAAACATTCAAATGGACATTGATACATAAAATCAGATTTTCTGATGTTATAACGGTACCAATATTAACTTGGCCTTACGAGAAAATTCTTTTGGACGGAAACAATTGAAATGTTATATAGAAAAAAAAGAGCATACATGCACATATCGTTGTAGGTGACTGAAAGAAATGAGATCTTACTTGAAACTTTACCTTTTAAATAGAGTTAAGTTTTGGCTGGCAAAATAACGACACAAATTATACCGAGACATTACCTTAATGGTTGATGGCAGCCATCTAGGCTAATCTAAATCTTTGCTGGGCACAGGCTAATTTTGCTGGGCTCAAATGTATTTGCAGACAAACTCTTAATTAGAATGCACCTTGCACAGTCTGAAGAGGGTCTAATCAGGACTTTAGTTAAGAGCGTGTAACAAAAATTTAATTTCTTTTTCTCAAACGAAACATATGTTGTTGGTACTCAAAGAACCATCTAAATGAGGCGGTTCCGTGAGCACCCAAACCATATGTTAAAATTGATGGGTAAGAAAAAATTTACAATTTTACCCTAAAAAATTTTGTTTATCTAAACCTGTGGTCTTATAGCATTTCGCATTGAGATTGAAATAACAAAATGTATTTCACCCGTGTTAAATATTTCAAGCCAATAAAATTGATTTGATTTTTCAACCATTTCAGATAACGGTATGTGACTTTCCCATATACGAGTTGTTGGATCAACACAGACTAATGAAGGAAGATTCTTTGCAAGATTTTCCAAAGTTGTTAGCATTCCTTAAGAGGTTCGAGGAATTACCAAACATCAAAAAGTATATGGCGTCTGACAAATTCTTACGACAACCTGTGAACAATAAAATGGCAGGATTTAAATGAATTGTGCTTAAGTGATTTAAGACAGTTCATACGTTGTTGTTTTTATTTGTAAGGGAAAAACTGCTAAATGCTTAAACATGCAGACATTGCCGAACTAAATATCAAACACATATGCATTTGTTTTCAATTTTGATTGTCGCAGCATAAGACTTAAATCTTGAAAATAGGTTTTAAGACTCGTGAACTGCTTCAGAATTAATTCTAGATTTGCGCGAAGCTTTGGCTCAATGAATTTTTTCAATATTTGTTCATATTTTGACGTCACAATATTCACTATGGACACCAAGATGTCCATCTTGATAGAAAAATTTTCCATCCAATAATTTCTAATGCGAAATATATGTTAGTTCACATTTGTGTCGTAGTCCTTGCTCTCTGTCCTTAGGTTTTGGATGGGTCAAAGCTAAAAGCTATAAAAACTTGAATAGCAGTTATTTCTATACTGAGGGATTTTAGAAACGCACCATTATACATTCGCTGTTTTTTCCCCCACAATTCTCATTCAAAGATGTTTCAGTTATCATTTTCTATTCCCTTACAAAATTGACCATTAAAAATTTGCCATAATTTCGATTTGCTCATTCTGTTCATTCTGACGTAACAAGGACGTTAGTGTTTTTCAATAATTGTCGTCTGATAAATGTGAGCTTAATCCAATTTGAAATTAAACACTTTGAGCAAGTAGCCAGATGCCTTAACCAATGGAAAAACACAAACAGTTACGGATATAATCGTTAAATTACACTCCCAGGTGCAGCGTTTATTTGCTTACGTCAGCATATGGTCAGTCTTATTTTTCAAACTGCAATAACAGGCGGATGACGTTCGCGCATGCCGAGATACTTTTGTCTTTTATGCAATGGACTGATGAGTATCTGGTGGCACTTAAAGATTTTGATTATTCCTGTTCCTTAGTATACATAAACGGCCAATTACGTCAAAAGGTAAATGACGTCATGTAGACGAAATGAACGTCGCCACAAGCCTTTAATTTCATGATTTGTTTTTTACTTCCTGTTTGCTTTGATAACAAACATCGGTTCAAAAACTTTTTGCGCTCATTATGGAAGGTTTTGGTACACTGTGACTTTTTGAACTAGGGTTGTCTCAGAATTATCGCGACGTCAAGGCAACCATAAACCACAGCGTTTCGATTTTCTTAATGAATGCAAGCTAAATGACGGGACTTGTCAATTTTATTTTTCATATAATTTAAATATTTTTTTGACAATAAATTAGCATTTTAGCAGGTGGTGCGTTTCTAAAGTCCTTCAGTATAAATAATTTGTATCCATCTTTGTGTGCAACACTAGGTGCATTATTAATAGCACATGCGTTTGAATGACTAACAAACATCCCTTGGATATATTTAGGGAGGTGGACAAGGGGTAAAGTTTCGAAGTGTTCAGAAGAAGAGAGCATGTTGAATGTTGAATATGTAATAAATAGACAGATGGCTGAGAATGGGTTTGCTCCCCCCCCCCCTAGGGAATTTTGCAGACATATCCTATCTTGTAGAGAATTGAAAGCAGAGTCTTTTAAGAGATGTTTGCACTCTGTGCTCCGGGGCGTTAGTCTGTAAGAGCCTGTAACATACGTTACTTAATCAAACTAAGAAAAAGTAAATTGAAAGTTTGGGCTACAAATTAAAGACATTAAAATATTTATTTTTAAAAATCATTCATATAGTCTGCATACTGGATATCTTAACTAAATATGACAGCCATTTGAACAAAATTGCGGCTTCCTAAGGTGTCATATGCGTTACATAAATCAGATAACCCATTAAAATTTGCAAGTGTGGCTAACATCATTTACATTCACAATCTCTCTGTGTGTTTTGCAAAATGTTTTAACCATGTCGGACTAGCTTATGCAATAGGCTTACAGAATTTAAAGTTTGTTTCCCTAGCTTAAATATTTTTTCTGGAATAAGCAATTAAACAATCCTACCCCTACCCAGTTTTAAGGTGAAATGTTCGGTATTAAAACTAAAGTAAAAATAGTTAAAAAATATTTGCAGTTGATGAATGTGTTTCATTGTTTGGGATTTATTTGCTTATATGTAAAGACTCATAAATCTGCAAGTTTGTTGCAAAATTTTTAATATCAGAGGCTGTAACATATGTTACCTGGTGTAATAAATGGGCAAGCTCATTGTCTTTACGTAAGATATGCCTAAACATATTTTAATCTCCTCGAGGGAATTTTGCAGACATATTCCTTCTTATAGTACAACTCAAGTTGCATCGAATAAGGGATGTTTGCACTCTCTATGTTGGGGCGTTAGTCTGAAACAGCGTGTTACATGCGTTACTATATCAAATAAAGGAAATGTAGTTTGAAAGTTTGAGCTAAAATTGTGAAAAAACTTGCAGCTGTTGGATATCTTACATTGTGTAGGAATTTTAAACTGGCTCCTATGCTAAAGACTTATAGATCTGATAGTTGTCATCAAGTTTTAAAGATCAGAGAGCGTTACATATGTTAGCGTGATAAGTAAAATCATCAAACAGTATTTTGACATCAAGCTGAGTAAGGGCCTGCTCCATCCTAATCCCCTTTGGAATTCTGCAGACAAATCACATCTTATGTAACCGTTCAAGGTGCATTTAATAAGAAATGTTTGCACTCTGTAAGTCCGGGCGTTAGCCTGTAACAGCTTGTTACATATGTTACTATATCAATTTGAGAATAAGAAATTTGAATGTTTGAGCTACTAAAAGAAGACATTAAAATTATCTAATAAATTGACATTCTTATAGTCTTCGTACTGAATGTCTTTACTACATATGGGAGCTGTTTTACATTAATATGGCTAACTGTGGTGTTATGTGTGTTACATGAACCTAATTATAATTTAAAAGCTATAATTGTGGCTATCGTCATTTAGATAAACAACTTCTATGACTTGGTTTCAAACTGTTTTATTAGATTTACAAACATATACTCAATTGATGAATAGGAAAAACAAGTTTGCTTTTCTATCTTAAATATATTGTCTTATAGGAGCTAATACACAGCCCTACTCCCAGTTTTACAGACAAGCTAATTTTGTTATTACTGTTGAAGTAAAACACATGAAAGCGATTACAGCATGTGGATATTTTTCATTTTCTTAGTCTGTCTTGCTCATATATCTGCAAGATGTCATTAAGTTTAAGATCAGGGCACTTAATGTGTACTTATAAGTCTTTGGTGCCAAAACACTAGAAATTATATTCATTTCTGATTATCAAGCCCATGGACTGTTTTTACAGATGTTATCAATGACCTTTTGGACACATTTCCTAATACTTTGCATATAATGCTAACTATAGAGCCACAAATAGAAAAGATAATTTTACATTTTAACAAGAAAATACAATAAATGAAATGGTCCAAACTATTTCTCATCGATTTAACACTCATGTTAAACGTTTGTCGTTGTCTGCTTTTGTAGTAATCATTATTATCACACGCCTCCATGCAACTAGTAGAATCATCGCACAATATTTCAATCATTTTCTGTTATTCAATTTTACCACCAGTCCACTCAAAATTGGTGAGCCATTATCAACTTTCCAATTTTGCCATTAATGGCTTGGAACATTCGGAAACTGATATGAATTCCTAATTGTTGGCTCTTTGAGTATGTGTTTCAAGTGATACTCTGCAAGTAGGAGAAAGACTAAAGCTTTACAAGGAGGAAAACTATGCCATTAAGAGCAATGAGTACCTGGACTGATGTAACTTGATATTTCTGTGATAAAGAATCATATCTTAGCTGGTTAACTTTTATAAATGTAGCCTTTCCATACATGCAACCCACATATTTTCATCTAATAATGTCTCTGCACTTATTATCTTTCCCCAAGCATTCAAAAACTTATTTGAAGTCTTAGTACTTCTGAAGTGCTGAAACCGAGGTAACTCTTTCCCTTCAGATAAACGAACTAGATGTATCACAGCAGGTAAAGCAATGAAATGCAGGATGAACAGAGCGCAAATAGACCCTTTCAATTCAATGATTCACTAAGTTTCTAAGATAAGAGCGCTTATTAAAGGATGTAACATATATAACTCGTCATAATAAATGAGCAAGGGCATTGTCGTGACATCTTTTTGATTACACAGTCAGAGGCAAGTGTTTTCAATTTCAGTGTTTTCAATGGATCATGAAATGAGGCACCTTATCGACTTGTTTACTCTGTATAAATCTTCCAAAGAGCATAATATAGAACTACTGGTTATCCCATTCTACCTATAGTCCACTTTCCTTCTTTTGAATGCAACAGCTAATGATATGGCTGCAAAAACTGAGAAATCATAGGTTTTACATTATTATAAGACATGCTTCAATGTACTGACATAAAAAAACAACCTACTGCAAACATAATTGATGGCAATGTCCAACTTATTCTTTCTCTTATACCAGATAACTTTCAAGGTGTAACAGAAATTGTTTCAGACGGTCTGCCAAAACCATCAAGAGTCAACATTGTAACTAAAGAAAACTTATAAAGTTCTTTGGGGGCAGCAAAAGACTATTGATCTAAGACCTGAGGACCTAAGCACCAAAAGACTGAATAGGTTCCATGGCAAATGATGCAAAAAAGCAGCCTATCAAATTTCTGTTTGACCAATGTCAGAAATCTTTAAGTATTCTTAGAGGTACACGGTAGAGACATAGATTTTGCAAAATCAGAGCAAAGTTATCATTTGACTAGCACGGATGCAGATGCAGCTGCATTTAGATTGCTCTTGCCACTTCACAGGAAGAGATATATACCAGAGTCATACTCCATTGTATTCATATATGTGAAATGGCATTAAACCCATATTTAATCAGGTGTTTGATCCCATGACACTGACATGCTGTTTCTGCTTTTGAAGAATGCTAAGGATTCAAGTTTGGCTGAGTCAAGTTGTTTGACGCTGGCACTGGTCACACATACAAAGAAAATTAAGTCTTTCGATGACAAAAGAGGAGGATCACAGGAAATGCTTATAAGTGATGTTTGTCACAATTACCAATTTTAAAAAGTAATCTTAATTAATGTAACACATATAACACCATAGGAAGCTGTATATTTGTTAAAAAAATCTTTTCTTATGTATCAAAGGTATTCAGCATGCAAACTACATGAATAATTCAAATAAATAGATAGTTTTATGTCTTCTTTCTGTTTCTCAGACTTTCAATTCATTTATTCTTAAAATGATATGGTAACATGCGTATCATTCCATTACAGGCTAAACCCCTAGTTAATAGAGTGCAAACATCTCTTATTTGATGCAGCTTGAATTGTTCTTTAAGGTAGGATATGTCTGCACAATTCCCAAAGGGGTGGAGAGGAACAGGATTGTACTCAGTTTGCAGTCCTAATACAATGCCATGATTCTACTGGTTGTGATGAAATGGGTGATTATTTTGCCATAGAAGCAGACACAATGATAGACATTGTGAGGGTGACTTGATGAATAATTTTATTTAATAGGAATATTTATTTAATTGTGTCATTTAAATGAGAACTATTATTTTCTATCTATATGTCTATATATTTTAATATTATAGGCATACGGAAATATGTGATTTAAAAGGTTATATATAACATAGGTAACACAATTCCATGGGCTTGTTATCAGCAATGACTGTAATTACTAAGACTAAGGCACCAGAGGCTAGAGATAAATAGGAAAACATGTGAAAAACGGTATTTTTCTGAAATATCATCTCTTACTTCCAAGAAATTTTTCTAGCTCATTCATTATGCCATGTAACATGCGTTACATACTTTAATAAGTGCTCTGATCCTGATGTTAAACTTGCAAATGTATGATTCTTTATTGCATTAGCAAGACAGTGCCAAAAATGTAAGATATCCAAGAGCGTCAAATATTTTCATATATTTTTCTTCAATAATAGATACCAAAATTGGATACTTAAAATTGGGGGTAGGGTTGTTTAATAGCTCATATAAAACAATGTATTTGAGATAGAAAAGCAAACTTTGTTTTTTCTATTAGTCAAATGAGTATTTTAGTAAACTAAGATTAAAAACACTTGTAAAAATGCACAAATTGTCTGTAAAATGAATGATGTTAGTCACGATTTCATCTTTCAAAGGGAAATTTAATCTATGTAACGCATATAACACCATTGAAGGCTGTAATTTTGTTTAAACTGCTGCTTTTATCTAGCTTAGGCATCCAGCTTGCAAACTACATAAGAAATTTGAATAATTAGATGGTTTAATGTCTTCTATCAGTAGCTCAAATTTGCATTTTGATTTTTCCTTAGTTTGTTACAGTAACATATGTAACAGGCTGTCAGAGACTAACGCCCCGGAGCACAGAGTGCAAACATCTCTTAAAAGATGCGGCTTGAAATTTTCTTCAAGATAGGATATGTCTGCAAAATTCCCTAGGGAGGGGGAGCAGGACCTTTTTTAGCTCGAAGTCTGAAAGGGCGTGAAGAATGGAACAACGTACAAGCAAAGTAAGTAAGGGTGCATATGAATCGAAACAATCAAGCACCACACCCATCCCAGGGTACCAATGGGAAAGTGACTAACTCACAGTTAGACGCCACAAATGAGGGCCAAGAGGTCAGCCCTTTCCCAGCAGGTTACCACAAGGCACATTTAAACAGACGCGCACAAAGACATAGCAAACACAAGACAGAAAAAAACATAAAATATCCACATAAGAAGTACCTCCTTTGAACGGTCAGTAAAATATTTGACACCTATCTAGGACCATTTGTCACAGAGAACCCAAACCGATTTCTTTCGTTACATATCAACAGAAATGGCTACCAATTGTAAAACAATATGCAAATAATAAAAATAGACCCTTTGAACCTTTAGGATCAGTTAAGGCCAATTGTGAAATGTTCAATATCACATACCTTTATATGCATCTTTTAATCCTATTTAGAAATGGGCACTTTTGCAAACAGTTCAAACCCAGATGAAACGTTGAATAATGCGGTACTACATCAGTGTCTTCATTCTTTACTTAGACCAAAAACTCTTCAGAGAAAGATATACATTATTGTTCTGGAAATTATAACCCCTGACCCATCAATATATACAATGGACCATCCTGACTTTATGTATATAGCTGTATGGAAAATTCCATTGGTTTGAAAGGGTTAAGTGAAACACAGAATGTCAAAATAAACATTAAGCAGAAAAGCTCTGTCAGGTTTTCTTTTCTTACCTCTGGTAAGTACTTTGTGTAGTTAACGGAGACGTTCTTTTTATAGGTAAATTTTTATCTTAGATGGATCATAGATTAGATGAGTCCATGGTGCAGCATGCAAAATGGAAATCTGGATGAAATAACCTTTATCTTATCAGTTTTCAGCTCAACGTTGAAAACACGACCAGTAGATATTTGGTTTATAAATAACTGTTATAATCTAAGTAACGTTTACATGTTACAAAGAAAAATCTCCCAATCTATGATCCGTCTGAGGTCAAAATTTACTTTTACCTCTAAGTGTCAAAAGTTGAGGTGTTTCATGCGATAATGGCAACTTTATTCTCCATAAAACAAGTGAAGATCATAAAAGAAAGAAAGGTGGCAAAAATCAGGAACCGATACATTCAAGTACCACACCTGACCCAGGATACCACATAGGAAAGTGACAAAAACGCAATTTAGCATCACAAACGAGAGCCAAGAGGTCGGCCCTTTCCAAGCAGGTGACCACAAGGCAACAACAAACAGACGCGAAAGCATGACAAACACAAGACATAAATAACACAAATGATCCACAAAAGAAGTACCGCCTTGGAACGGTCAGTAATAATATTTTACTGGAAGACTTAAACTGGATTCCAGGCACCAACCTCACCCTTAGTTCAGATGTGGATCGAGACACATAGATGTTTGGTTTGCATGAACGACCCCTAACTTAACCATGCATCATCTCATAGAACGTATAAATCAAGATATAAAAAGGAGATAAAGAAAAGATAAAGACTCAACAGTAAATAAAACTGAATACTGGAGCAAAAGAAATCCAACAGGTAAACCCCAGTGGGCCTGACAACAGCCAAAACATCAAGCCCCTACTATCTCATCAATAGATAATTCTTTAAGTTGGAACTGCCAAAGAGTCTGAAGTCCGACCCACCAGTGTGCAATTAAAGAGGAAAGCAAAGTTGCCAACTGTGATTGGGTTGACCACCAAGCATGCAGTCTGTTGCAATACATTAATGCTATAGCCAATATTTTTATAGTGAGAAATTATCTTAATAAACTGCGCTGAAAAATTATTAGAGCCAACAATCTTCTTCAATTCATACACCAAGTCACCATAGAACTCAGACTCCAAAAGTCCTTGGCGCAAGAGAGATTTAAGTCCAACTTGAAATTTAGATATTAAATCATAGTATCGTCGATAAAATTTAGAAAATGTTTTGCTAAGTTTGTGATACCAATAGCCTTGTTTAAGAAGTTTCTTAGGTAACAATTTAGTGTGAGTGTTGAAGTCAGCAACATGGCTAGGTGCTCTAGCAAAACGAATGAGTTGAGAGATATAGACCGAGAAACATCACCATCTAAAAATGGGAAATTGACAATTTCAAAATCAAAATCGTCACGTTTATCATAAATTCTGGTAGAAACAATATCATTAGAAATGGACAAATGCAAGTCTAAAAACGCGGCTTCGGTATCTAGGCTACAGACTGAAGGATTTAAAAAGTGAGTCGGTTTACTCCAAGGTATAACAAAAAGGTAACGATGGTTTCTTGTTCACTGAAGCGTAACACATACATTTCTGCTGTTGAAGGATTAAAAATGCAGTGTTCATAGTAGTAAGGGGCTGAAGTATACTGTTCAAAAAAAGAAACTTATTTTTTGGAAACGTTGATAAATTTGTCAAAAATGAAATGTTTGAGTATCTTGACACATATATATTACAGGAGTACTTATATCTATGCAATAAAGTTATTTTTGCCTCTTTACGCTTCACTGATTTCCGTTAGGTGGACAAATGACGAAATCCGATTATTGTGTAATTATTTCCCTCTTGATAAAAATATGTGCTCAGTGGGATTCATTGTGCAATCCTCTGCTGCTGTTGTATAAAATATTATTTTTTGATTTTATTGAAGCTATTAAGCTTGGAGCTGTATTAGGTCGAAAGATCCTTATTTCTAGTTTCCAGACCGAGTTGATGAGATAAGGAACAAAATTAATTTTAATGTATCTGAATAAGCTATGTATAACTAACCTTTCAGTGAAAATTTCATCAAAATCGGACGAAAAATAACAAAATTGTGGAATTATCTTGGAAAAATTGTGAGTAAAAACGTTGGTTGAAGATCAAAGGTTCCCTCGATTTTACCAAGGAAAATCGATATTGCTAATGACTACAATACAATTACATGTCGTAGTTTTAATATTCACTATATCGTCTTCCGTACTTACATAAGCCGAAAACACAATTGGGGTAATACATGGTAGCGATAATCTATAAAATAAGCAAACCATATAAAAAGGATGACCAACTAGGAAATGTAAGAAAGAGGGCAAAGATTAGAAATCGATACAACCAAGTACCACACCTGATCAATGATACCACATGGGAAAGTGACAAACACACAATTAGACATGACAAACGAGAAACAAGAGGTCAGCCCTTTCCCAGCATGTGACCACAAGGCATCAATAAACAGACGCGTGAAAGCATAACAAACACAAGACAGTAAAAAAAGAAGTACCTCCTTGGAACGGCCAGTAGATATATTTTACTGGAGGGCTTAAACCCTCGGGGGATATTTTGGGGATAAAATTGGTACGGGTGTGCGAACCAGCTTTTTTAAACCTACCACAATCATATACTTGGTCTTCGAAAACAATGACCTATTCATATACTTGATTGAACAAAATGTTTACATATTCATATACTGTTCTTTGACTTTTATACCCTCTTTGCTATCCGTAAACAAAGTTCATAAATAGTAGCTTCACATTTTGGAATGAATATGACATGATTTCTCTTGTTTACATGTACCTCATCGGGGACGTTTCTAGGTATTCCTAATACATTTTTTCATAAATATTTTGGGTACGTAAGAATATTGGAAAAATTGAAAAACTTAGTATTTTGTGCAGATAAGTAATTGAAAATGTGCACTTATGGATTCACCATAACAACTTTTCAATATTGTTTTTCGTAACCTATATGTTATATTTACGAAACCTTTGCGTTGCTTCGAGTGCCTGTGAGTAGTGCAAAACAGCGTGGTCTGCTAAATCTGAAACCACTGTCCTTGGAGCTGGGGTTAAGAAAGTACAAAATTCAGCATATCTTGACAATTTTATTACCAAAAGGCCCCTTACGATCCAATTAAGCAAATTAATACCCACATTTTGTGCTTTTGACCACTTATAGCGTTTGAAAATCCAAAGTGGGTTGAGGAAAGTCAACGGTGAAAGCAGAGGCAACCAAATGATATATATTTTCACATGTAAAATACAACTTTTTATATATTTCCGCATTTTAGGATGTGAAAATATAAAAAAAAAATCAAATATATATTATATTTAATAAATATTTTCTTTGCATTTTATTACTTTTTATATAATAAACATTAATTAGACACGATACACCTGAACACATTACAAGCATAATAGGTATCAGTGTTTGATCTATTCAACCTGTTCAGGAGACAACCTTGGATTAAGCAAATCCATCAATAATTGTAACTTACCTGGATCAGAATAAGAAACACAAGAGATAAAATTATCCTCACAAAGTGTCAACACCAAACCGCCAAATTTCCCAAATGGAGGTCATCACATCCATGTTGTATTTTATTAGAATTTTGATTTCTGATTAGCTTTTGTCCCTTTTACAGATTATTAACTCCCTGTAGCGTCAAAATTATACCTGGTCCATCTGCTTGTGAGAATACAGCTTTATTGTGATCTACACACCTCACGACACACATTGTGTCAAATATAAAAAGTGTCCGTCATAAGATGTAAGTGTAGTTGGTCTTTGACCTTACATTCCACAGTCAAATTGGCAATTGGAAACATTTCTTTCACCTACAAACCATAGGCAATCATTGGCAAAATATGAACACCTGCGGTCAAAATCTAAAGGAGGGGTTTACAAGCGGAAGAACAGATTTTAGGTATATTTGACCTCGATCTTTGACTCCAAGATCATATTGGTGCCCTGAAATTCACACATCATAAACTATCATTGTGCAAAATATTAACACCATTGGAGGAAAAATGAGAGAAATTTACGTTGACCTAACCATAAATAAATGTTTAGTATATTTGACCTTGACCTTTGAAATCAAGGTCATAGCGATAATCGGGAACTTTGTTGTCATCTACACGCAAGAATCAATTACTGTGCCAAATATATCTAGGAGTTCGCATCTCAAGCAATTAACCGGCTGACGGGCGTTCAGGTGGACAGACAGACAGGTGCATGGACTGACGGATGGGACTGATTATAATATACCAGACTATAAAAAACAACACAAAAACGTGGACATAATTTGTCAAAAGTTCACAAAATGACACACGTAAAATCAAAATTTTAAAATAGAAGCATTATTTGTGTTATTCAGTATACTTCAGCCTCCAGCAAGCACATGCAAATTGTGTCAAACCCGTCAGCAGCGAAATGATGAATATAGGCATGTTTCTTCGATAAAATGCCAATTGTGTAATGTTATACTTTGGAGTAAAGCAAAATTGATTTAAGAGGGATATTTCTGTTATTTTATCAATTTAGATTAAAAGTAGGTCCTGCAAAAATGACAGGGATACAATTTCAAATATGCTATATACTATGCAAAAAATACTGCACATTACTTTTTCAGCTATCGGTAAGTCAATTGGGTGTAATTAGACTTTGTCCACAAAAATTATTACATGATATTAATAGGAACCTAACAAAGTCAAAAATGCAGTGTACTATACGCATAGCACATTCAATTAGAAAATACAGCATTCATACTTTTGGTAAGTATAGGTCTTCAAAGTATGCCTGAGCATGCTATTATGTATGATTGGAGATAATTATGCTTTTTACATAAACAAGTATGCAACATGCTGAGTGTTTTATGTGCAAGAGTGGAAATATTTCTCAAGAATCATTTTTTTTTTGTGTAGTATACTTGAGCCGCCACCAATCGTTTGCACAAAGTTTTGAACTCTTCAACGGCAGAATTGAAGAGGGCAAATATTGCTCGTTAAGAAAATATAATTTTTGTCATGTTATACCTTTGAGTAAAACGACGTCGATTTTTAAAGGGATATTTCAGCTCAGTCTGTGGCCTAATCAGAGATATTAGCTTTATTGAGTTGGAGCTCTGAAAGGTATATTTGACTTACCATATTGTCAAAATAAACGTTATTGATGTTTAAAATATCATCCAAATATTTGGCTGTAGTGTTAAAAGCGTCAATAATATCAGCCTGCTTATCATATAAAGTCCCTCTCATATAAAAAAAAAGAATATATCAGCAACCAGGGGAGCACAATTAGTGCCCATACGATTCCCAACTATGTGTCTATACAACTTGGTGCCAAATCGAATAAAAATGTTGTCCAACAAAAAGGTCAGTGCATCACATATATTTTGACAAGACCATGCATGATATTTTGGGGGCTTTTTCCGAAGTGAAAAACGTGTTTCTGTCATTACATGCAAGGTAAGGAGAGCCTTCTCTATTGAAGGTTCTTTGAATAAGATCAGTAACTTTATCTTTAATCAAATTATGAGGTCAAGTAGTGTAAAGGGTAGAAAAATCATACGTAGACAAACTGGTCGCATTAAAATCTCTAGCCTTAAGTTTATCTAAAAACTCCATCTGGATTTTTAATATACTAAAATAGATTCTTACAGGATTTTTCATATACCTTTTCATTGTACTTAATAACATGTTTTACCAGCGGTAAGACATAAGGTTAAACATTTAGAATAATCTGTTGTTGTACAAGAAAATCTTGCTTTATAGGGTTTTTATGGAGTTTAGGTAACTAGTACAACGTAGGAACTTTGTCTTGGTTTTCTTTAGCTTTGGGCTGTATGACAACCATGCCCATCGAAAACCACCCTCTCACCCAGCTTATAGGCATTTGGTGTCAATGAGCTCACGTTTAAGAGTATAAATATAATACAATCGTCTAGATGTATTTTTAATCTTAACATACTATGACAAATATAGAGGATTATGTACTATTGAATAGAGGAAAAGAGAAGAAATTCGAGGATTGCCGAGCATTTTATCACTTTTTATCACTTAATCACAACCAGTTTAATAAATCCAATAACACAGGAGCACGCATGTTGGATTTTATTTATATACCAAGCAGCGTAGCGCAGTAGTTATAGCGAGTCCGACTGCAGAACCAAGGGTCATGAGTTCGATCCCGGCCCCATACTTTCGTGTAGATTGATCCTGAAATAATTTCTACGGTCATTCTCCTCCTTCCACTGATTCAATAAGGGTTGTTGTAAGTTACAAGCAAAAGTGAGTGCACGAAGTACTGGTTAAACCCTTTAGTCAAGCTTGCCTAGGAAAAAGTATGGTTAGGTGAACTACACCATCTCGACATGACCATAGCTGTTGAATGGGGCGTAAAACATCAAACAAAACGAAAGATTCTATTTATCATATGACATTAGAATACTTTGAAATCTCATTTGGTGTGAAAGCGTTAATATTTTGTGCTTATGTATGAAACGCCATTACGTAACGTTAATAATTTTGTAAACCACTAGTGGTTTATGGATTTTAATAAATGGCTAGACGCGACGCCATCTGATTTTTTCCCCCAAAATTAAGGGTTTTATCATGTTTAAATGATTACTATAAGACCTCGATTTTTATAGTTGAGCCAGCACCTGGGATTTTGGTACTTATCGCAATAATGCTATCCATCCATGGTTTGTTGGTGAAAATGTATGTACACGCATGTTTCTAATAACTCTAGTAATGCTGAATATCTTCAAGGGAAACGCTACCAAACAATAATTGAGTTATAAAAGACTGATTTTGCTCAGTTTGCTGCAAATTTTGTCAAAACTTACATGGAAATAAAGAAGTTTATGTATATGAAATTGCCATTATTTCTTTAATAGAAGCAGACATATTTGTGAGTTTATACTGGCGTAACCTCATAATTAGATATGCAAATTGAAATAAATAAAATTGGGAAACAAATCACTCTTTTTGTTTTATATGTCTAATATAGCATTAAAGGATCATTTTTACTATATTTTGTGTGGTTTTTTACTAAAACACATACTTCAAGCATTTCAATAATATTCATGCATCGCATTTGCAACTAGTTATATAATTATTCAGAATGGCAGCAATGACAAATTGTTATGAACATTTCATTTATTAATAACTTGCTTATTTCAGCCGATTTTTATCAAATTTGCACTAAATTTGGCTATGTAAAAATGTCTGTCTTTTCAGACGTATCTACAAATTCCCTTTATTATATACTACACTCTCCTTAAATTCTTATCATGTTGACCTGTAATATTTTATTTATTAGTATGTATTTTCAAGCAGAGTGGAAAGTAGTCTGGATTCTGATCAGATGGTTTCCTCAAAAGGCAGCTGATCAGGGTCTACAGTTTTTTTTCGAAAGGGATAAAACAAGGTTTGCAGGACAAGGGTTAAGCAATACGTAACCTACAGTATTATCAAAGTTAAAACGCACACATTTTTTTTATATCTCTGGCCATAACACCATTAAATGCCAGTTTACCATGTATGAAGAAAAAACATTCAAATGGACATTGATACATAAAATCAGATTTTCTGATGTTATAACGGTACCAATATTAACTTGGCCTTACGAGAAAATTCTTTTGGACGGAAACAATTGAAATGTTATATAGAAAAAAAAGAGTATACATGCACATATCGTTGTAGGTGACTGAAAGAAATGAGATCTTACTTGAAACTTTACCTTTTAAATAGAGTTAAGTTTTGGCTGGCAAAATAACGACACAAATTATACCGAGACATTACCTTAATGGTTGATGGCAGCCATCTAGGCTAATCTAAATCTTTGCTGGGCACAGGCTAATTTTGCTGGGCTCAAATGTATTTGCAGACAAACTCTTAATTAGAATGCACCTTGCACAGTCTGAAGAGGGTCTAATCAGGACTTTAGTTAAGAGCGTGTAACAAAAATTTAATTTCTTTTTCTCAAACAAAACATATGTTGTTGGTACTCAAAGAACCATCTAAATGAGGCGGTTCCGTGAGCACCCAAACCATATGTTAAAATTGATGGGTAAGAAAAAATTTACAATTTTACCCTAAAAAATTTTGTTTATCTAAACCTGTGGTCTTATAGCATTTCGCATTGAGATTGAAATAACAAAATGTATTTCACCCGTGTTAAATATTTCAAGCCAATAAAATTGATTTGATTTTTCAACCATTTCAGATAACGGTATGTGACTTTCCCATATACGAGTTGTTGGATCAACACAGACTAATGAAGGAAGATTCTTTGCAAGATTTTCCAAAGTTGTTAGCATTCCTTAAGAGGTTCGAGGAATTACCAAACATCAAAAAGTATATGGCGTCTGACAAATTCTTACGACGACCTGTGAACAATAAAATGGCAGGATTTAAATGAATTGTGCTTAAGTGATTTAAGACAGTTCATACGTTGTTGTTTTTATTTGTAAGGGAAAAACTGCTAAATGCTTAAACATGCAGACATTGCCGAACTAAATATCAAACACATATGCATTTGTTTTCAATTTTGATTGTCGCAGCATAAGACTTAAATCTTGAAAATAGGTTTTAAGACTCGTGAACTGCTTCAGAATTAATTCTAGATTTGCGCGAAGCTTTGGCTCAATGAATTTTTTCAATATTTGTTCATATTTTGACGTCACAATATTCACTATGGACACCAAGATGTCCATCTTGATAGAAAAATTTTCCATCCAATAATTTCTAATGCGAAATATATGTTAGTTCACATTTGTGTCGTAGTCCTTGCTCTCTGTCCTTAGGTTTTGGGTGGGTCAAAGCTAAAAGCTATAAAAACTTGAATAGCAGTTATTTCTATACTGAGGGATTTTAGAAACGCACCATTATACATTCGCTGTTTTTTCCCCCACAATTCTCATTCAAAGATGTTTCAGTTATCATTTTCTATTCCCTTACAAAATTGACCATTAAAAATTTGCCATAATTTCGATTTGCTCATTCTGTTCATTCTGACGTAACAAGGACGTTAGTGTTTTTCAATAATTGTCGTCTGATAAATGTGAGCTTAATCCAATTTGAAATTAAACACTTTGAGCAAGTAGCCAGATGCCTTAACCAATGGAAAAACACAAACAGTTACGGATATAATCGTTAAATTACACTCCCAGGTGCAGCGTTTATTTGCTTACGTCAGCATATGGTCAGTCTTATTTTTCAAACTGCAATAACAGGCGGATGACGTTCGCGCATGCCGAGATACTTTTGTCTTTTATGCAATGGACTGATGAGTATCTGGTGGCACTTAAAGATTTTGATTATTCCTGTTCCTTAGTATACATAAACGGCCAATTACGTCAAAAGGTAAATGACGTCATGTAGACGAAATGAACGTCGCCACAAGCCTTTAATTTCATGATTTGTTTTTTACTTCCTGTTTGCTTTGATAAAAAACATCAGTTCAAAAACTTTTTGCGCTCATTATGGAAGGTTTTGGTACACTGTGACTTTTTGAACTAGGGTTGTCTCAGAATTATCGCGACGTCAAGGCAACCATAAACCACAGCGTTTCGATTTTCTTAATGAATGCAAGCTAAATGACGGGACTTGTCAATTTTATTTTTCATATAATTTAAATATTTTTTTGACAATAAATTAGCATTTTAGCAGGTGGTGCGTTTCTAAAGTCCTTCAGTATAAATAATTTGTATCCATCTTTGTGTGCAACACTTGGTGCATTATTAATAGCACATGCGTTTGAATGACTAACAAACATCCCTTGGATATATTTAGGGAGGTGGACAAGGGGTAAAGTTTCGAAGTGTTCAGAAGAAGAGAGCATGTTGAATGTTGAATATGTATAAATAGACAGATGGCTGAGAATGGGTTTGCTCCCCCCCCCCCCTAGGGAATTTTGCAGACATATCCTATCTTGTAGAGAATTGAAAGCAGAGTCTTTTAAGAGATGTTTGCACTCTGTGCTCCGGGGCGTTAGTCTGTAAGAGCCTGTAACATACGTTACTTAATCAAACTAAGAAAAAGTAAATTGAAAGTTTGGGCTACAAATTAAAGACATTAAAATATTTATTTTTAAAAATCATTCATATAGTCTGCATACTGGATATCTTAACTACATATGACAGCCATTTGAACAGAATTGCGGCTTCCTAAGGTGTCATATGCGTTACATAAATCAGATAACCCATTAAAATTTGCAAGTGTGGCTAACATCATTTACATTCACAATCTCTCTGTGTGTTTTGCAAAATGTTTTAACCATGTCGGACTAGCTTATGCAATAGGCTTACAGAATTTAAAGTTTGTTTCCCTAGCTTAAATATTTTTTCTGGAATAAGCAATTAAACAATCCTACCCCTACCCAGTTTTAAGGTGAAATGTTCGGTATTAAAACTAAAGTAAAAATAGTTAAAAAATATTTGCAGTTGATGAATGTGTTTCATTGTTTGGGATTTATTTGCTTATATGTAAAGACTCATAAATCTGCAAGTTTGTTGCAAAATTTTTAATATCAGAGGCTGTAACATATGTTACCTGGTGTAATAAATGGGCAAGCTCATTGTCTTTACGTAAGATATGCCTAAACATATTTTAATCTCCTCGAGGGAATTTTGCAGACATATTCCTTCTTATAGTACAACTCAAGTTGCATCGAATAAGGGATGTTTGCACTCTCTATGTTGGGGCGTTAGTCTGAAACAGCGTGTTACATGCGTTACTATATCAAATAAAGGAAATGTAGTTTGAAAGTTTGAGCTAAAATTGTGAAAAAACTTGCAGCTGTTGGATATCTTACATTGTGTAGGAATTTTAAACTGGCTCCTATGCTAAAGACTTATAGATCTGATAGTTGTCATCAAGTTTTAAAGATCAGAGAGCGTTACATATGTTAGCGTGATAAGTAAAATCATCAAACAGTATTTTGACATCAAGCTGAGTAAGGGCCTGCTCCATCCTAATCCCCTTTGGAATTCTGCAGACAAATCACATCTTATGTAACCGTTCAAGGTGCATTTAATAAGAAATGTTTGCACTCTGTAAGTCCGGGCGTTAGCCTGTAACAGCTTGTTACATATGTTGCTATATCAATTTGAGAATAAGAAATTTGAATGTTTGAGCTACTAAAAGAAGACATTAAAATTATCTAATAAATTGACATTCTTATAGTCTTTGTACTGAATGTCTTTACTACATATGGGAGCTGTTTTACATTAATATGGCTAACTGTGGTGTTATGTGTGTTACATGAACCTAATTATAATTTAAAAGCTATAATTGTGGCTATCGTCATTTAGATAAACAACTTCTATGACTTGGTTTCAAACTGTTTTATTAGATTTACAAACATATACTCAATTGATGAATAGGAAAAACAAGTTTGCTTTTCTATCTTAAATATATTGTCTTATAGGAGCTAATACACAGCCCTACTCCCAGTTTTACAGACAAGCTAATTTTGTTATTACTGTTGAAGTAAAACACATGAAAGCGATTACAGCATGTGGATATTCTTCATTTTCTTAGTCTGTCTTGCTCATATATCTGCAAGATGTCATTAAGTTTAAGATCAGGGCACTTAATGTGTACTTATAAGTCTTTGGTGCCAAAACACTAGAAATTATATTCATTTCTGATTATCAAGCCCATGGACTGTTTTTACAGATGTTATCAATGACCTTTTGGACACATTTCCTAATACTTTGCATATAATGCTAACTATAGAGCCACAAATAGAAAAGATAATTTTACATTTTAACAAGAAAATACAATAAATGAAATGGTCCAAACTATTTCTCATCGATTTAACACTCATGTTAAACGTTTGTCGTTGTCTGCTTTTGTAGTAATCATTATTATCACACGCCTCCATGCAACTAGTAGAATCATCGCACAATATTTCAATCATTTTCTGTTATTCAATTTTACCACCAGTCCACTCAAAATTGGTGAGCCATTATCAACTTTCCAATTTTGCCATTAATGGCTTGGAACATTCGGAAACTGATATGAATTCCTAATTGTTGGCTCTTTGAGTATGTGTTTCAAGTGATACTCTGCAAGTAGGAGAAAGACTAAAGCTTTACAAGGAGGAAAACTATGCCATTAAGAGCAATGAGTACCTGGACTGATGTAACTTGATATTTCTGTGATAAAGAATCATATCTTAGCTGGTTAACTTTTATAAATGTAGCCTTTCCATACATGCAACCCACATATTTTCATCTAATAATGTCTCTGCACTTATTATCTTTCCCCAAGCATTCAAAAACTTATTTGAAGTCTTAGTACTTCTGAAGTGCTGAAACCGAGGTAACTCTTTCCCTTCAGATAAACGAACTAGATGTATCACAGCAGGTAAAGCAATGAAATGCAGGATGAACAGAGCGCAAATAGACCCTTTCAATTCAATGATTCACTAAGTTTCTAAGATAAGAGCGCTTATTAAAGGATGTAACATATATAACTCGTCATAATAAATGAGCAAGGGCATTGTCGTGACATCTTTTTGATTACACAGTCAGAGGCAAGTGTTTTCAATTTCAGTGTTTTCAATGGATCATGAAATGAGGCACCTTATCGACTTGTTTACTCTGTATAAATCTTCCAAAGAGCATAATATAGAACTACTGGTTATCCCATTCTACCTATAGTCCACTTTCCTTCTTTTGAATGCAACAGCTAATGATATGGCTGCAAAAACTGAGAAATCATAGGTTTTACATTATTATAAGACATGCTTCAATGTACTGACATAAAAAAACAACCTACTGCAAACATAATTGATTGCAATGTCCAACTTATTCTTTCTCTTATACCAGATAACTTTCAAGGTGTAACAGAAATTGTTTCAGACGGTCTGCCAAAACCATCAAGAGTCAACATTGTAACTAAAGAAAACTTATAAAGTTCTTTGGGGGCAGCAAAAGACTATTGATCTAAGACCTGAGGACCTAAGCACCAAAAGACTGAATAGGTTCCATGGCAAATGATGCAAAAAAGCAGCCTATCAAATTTCTGTTTGACCAATGTCAGAAATCTTTAAGTATTCTTAGAGGTACACGGTAGAGACATAGATTTTGCAAAATCAGAGCAAAGTTATCATTTGACTAGCACGGATGCAGATGCAGCTTCATTTAGATTGCTCTTGCCACTTCACAGGAAGAGATATATACCAGAGTCATACTCCATTGTATTCATATATGTGAAATGGCATTAAACCCATATTTAATCAGGTGTTTGATCCCATGACACTGACATGCTGTTTCTGCTTTTGAAGAATGCTAAGGATTCAAGTTTGGCTGAGTCAAGTTGTTTGACGCTGGCACTGGTCACACATACAAAGAAAATTAAGTCTTTCGATGACAAAAGAGGAGGATCACACGAAATGCTTATAAGTGATGTTTGTCACAATTACCAATTTTAAAAAAAGTAATCTTAATTAATGTTACACATATAACACCATAGGAAGCTGTATATTTGTTAAAAATCTTTTCTTATGTATCAAAGGTATTCAGCATGCAAACTACATGAATAATTCAAATAAATAGATAGTTTTATGTCTTCTTTCTGTTTCTCAGACTTTCAATTCATTTATTCTTAAAATGATATGGTAACATGCGTATCATTCCATTACAGGCTAAACCCCTAGTTAATAGAGTGCAAACATCTCTTATTTGATGCAGCTTGAATTGTTCTTTAAGGTAGGATATGTCTGCACAATTCCCAAAGGGGTGGAGAGGAACAGGATTGTACTCAGTTTGCAGTCCTAATACAATGCCATGATTCTACTGGTTGTGATGAAATGGGTGATTATTTTGCCATAGAAGCAGACACAATGATAGACATTGTGAGGGTGACTTGATGAATAATTTTATTTAATAGGAATATTTATTTAATTGTGTCATTTAAATGAGAACTATTATTTTCTATCTATATGTCTATATATTTTAATATTATAGGCATACGGAAATATGTGATTAAAAGGTTATATATAACATAGGTAACACAATTCCATGGGCTTGTTATCAGCAATGACTGTAATTACTAAGACTAAGGCACCAGAGGCTAGAGATAAATAGGAAAACATGTGAAAAACGGTATTTTTCTGAAATATCATCTCTTACTTCCAAGAAATTTTTCTAGCTCATTCATTATGCCATGTAACATGCGTTACATACTTTAATAAGTGCTCTGATCCTGATGTTAAACTTGCAAATGTATGATTCTTTATTGCATTAGCAAGACAGTGCCAAAAATGTAAGATATCCAAGAGCGTCAAATATTTTCATATATTTTTCTTCAATAATAGATACCAAAATTGGATACTTAAAATTGGGGGTAGGGTTGTTTAATAGCTCATATAAAACAATGTATTTGAGATAGAAAAGCAAACTTTGTTTTTTTCTATTAGTCAAATGAGTATTTTAGTAAACTAAGATTAAAAACACTTGTAAAAATGCACAAATTGTCTGTAAAATGAATGATGTTAGTCACGATTTCATCTTTCAAAGGGAAATTTAATCTATGTAACGCATATAACACCATTGAAGGCTGTAATTTTGTTTAAACTGCTGCTTTTATCTAGATTAGGCATCCAGCTTGCAAACTACATAAGAAATTTGAATAATTAGATGGTTGAATGTCTTCTATCAGTAGCTCAAATTTGCATTTTGATTTTTCCTTAGTTTGTTACAGTAACATATGTAACAGGCTGTCAGAGACTAACGCCCCGGAGCACAGAGTGCAAACATCTCTTAAAACACGCGGCTTGAAATTTTCTTCAAGATAGGATATGTCTGCAAAATTCCCTAGGGAGGGGGAGCAGGACCTTTTTTAGCTCGAAGTCTGAAAGGGCGTGAAGAATGGAACAACGTACAAGCAAAGTAAGTAAGGGTGCATATGAATCGAAACAATCAAGCACCACACCCATCCCAGGGTACCAATGGGAAAGTGACTAACTCACAGTTAGACGCCACAAATGAGGGCCAAGAGGTCAGCCCTTTCCCAGCAGGTTACCACAAGGCACATTTAAACAGACGCGCACAAAGACATAGCAAACACAAGACAGAAAAAAACATAAAATATCCACATAAGAAGTACCTCCTTTGAACGGTCAGTAAAATATTTGACACCTATCTAGGACCATTTGTCACAGAGAACCCAAACCGATTTCTTTCGTTACATATCAACAGAAATGGCTACCAATTGTAAAACAATATGCAAATAATAAAAATAGACCCTTTGAAACTTTAGGATCAGTTAAGGCCAATTGTGAAATGTTCAATATCACATACCTTTATATGCATCTTTTAATCCTATTTAGAAATGGGCACTTTTGCAAACAGTTCAAACCCAGATGAAACGTTGAATAATGCGGTACTACATCAGTGTCTTCATTCTTTACTTAGACCAAAAACTCTTCAGAGAAAGATATACATTATTGTTCTGGAAATTATAACCCCTGACCCATCAATATATACAATGGACCATCCTGACTTTATGTATATAGCTGTATGGAAAATTCCATTGGTTTGAAAGGGTTAAGTGAAACACAGAATGTCAAAATAAACATTAAGCAGAAAAGCTCTGTCAGGTTTTCTTTTCTTACCTCTGGTAAGTACTTTGTGTAGTTAACGGAGACGTTCTTTTTATAGGTAAATTTTTATCTTAGATGGATCATAGATTAGATGAGTCCATGGTGCAGCATGCAAAATGGAAATCTGGATGAAATAACCTTTATCTTATCAGTTTTCAGCTCAACGTTGAAAACACGACCAGTAGATATTTGGTTTATAAATAACTGTTATAATCTAAGTAACGTTTACATGTTACAAAGAAAAATCTCCCAATCTATGATCCGTCTGAGGTCAAAATTTACTTTTACCTCTAAGTGTCAAAAGTTGAGGTGTTTCATGCGATAATGGCAACTTTATTCTCCATAAAACAAGTGAAGATCATAAAAGAAAGAAAGGTGGCAAAAATCAGGAATCGATACATTCAAGTACCACACCTGACCCAGGATACCACATAGGAAAGTGACAAAAACGCAATTTAGCATCACAAACGAGAGCCAAGAGGTCGGCCCTTTCCAAGCAGGTGACCACAAGGCAACAACAAACAGACGCGAAAGCATGACAAACACAAGACATAAATAACACAAATGATCCACAAAAGAAGTACCGCCTTGGAACGGTCAGTAATAATATTTTACTGGAAGACTTAAACTGGATTCCAGGCACCAACCTCACCCTTAGTTCAGATGTGGATCGAGACACATAGATGTTTGGTTTGCATGAACGACCCCTAACTTAACCATGCATCATCTCATAGAACGTATAAATCAAGATATAAAAAGGAGATAAAGAAAAGATAAAGACTCAACAGTAAATAAAACTGAATACTGGAGCAAAAGAAATCCAACAGGTAAACCCCAGTGGGCCTGACAACAGCCAAAACATCAAGCCCCTACTATCTCATCAATAGATAATTCTTTAAGTTGGAACTGCCAAAGAGTCTGAAGTCCGACCCACCAGTGTGCAATTAAAGAGGAAAGCAAAGTTGCCAACTGTGATTGGGTTGACCACCAAGCATGCAGTCTGTTGCAATACATTAATGCTATAGCCAATATTTTTATAGTGAGAAATTATCTTAATAAACTGCGCTGAAAAATTATTAGAGCCAACAATCTTCTTCAATTCATACACCAAGTCACCATAGAACTCAGACTCCAAAAGTCCTTGGCGCAAGAGAGATTTAAGTCCAACTTGAAATTTAGATATTAAATCATAGTATCGTCGATAAAATTTAGAAAATGTTTTGCTAAGTTTATGATACCAATAGCCTTGTTTAAGAAGTTTCTTAGGTAACAATTTAGTGTGAGTGTTGAAGTCAGCAACATGGCTAGGTGCTCTAGCAAAACGAATGAGTTGAGAGATATAGACCGAGAAACATCACCATCTAAAAATGGGAAATTGACAATTTCAAAATCAAAATCGTCACGTTTATCATAAATTCTGGTAGAAACAATATCATTAGAAATGGACAAATGCAAGTCTAAAAACGCGGCTTCGGTATCTAGGCTACAGACTGAAGGATTTAAAAAGTGAGTCGGTTTACTCCAAGGTATAACAAAAAGGTAACGATGGTTTCTTGTTCACTGAAGCGTAACACATACATTTCTGCTGTTGAAGGATTAAAAATGCAGTGTTCATAGTAGTAAGGGGCTGAAGTATACTGTTCAAAAAAAGAAACTTATTTTTTGGAAACGTTGATAAATTTGTCAAAAATGAAATGTTTGAGTATCTTGACACATATATATTACAGGAGTACTTATATCTATGCAATAAAGTTATTTTTGCCTCTTTACGCTTCACTGATTTCCGTTAGGTGGACAAATGACGAAATCCGATTATTGTGTAATTATTTCCCTCTTGATAAAAATATGTGCTCAGTGGGATTCACTGTGCAATCCTCTGCTGCTGTTGTATAAAATATTATTTTTTGATTTTATTGAAGCTATTAAGCTTGGAGCTGTATTAGGTCGAAAGATCCTTATTTCTAGTTTCCAGACCGAGTTGATGAGATAAGGAACAAAATTAATTTTAATGACTGTATCTGAATAAGCTATGTATAACTAACCTTTCAGTGAAAATTTCATCAAAATCGGACGAAAAATAACAAAATTGTGGAATTATCTTGGAAAAATTGTGAGTAAAAACGTTGGTTGAAGATCAAAGGTTCCCTCGATTTTACCAAGGAAAATCGATATTGCTAATGACTACAATACAATTACATGTCGTAGTTTTAATATTCACTATATCGTCTTCCGTACTTACATAAGCCGAAAACACAATTGGGGTAATACATGGTAGCGATAATCTATAAAATAAGCAAACCATATAAAAAGGATGACCAACTAGGAAATGTAAGAAAGAGGGCAAAGATTAGAAATCGATACAACCAAGTACCACACCTGATCAATGATACCACATGGGAAAGTGACAAACACACAATTAGACATGACAAACGAGAAACAAGAGGTCAGCCCTTTCCCAGCATGTGACCACAAGGCATCAATAAACAGACGCGTGAAAGCATAACAAACACAAGACAGTAAAAAAAGAAGTACCTCCTTGGAACGGCCAGTAGATATATTTTACTGGAGGGCTTAAACCCTCGGGGGATATTTTGGGGATAAAATTGGTACGGGTGTGCGAACCAGCTTTTTTAAACCTACCACAATCATATACTTGGTCTTCGAAAACAATGACCTATTCATATACTTGATTGAACAAAATGTTTACATATTCATATACTGTTCTTTGACTTTTATACCCTCTTTGCTATCCGTAAACAAAGTTCATAAATAGTAGCTTCACATTTTGGAATGAATATGACATGATTTCTCTTGTTTACATGTACCTCATCGGGGACGTTTCTAGGTATTCCTAATACATTTTTTCATAAATATTTTGGGTACGTAAGAATATTGGAAAAACTGAAAAACTTAGTATTTTGTGCAGATAAGTAATTGAAAATGTGCACTTATGGATTCACCATAACAACTTTTCAATATTGTTTTTCGTAACCTATATGTTATATTTACGAAACCTTTGCGTTGCTTCGAGTGCCTGTGAGTAGTGCAAAACAGCGTGGTCTGCTAAATCTGAAACCACTGTCCTTGGAGCTGGGGTTAAGAAAGAACAAAATTCAGCATATCTTGACAATTTTATTACCAAAAGGCCCCTTACGATCCAATTAAGCAAATTAATACCCACATTTTGTGCTTTTGACCACTTATAGCGTTTGAAAATCCAAAGTGGGTTGAGGAAAGTCAACGGTGAAAGCAGAGGCAACCAAATGATATATATTTTCACATGTAAAATACAACTTTTTATATATTTCCGCATTTTAGGATGTGAAAATATAAAAAAAAAATCAAATATATATTATATTTAATAAATATTTTCTTTGCATTTTATTACTTTTTATATAATAAACAATAATTAGACACGATACACCTGAACACATTACAAGCATAATAGGTATCAGTGTTTGATCTATTCAACCTGTTCAGGAGACAACCTTGGATTAAGCAAATCCATCAATAATTGTAACTTACCTGGATCAGAATAAGAAACACAAGAGATAAAATTATCCTCACAAAGTGTCAACACCAAACCGCCAAATTTCCCAAATGGAGGTCATCACATCCATGTTGTATTTTATTAGAATTTTGATTTCTGATTAGCTTTTGTCCCTTTTACAGATTATTAACTCCCTGTAGCGTCAAAATTATACCTGGTCCATCTGCTTGTGAGAATACAGCTTTATTGTGATCTACACACCTCACGACACACATTGTGTCAAATATAAAAAGTGTCCGTCATAAGATGTAAGTGTAGTTGGTCTTTGACCTTACATTCCACAGTCAAATTGGCAATTGGAAACATTTCTTTCACCTACAAACCATAGGCAATCATTGGCAAAATATGAACACCTGCGGTCAAAATCTAAAGGAGGGGTTTACAAGCGGAAGAACAGATTTTAGGTATATTTGACCTCGATCTTTGACTCCAAGATCATATTGGTGCCCTGAAATTCACACATCATAAACTATCATTGTGCAAAATATTAACACCATTGGAGGAAAAATGAGAGAAATTTACGTTGACCTAACCATAAATAAATGTTTAGTATATTTGACCTTGACCTTTGAAATCAAGGTCATAGCGATAATCGGGAACTTTGTTGTCATCTACACGCAAGAATCAATTACTGTGCCAAATATATCTAGGAGTTCGCATCTCAAGCAATTAACCGGCTGACGGGCGTTCAGGTGGACAGACAGACAGGTGCATGGACTGACGGATGGGACTGATTATAATATACCAGACTATAAAAAACAACACAAAAACGTGGACATAATTTGTCAAAAGTTCACAAAATGACACACGTAAAATCAAAATTTTAAAATAGAAGCATTATTTGTGTTATTCAGTATACTTCAGCCTCCAGCAAGCACATGCAAATTGTGTCAAACCCGTCAGCAGCGAAATGATGAATATAGGCATGTTTCTTCGATAAAATGCCAATTGTGTAATGTTATACTTTGGAGTAAAGCAAAATTGATTTAAGAGGGATATTTCTGTTATTTTATCAATTTAGATTAAAAGTAGGTCCTGCAAAAATGACAGGGATACAATTTCAAATATGCTATATACTATGCAAAAAATACTGCACATTACTTTTTCAGCTATCGGTAAGTCAATTGGGTGTAATTAGACTTTGTCCACAAAAATTATTACATGATATTAATAGGAACCTAACAAAGTCAAAAATGCAGTGTACTATACGCATAGCACATTCAATTAGAAAATACAGCATTCATACTTTTGGTAAGTATAGGTCTTCAAAGTATGCCTGAGCATGCTATTATGTATGATTGGAGATAATTATGCTTTTTACATAAACAAGTATGCAACATGCTGAGTGTTTTATGTGCAAAAGTCGAAATATTTCTCAAGAATCATTTTTTTTGTGTAGTATACTTGAGCCGCCACCAATCGTTTGCACAAAGTTTTGAACTCTTCAACGGCAGAATTGAAGAGGGCAAATATTGCTCGTTAAGAAAATATAATTTTCGTCATGTTATACCTTTGAGTAAAACGACGTCGATTTTTAAAGGGATATTTCAGCTCAGTCTGTGGCCTAATCAGAGATATTAGCTTTATTGAGTTGGAGCTCTGAAAGGTATATTTGACTTACCATATTGTCAAAATAAACGTTATTGATGTTTAAAATATCATCCAAATATTTGGCTGTAGTGTTAAAAGCGTCAATAATATCAGCCTGCTTATCATATAAAGTCCCTCTCATATAAAAAAAAGAATATATCAGCAACCAGGGGAGCACAATTAGTGCCCATACGATTCCCAACTATGTGTCTATACAACTTGGTGCCAAATCGAATAAAAATGTTGTCCAACAAAAAGGTCAGTGCATCACATATATTTTGACAAGACCATGCATGATATTTTGGGGGCTTTTTCCGAAGTGAAAAACGTGTTTCTGTCATTACATGCAAGGTAAGGAGAGCCTTCTCTATTGAAGGTTCTTTTAATAAGATCAGTAACTTTATCTTTAATCAAATTATGAGGTCAAGTAGTGTAAAGGGTAGAAAAATCATACGTAGACAAACTGGTCGCATTAAAATCTCTAGCCTTAAGTTTATCTAAAAACTCCATCTGGATTTTTAATATACTAAAATAGATTCTTACAGGATTTTTCATATACCTTTTCATTGTACTTAATAACATGTTTTACCAGCGGTAAGACATAAGGTTAAACATTTAGAATAATCTGTTGTTGTACAAGAAAATCTTGCTTTATAGGGTTTTTATGGAGTTTAGGTAACTAGTACAACGTAGGAACTTTGTCTTGGTTTTCTTTAGCTTTGGGCTGTATGACAACCATGCCCATCGAAAACCACCCTCTCACCCAAAGAAGCCTGCAGCTTATAGGCATTTGGTGTCAATGAGCTCACGTTTAAGAGTATAAATATAATACAATCGTCTAGATGTATTTTTAATCTTAACATACTATGACAAATATAGAGGATTATGTACTATTGAATAGAGGAAAAGAGAAGAAATTCGAGGATTGCCGAGCATTTTATCACTTTTTATCACTTATTCACAACCAGTTTAATAAATCCAATAACACAGGAGCATGCATGTTGGATTTTATTTATATACCAAGCAGCGTAGCGCAGTAGTTATAGCGAGTCCGACTGCAGAACCAAGGGTCATGAGTTCGATCCCGGCCCCATACTTTCGTGTAGATTGATCCTGAAATAATTTCTACGGTCATTCTCCTCCTTCCACTGATTCAATAAGGGTTGTTGTAAGTTACAAGCAAAAGTGAGTGCACGAAGTACTGGTTAAACCCTTTAGTCAAGCTTGCCTAGGAAAAAAGTATGGTTAGGTGAACTACACCATCTCGACATGACCATAGCTGTTGAATGGGGCGTAAAACATCAAACAAAACGAAAGATTCTATTTATCATATGACATTAGAATACTTTGAAATCTCATTTGGTGTGAAAGCGTTAATATTTTGTGCTTATGTATGAAACGCCATTACGTAACGTTAATAATTTTGTAAACCACTAGTGGTTTATGGATTTTAATAAATGGCTAGACGCGACGCCATCTGATTTTTTCCCCCAAAATTAAGGGTTTTATCATGTTTAAATGATTACTATAAGACCTCGATTTTTATAGTTGAGCCAGCACCTGGGATTTTGGTACTTATCGCAATAATGCTATTTTGTTTTGTTGATGCTTAACGTCCCAGTCAACAGCTATGGTCATGTTGGGATGGTCAGTTCACCTAACCACACTTTCCCTGTGCAAGTTTGTCTAAGTGGTCAACCAGTACTTTGTGCACATACTTTCCCTTGTAACTCACAACAACCCTTCTTGAATCAGCGGAAGGAAGGTGAGTGGCCGTAAAAGTTATTATATGATCAGTCTCCAAGTAAGTATGGGATTGGGCTGCGATAGAACTCACGACCACTGGATCTGCAATCAGACACGCATCTGCAGTCAGATACTTTACCGACTGCACTACGCGGCCTGGCTAAAAGGGTCATGCTGGCTAAATAGTCTAAATTTTGGAAAGCTTGTTTATTTTGGAAATAATGTTTATTTATACAAAGAGTTGTTTACATGTTTAAGGCCCTGTCACAACGACGTATAGCACCAACGTATGCCGACGTATCAGAAATTCAGCAAGTACGTTGGTATACGCTGAGTACGTTAGAAATAAGTTTTTAAAACGTTACGAACACGCTATTGTACGTTGGTATATGTTGAGATACGGCAAAGAGGTCCAACATTTTGTGCATTTATAAAAAAAAATACAGCGTATGCGAACGTACTGCTTCTATACGTTAGACATACGTTAGATGTACGGAGCAGGTATGCATACGTTAAGGTACGTTAGCACTAACGTATAAGGACGTATGAGAAAATCATCAAGTACGTTGGTGTACGCTGAATACATTAGAGATAAGTTTTAGACACGTTACGAACACGCTACTGTACGTTGGTATACGTTGTCAAACGGCGAATAGATCCCAAAATTTTGTGCTTGCATAAAAATCTTCAGTGTATGCCGACGTATTGTTTATATGTTAGGCATACGTTAGATGTACGCTACATGTAAGTTATGCATACGTTAAGGTACGTTTAGCACCAACGTATAAGGACGTATGAGAATTAATCAAGTACGTTGGTGTACGCTGAATAAGTTAGAGATAAGTTTTAAATACGTAACGAACACGCTACAGTATGCTGGTATACGTTGTTCTATTGCAAAGGGTCCCAAAATGCTGTACTGTTTTATACGTTAGACATACGTTAGATGTACGCTACATGTAAGTTATGCATACGTTAACGTACGTTACATGTACAATTCAGCATACGTTAGACGATTGTTGTGCATAAGTTTCTCATAAGTTAAGAACGCTAGTGATACGCTGGGCAAACGCTAATACAAGTATAAGTTATGTTACGCCAGGGATAAGTTATGATTAAGTTACTCATAAGTTAGACGCACGTTCTACGTTCGTTTCGCATACGCTTTGCATAAGTTCAGAGAGAGGCTTTCTCTGATTTTTTTTATTTGATTTCAGCGTATGCCAGCGTACTAGATATATACTTCATACGTCAGCGTACGTTGGCTAAAATGTTGTAGTGTGACAGGGCCTTTAGAATTTGGCCACACCAATGAGACCTAAAATAAAGAAATAATGCACAGTAAATGTAGAATTGTGTTTGACATTTGCCTCATGCTGTCTAAGATCTGGTACCTTATTGCAGGAACTGTGTACCATTTATCTACGGTAAGCTAGAAGTCCCTACAATTCTGATACAATTTCTTAACATGACTGAAATAGATTTAATTGGGATGTAAAATCTCAACATAACTTGACAACAGTGAATATCAGTTTGCTGAAACTCGGCGACATTTTTTCCAAATAGCACCACAGCACAACGTTTCATGACGACATCAGTTTGAAAAACATTGGGACCTCTCTCTCTCGCTCTCTCTCTCTCTCTCTCTCTCTCTCTCTCTCTCTCTCTCTCTTGCTTGGAATCATAGGAGCATTTAAAACAAAGACTGCTTTCTTTATATTTTCCTCTATTCTTTTCCCATGTAAACTTCATACTAGACAAATATTAAGTCAGCTGATGGCTATTTGGTACATGTACTTAACACAAAGCCAGCCAACGAAAATTAAGCGGGGACTATGCATCGACACAATTTCATTCAGAGCCTTTGCTTCCCCAAAAAGTAATGAAGATCAAGACCTAAATGGTTTTACAGATTATTTATCACAAGACGTTGCAAAAATACTAAATAAGAGCACAATCAAATCGCAAAATTGCCATTTCCCCAGCTTGCATACAGTCTGGGGCTACTATGGGCCAGCAGCGAAATGCCTTTGTGGGCCGATAATGATCCGCTAATATATACTAACTGGGTCCATGATTATTTTACCATGGCTGCAAAGAAATCTTGAAATGGCTCAGAATATAGACAACTTTGTATTAAGCAAGTACACATAAGAATCTTGGTTGCTTAAGCAAGTGCTTGCTTAATACAGATTGCAAATTTCATAGTCTTTTGGCATATGGGAATTGTAACCTCTAAGGATAGGTGATTACTGAATACAGTGACCTTCAAAGACAGCTCGTTTCTTAATTATTGTCCGCCACCAAACACAAATCATATTGACGTCGACAAATCGTCATGTCTATCAGGGGCAAGACGTCTTGTTAAGAAATGAATTCGATTTTTCAAATGTTCATGGAATCATGAATACTTTGGGTCTCTTGCAAAGTTACCTTTACAAGAGACCTGAAGTATTCATGATTCCATTAACAGATCAAAAAGTAAATTTATTGCTTATATTTACAGTTTATTATAAATATCTAATATAGAAAACAGATTTTTAATTTAGGAATTAAATAAGTTATCTATACTACTAAAGGAGCCCTTTGCGCTCAAAAACTCGGAAACGGTATATTTTACCAGCTTTTTTTCTACACCGAATTATTCAGATATTGCCCTCATTGATAACTTCGATCTAACCTTCTTTACTTTTATTTCGTTTTTGAGGTTTTTGATACAATTAAGTTTTAGATTCCATAATCTCCCATCAATTTTGACAGGGTAACGCCTTCTTTATCAACTAATGATAATGGACGATATCGATCTATGTTTTCATATTCTCCAAACTTCAACCAAAAAAGGCTGCAACGATTGGTCGTAAGGTGTATTTCCATATGTCATGCGGTCATACGTCACTTGCAGGGGTCAAAGTTGACACGTGATATGATGGTTATGAAAGCCATGACCGCATAATGCTGCCGTGTCCAATCTGCCGCGCCAGAAATCCAATTTCCCACAGAACAAAGAGGTTTAATTCTCTATTCATTTTTGCTCTATCCTCTGCATGAAATATTTTCTCATTTGCAAAATAAATAGGTACGTAATAATGTTTTTTTTTTTTGTATATAAAAATAGATTTCTGGCACGGCAGATCGGGAACGGTCATGGCTTTCATACCCGATAACATTTCTGCGCATGTCCACCTATTGGATAATGACCCGATTAAAAAAACAAAGATGGCTGCTGTCAGCTGGGTTTTTCCGTCTGGCTGATTTTCCACAAAAACAACAAGAGTGTTTTAGCGAAGATCATGACAGGTTTATCTCTGTCGATTCTGTCGGCAGAGAAAAGTCAATCTATACAACTTCCAACTTTTTCAAGTTGTGGTGCTCATATAAGAAGCGGCGATAACATTTTTTTCTGTTCAAGTTGCAACGACAACAGTATGCATGCAATGGCCCACTAGAGTCTTTGTGAATCACTCGAAAGATGCATTTGTATAGACATTTAAGCAGATTTCTTGGCCGATTACTTGACTTTTTAAGTGTTTGAGAGGGGTCTTGAATCTGAGCCTGTGGGTGGGGAAATATTGTTGGGGGGGGGTTAACGAATTAACGAATTCCAGGTGATTATTGGCGTGCATAGGGTATCATCATGCACCTGAGCCTTTGGGTGGGGAAATATTGTTGGGGGGGGTGTTAACGAATTCTAAGTGATTATTGGCGTGCATAGGCTATCACCCTGCACCACAGGAAGGGACATAGAAAGGAATGACAAAGTCTGTCAAAAGCTCATTGGTATTATTTCAAAACATTATCATTAAGTATATGTTATGAAAAAAAAGTTTTGAAATTGATTTAGATTTGGAGGGTCCGTAACTTACCGAATCTGGCCCAATTACTGAATCGGACCCAATCAAGCCCGAAAATGCCATGTTTCTCAAAAAAAGTTTACCTCAACATTAACAGCTTATTTTAATATTAACTACATATATACATGTAGGTATACCCTGCCTTTCGCTCATTTCTGGATTGTCAAAGTTCTGAAAATGAATAATGCACGAAGGTTTTGCTTGGAACATGAAATGCATACTTTTAGGGGTGAAACAACCAGGGTGTGTGGTTTCAATACTTAGTTGGCACCTAAAGTGTTATTGTTAGTCTATTTCCGGCACTTGCAGACTTTTTCTCACGATGTTCCTATATTTTTGATCACCATACGGGTACCTGTCGAATCAAAACGTAAATAATCCTCACAGCCTATAGGCAAATAAGATAAAACTTACCGGCCCTGAAAGCAGAGTTTTGAAAACTAAAATGCTGACCTACAGGCTACAGACCCCTTATATGTTGGGTGCTCAAAAGAAAAGTCTCTTGAGACGGTTTTTCGAGCACCCACAACATATGTGGCCATATGTTTTGGTTGAAAACAATTACAGTGTATCATACCGTTTTGTTTTTTTTGCGTTTCAAAGATAAAGGCTTTACAGTGGTATCATCTATCATAATGAAAGAAGATAGTTACAGCGAACCCGCGATTCGACGTGTAGAAATGCCCTGTAGCCCCGAACACACCAAACCACTGGAAACTCGACTGTTTTACCGAATCACACCTATTTTTTGTTTTTATGCACACATCATTTGAAACCATGCCCCGCTTTTATGCACAGGTCATTTGCAAAATTGCTACCATGTTTTATATTTTGGGTGCTCAAAAGAACCGTCTCATTGAGATGGTACTACATATGTTTTAGTTGAAAACATTTAAAGCGTATTAACCGATTTCTTTTTTGCGTTTTCAAAGATATAAGCTTTACAGTGGCATCGCTCGATTTCTGAAATTCGTGTAAACGTTTACAAAATCGTACAAGCCCTATTTACAACCATGGTTTTATATCTTGGGTGCTCAAAAGAACCGTCTCATTGAGACGGCACTTTTGAGTACTCACAAGATATATATTGGTTGAAGACATTTAAAGTGTATATACTGTATATCTTTTTTGCGTTTCAAAGATATAAGCTTTACATTGGTATCATTCGATTTCTAGAATTCTTGTAAAAATTTGTAAACATGGAAGTCCTTTTGCAACCACGGATTTATATTTATGGTGTACAAAAGAATTGTCGCATTGAGACGGTACGTTTTAGTAACTACAACATATGTTATAATTGAAAACATTGAAAACATTTAAAGTGTATATACCGATTTTTTTGTGTTTCAAAGATATAAGCTTTACAGTGGTATTATTCGATTTCTGGAATCCGTGTTAACGTTTACAAAAATTGTAAACAATTAACATGGTAGCCATATTTGCAACCATGGTTTTATATTTTGGGTGCCCAAAAGAACCGTCTCATTGATACGGCACTTTTGAGTCTGATACTTTTTGTTATTTCAAAGATATAAGCTTTTTGGTATCATATATTATGATGAAAGAAGTCTGTTGTTGTCTGGTAGTTAAAGCGGATGTATATACCGATTTCATTTTTGCGTTTCAAATATAAAAGCTTTACATAGGTATCATTTCTTATGAAGAAAGAAGTCTGTTGTTGCATGGTAGTTACAACGAACCCGTGATTCGACGTGTAGAAATGCTGTGTAGGTGCGTGTAAACAGAATCATTTCGATTTTTGGAATTCGTGTAAACCTTAACAAAATTTTGTAAACGTGTAAGCTCTGTTTGCAACCATGGTTTTATATTTTGGATGCTCAAAAGAACCGTCTCATTGCGACAGTACTTTTGATTACCCACACCATATGTTTGGTTGAAAACATAAATTTAAAGTGTATGTACCCATTTCTTTTTATTGTAATAATCACTGTCTTCATCAATAGTCGTGAACGATAACACAATTACCAAAAGAAATTGCCATGAAATTAATTCCCAACTTTTTTGACAATTAGGTATGGTCAAACAGTGCAGGCCCACATCAGACTGCCCCTACAGAAGCAGTCTAATCAGGGTCTTCACTGTTTGCAATTCTGCCAATATCTTTTATTCTATAAAAAAACCTTTTGGTTCAATTTTTGGCATATTTACAGCAAAGTTTAGGGAGTCATAAAATTTTGGAATATTACAGTAGACATTTTTTCAAAACTTTGGATTTAATGCCACATTTATTAATGCTTTAACCATATACACCACTCTTAACTGATGGGCTGCTAAACTCAATCAGTAGAGTGTTACTATCAACCAAGTGGCCATTGTTTCGATTCCTGGTCTTTCTTTCATAGAGAATGAATTTGCTGTATTAATTTTATCAATTATACCAATCTATACAGACAAAATAGAAAACTTTTATTTTTCCTGCAGTCACAAAATTTCGTATACTTTTTAGTTCATCTGAGCCGAAGGCTCATAGATGAGCTAATGGTATGTACAGGCATCTGTGGATCTCTCTTAAGCTGTGAAGCTCATTCCATATTTCACTTATAGTATCTAGCCAGCACAAGCATGAGTAAGACATTAAAATATGACCCAAGGTCTGCATCCCCTCAATATCTGGTCATCTGAGGGGAATGAATAAGCATTGGAAAAGGACTGAAGTTGATATGACAACTTACAGTTTTCATTGGCATACATATACGTTGGTTGTCGTACGGTACAGTCACTTCGATTAACACTATAGTAGTGCTTCTGAGTTTTACATATGTTGTTTCTGACAATTTAAAATCCATTGTTCGTGTTTAAAAGCAAATATAAAAGTGACTTCGAAACAGGTGTAAGCTCAAAAAAGCATTGTTTGTACATTTCACGATTCATGTTAAGATAGAAAAGAAAAATCACTTAATACGCGTCCCACCTGTATGGTTACCTGTACAAGTCATCCTTTCACGGGTACTAATCACTAATTGCCCCTGATTGGGGTGTGATAACAGTGCGCAAATGAAATCGAAAAATGTGTGCAAAAGGTATCATCGCTAATTGCAAAAAGTGCGCAAATGCAATGCGCCCATTATGCTACATGCGTTGTTTCGATCAAGATTCACCCTTGGGTCGTTACCGCCTTATTTTTGAGTTAGGTTGATAGAAATAGATAATATACTAACAGAGTTATGGCCCTTGATTCATATCACAATTTCGTTAGTATTTATCCTACTCTTTGATATTGAAATGCTAACATTTGTTCCCAATTTTAATATTTATGAGGACATCTGCCATGCTCAGCCGAGCTCAGAATACATTTCATCATAACCCGCGCTTGCGCGGGCCCGTTTCTAGTGTATTTAATATATAATTGTATAATCGGGTTAATCAGAGTGTGAAACAGAAAAGCCGAACAACCAGCTTGAACATGAACATCCAATGGAGCAAACAAGAGGCTTGGTTTGCATGTGCGACTCGGGTGTGGCTCGCTGTCAATCACAACACTAGTGTCACTACTGGCGAATGAGTTCGATGTTCGAAAGGTATTGCACGGGCAAGTGAGCTTTGCAGCTGTCGATCAATTTGTTGTAATTCATGAGGCTTTGAAGGGTTGCAAAAATCTAAACATTCATTAAAGGCTTGCTTTGAAAATGTAAATATATAACTTTGAATTGACATGAACACACTGGTTTTCAAAGTCATCAAGGCATATTGTGCTTGGTGACCTTGTGTGTCGACGTCAACGCAGCTTAATATTGGTGAAATGTTTCAGCTGATCTAGCAATAAACAATACACAGCCATTTTCACTTAAATCCTGCGATTTTATTGTTAACAGGTCGTCGTATAAATTTGTCTGACTCCATATACTTCTTGATGTTCGGCAGCTCCTCAAATCTCTTCAGGAATGCCAACAGCTTTGGGAAATCTTTCAAAGAATCTTCCTGCATCAGTATGTGTTGATCCAACATCTCATATATATGGAAGTCACACACAGTAATCTGAAAATAGAGTAATACCACACCGGGTAGGGGTCAATCAATAAAGTTAATACTATTGCAAAACGTAGATCAAAAATCGTTAGAAACTGAGTTTTTGATTGCCACAACAATGGCAATTGAAAAAAAGTTTCTAGTATTTTTTTATCCGCCGTCGTCTATTGTTTAGAGCATTTTTGATTGCTGTCTACCAGGTTTGAATACTGAATAACCGACTTAAGCTGACTTGTTTTGACCTAATTAGCTCACATGATCTCTGAAAGAACACAAGCTTGATTACAGTATAAATGAACTTGTATTTTCACTGTTGCAATGTCATTATTAATATAGAGGATCTTACACGAGTGATCATTTCATATGAAATTTATTAAACGAGCCTTTGGCGAGTTTAATAAATTTAGTATGAAATGATCACGAGTGTAAGATTCTGTTTATCATATGACCTTTTGAATGCGATTGTATCGCCTTCAAAGTTTGTATATTTCCATGAAAATTGTATTGCTGTTACGAACGTCGTCATCTCGCTGTTTGTTTCCGCCGAAAGTGTTATGTAACTGTGGTCATAGCACTATTTATGACATGACGTTATCCACTAAATAACAGTAATTTCATGTGATAAATGGAGTTATCATGTGGATGCAAACCAATGTGGATCTTGATTGGTACCAAATTGCTATCAAATCTATTGGGGCAGTGCCCCTTGGGTTTGAATAGTCTTATACCTAATAATTAAATATTACAGTTAAAACAAAAGTTAATTTGTGAAGCATTAAATTGTCTGCATTTATGACATAATGTATGCAATAAATCAACAAACCACTTTTCTAATGCACTTGCTTTTGTAACACGACGTTTGATTGGAAAACATCACAAATTTGCGACAGTATATGTAAATAGTGTGACGTCATTAATTATCTCATTTCGTTGAATGACGTGCGACTTTATGCGGCTTGAAACGCTCCAATTAGAGATGAGACTGCAGAAATGCATTAGAATGGGGATAACATTGTTCAAAAGTTTTATTTGGAGAGGTATATCATCGGATATACATGCGGAAATCACGTTTTATGGTTCCGCTCGCCATTAACTTTAACCTGACGATATACCTCCCTAAATGTAAATAATTTGAATACAGTTATCCCCTAAATGGTTTACAAGATTTGTTACGTTATGTAATGACGGTCTTAACAACGTCGGCTATACATGGGTGAAATATTTAGCTTAGTTCAAAGCACTTTTACTGTCATATGATAATAAATTGGAATCTAATATTCGTGATTCTGTATTATTGAATTTATTAAACATGTTGCAAGAAAAGTGATAAAAATGCTGTGCTTTAATTTATGAAACGTTTTGCAAAAAAAGCGATAAAATGTTTGGGAAGCATGGTATATTATCGCTTCTTCAACTTCATCAACTTGTTTAATAAATGAGCACTCCTGTAAGATTCTCTCTATATAAAACAGGTCAGCTGTATATCAAGCTATTGAAGATTTAAAATGAAATCTCTGGTTCTATAGACTCCGAGTAAATGAAAAATACTGTGTACTTCCAGACTGCAAAATAAACTCATAAAAGTGTAATCCTTACCATCAAATTATCAGTTGAATAAATGATGTACATTATAGAATAATCTGTTTCTGCTGAAGGCGAAGAATTGAATATCAAACGTGGATGATTTCTTTTCTTCTTATTCTTCACAAAATCATTCATTGCTATCTTTGCTGTTTATGACAGATACATGTACGTACATTTTTTCCTGCGAACCATGGATTATCACCAAGTTTCTTCTCATATAGCGCTAACACTGGTGGTATATTCTTGAAGTATGGCCCTTTTAATGATTCCTGAAAGACATTGCACTCTTGATTATAGTTGGGGTCAACATACAAACAACACAGGTCAAAATCTTGAAATAATTTTAAATAGTTGGTGAAATGGAGAAATTGGAATTTAGAAGAATATGCACAAACCCTTATCCAAAAATAGAATGTAGTCCCGAAAAAGTAAATTAGGCCAACCAGCCAGCAAATCTGTCAGGGTGGTTGGTTTATTGTTTATTTAGGTTACCTTAACTCGCATCATAAACGGTAGGGTTTGTTATTTGTGCTGTATGCTTGGTTTACTTTGTTAACTAATGAGTAAAAAGCAGTTCATCTGAATCGCAATACAGATTACATAGCTTGTGGTCAACATATTTCAGAAACATGAGAAATATTTTGTTTGTTTGTTTTGTTGCTTTACGTCCCAAGTCAACAGCTATGGTCATTGCAGGACGGTCAGTTCACCTATCCACACTTTTTCCTGGGCAAGCTTGAACGAGCAGCTAACCAGTACTTTGTGCACATACTTTCGCTTGTAACTGACAACAACCCTTCTTCAATGACTCAGCGGAAGGGAAGAGAATGACCGTAGAAATAAGTTCATGATCAATCTCCACGAAAGTATGGGACCGGGCCGGGATCGATCCCACAACCCCTGGATCTGCAGTCAGACTCGCATCTTTAGCCAGACACGTAAGTTTTAATGAAATGAGCACATACATAATCTTTGTTGTAACACAGTCTCACAACTCCATTTCTGAGGTCCATCACTTGATCTAACATCATGTCAACTATCGCTTTCTCTTCATCTGTACTCCCATCTACAAAATAAAAAGTTTTTTATAGACTTTTCCCTAATTGTAAAGGCGGCAACTTTAATATTCATATCTGGGCGTGGTTCGGCTATTTCATCTGCTAAGGAAGGGAAATAAGGTTGTTGTTGTTTTTTGCACCCTTAATTACTTTATTTATAATTTGGTAATAAAGAGTTAATAAGCTTTTGGGCCACAAACATGCGAGCATTTCATGAAAATCCTAACCGTATACACACCGAACTCATATCTAGATCTATTAGCCCTTAAAGCGCATAATCACAAAATGTATGTTTTTTGTCGTCCACTAAAATAATTGAAGCCTAATAGACAAACACTGCGGGCAGATGATACAGTTACTTTTGAATAAAACGATGCCTCATTTTCAGCTTTTACCTATGTCTAGGGATGACCAGTCCTAATTACGCATTAATGAGGCGCCGCCTTTACAATAAGCGAAAAGTCAAAGAATACTTCATTTTGATGGTTTTAACACAAATAACTATTACTAGAAAATTGATAAATGGCAACACTAAATTCAAAAAGTTTCCGTTGGCAAGATAAATTCAGGGTAGATAAATTACACATCCCAAAGAATGTAGTGAGTTTTCAATAAAAGAGGATAGTCAAGTTTGTGACAAACTGAAATTTAACTCCAGTGTTATCGTACATGTTTCGAAAATGACAGGTCTCTTGTTTGATCAGAACTGACACCCAATTGTTCTGTTTTTAGTGTGTTTTATCATAAGACCTGGGTTAATTAAAATATTTTGTTTTTATTTAAATTCCATATTACGTATTGGTGTTTAATTTATACTATCCTGTGGATAGAGTGGATCAGCTTTAGCTGATGCTGATATTAACACTTTTATGGTCATAACCTTTGATACAGTCAACTCAGGATGGTCCATTGTATACATTAAGGGGCCAATGGTTATAATTTCCAAAATATTGCATTCCTTTCCCTGAAGATCGATTTTGTCTTAGCAGACAGTACAACAGACCTTGATGAAATGCCACATGATGTGGCATTTCATCTGGGTCATCACTGTTTGCAAAGGTAACTGTTAAGGGTTTCTGGTCCTCAAATGTTTGTTTGTTTAACTCTTTGCTTTCATGAGTTTTTAGTTATCTAGGTGTTTTTGTTGTTGTTTTTTGTGTGTTTTTGTGTGCTTTTTACAAAATCAATTTTTCGGGGGGGGGGGGGGGGGGGGGAATCAGAAATACTATCAGGGTGTCAAACAGTTTGGAACCATTTAGTCATGCCTGATCTGTGTCCAAGCTATTTGCAAATGTTATCAGCAGACGCTTAAATTCGCTGCTAACAGAAGAAAGAGTAAGATGATACAGAATTAAGCATCTGACGTTAAAGAGTCACATGTCGAATTTTCAAATTTAACCAATTTCTATCCCTGAATATTGTTTTATTATTATCAAACAGTACAGACCCTGATGAAAAGCCAAATTATGCAACTTCTCTGTTTGCCAAAGTACATGTTTACTAGTATCTAGAATGAAAAGGGTTAACTTACCCAATTATTTTTTTTTTTGGGGGGGGGGGGGAGCGGGGGGACCGTATCCTGGCTAGTACTTACCCAGTTTATGTTTTCTTGCTATGTGTTTGAGAATGGCATTACTCTGTGTTATTTTGAGATCTCCATCGAAGTAATAAGGTAGCTGAATAAAAAAATGACAAAATTTTGAGAACCTTTTACGGTAAAATGAAAACAAGTTCATGAATTTTTAGACAAAGAAAAAAAAGATACTGCCATCTTTAATCAATATAAGCCTGGCATTTTTTTTTTGTGTGACTTAGGCAAATAGTGCAGACACAGATCAGAAGCTGCATCAGGGTCTCCACTGTTTTCTTGCAGAATGTTCTATTAAAATTTGAATAAAAATGAAAAATACCACTCAACACCACTTAAATTTGAAATAGACTATACCGATAGAGGTAGGAAAGTTAATTTGGCTTAAATGGGATAAGTCACATTTTACTGATACTATGTATAAAATAAGCGAGCATGACCAGCATATGAAACAACCACAGGCCAAAGATCAACCCATGGTACCGTGAGGGAGAGACACCAACCCATTGACAAATATATAAAAAAAATACACATTAACGAAAGTAAGCAAACAAAGAAACTATTTAAAATTGCCTTTTCGCAACACTAAAAACAAAGTTTAATTCGCGGAATTGCTGATATCACTTATAGGAACGGTTTGCATTATACACTTGTGCAGTTTAAAATCACATACACTTTATCAATACCGCGACAAAAATCTAAAAAAAAAGAATCTACTCAAATTGTTTGTGTTTGTTCCATTTTGCTGTGACAGCTACAGTTATTGTACGAAATATGACACAAATTTCATATTTTGCATAGGACTTCGAACAGTCTAAATTCAGGATTGCCCATAAAAATGGCCAGATAGTTTGAAAGAAAATGATATTTTTTCGTGGAAAAGGTAGGTTGTACAGCCCTCAAACTATCCACAAAAAGGCTTTTCACATTGGACAAGTACTGATTAAAAAATATGGGTAGAAAACTCTGTTTCTGCTGTTCAACATATAGGAATTCGAAAAAGTTTTTGGAGGTGCTTCCCACCCCCCCCCCCCCCCATTGATCAAGCTACTCTTTTTTGCATACAGTTGTAGTTTTACATTACATGTATCATATACAAATGGCAAGCTTGGTCAAAGGGGGAAGGCTGTCAAAATGCTCAAAAACAAATTATTATAAAAGCTAATAACATGTAGTCACAAATTTTGTACAAACCTGTAGCTTAACATCTATCTATAATGGCATGTATACAGTATATAGTTATGATACACCTCGGTGAACAGGTTAGACTGATTGAACTATAAACAGACCAGGGATTATTTGTGTGTAAGACATTTACAGATATTAGTCAAAAATTATGGACAACATACTTATTAATCAAAAAGAAATTCAATTAAATATTCTTGACCCGAATTCTATGCAAACGCCACACTTTTGTCTCCAGTTTTGTGCTGCAAACATTATATTTCAATGTCCTCAGATGAACACCTGACAAATCTTTGGTTTTCTGTGGAAAAAATGGTCACAAAAAATACCACCACACCCAAAACCCTAAGGTCCTGGAATTAATATGCAATATTTTCCAAATATATGTTTTTGCTAGGCGCACTGAATGTCAGGTTTTAATTAAAGAACAAAAATACAGTTGTCAATTATACGTAATACAAGCCACAAACTCTCAAATTTGGGCAGGTTTAATATGAGACTGTTCGAGGTCTTTTAGTTTTACATATGCGAATGAACAACTGTTTAAACAAGATATAGGAAAATACATTTTGAATTAAGTGGACAGTAAGTTAATATTTACGGTCAATATACAAATTTATATTGCATGGGTGAAAGTTCAAAATTTCCAAAATCCTGAACTTTAGAAAATCAGAATTTAAAAGTTGCTGTATGCCTCCAAAATATCAAAAATTCCAAGTTTAATGGTCGAATACCTTTAGATGAACTGAAACTAAATCTGAAAAGCTATTATTACATGCATAATTCAGCATTTTGAGGCTGACTTTCTATGGAAAGTCAGCCTCAAAATCCTGAATTCAGAAACTTTCAGCCATGATATTGATATATTTCATGAAAGATGATGTCTGATTATAGGAACGGAGAAAGTTTTTTTTGTTTTTTGTTTTTTTGGTGGGGGGTTCATCACGCATATGCACAAATGATAAACTAACATTTGGAAAATCTAGGCCCATTGATGCTTTGATACCATTCCAAGCTTCTCGACTGTAATCTGGGGCTGAAAATAAATGACAGAGTTCTACCAATCAATCCATTTTATACGCATTGTTTGCAGGGTTACAACACAACTATCGCTTTATCTTTAATATTTAGGATCAGACTGGCCCCAGTCCTTAAAACAATTTTTTCATCAATGTGTCATTTCATATACTTGTAGCCAGTCTAATTCTGATGACTCTGTTTTATAAGACAGAGCCATCAGAGTTAGACTGGCTACAAATATATGATATGACACATTGATGAAAAATTGTTTTAAGGACTAGAGCCAGTCTTATTTAGGATAATTTCATTTAACCATTTACTTTTCAAAAGTGTTCGGCCAATACTAAAACATGTTCACCAAATAGGCTATATTATTATATTGAAACATTGAAAGCAGACAGATCCAAGTTTAACCATGTTACATGTTACTGCATCAGCAACATGTATGATAGATGGACACGTTTCTAATTCTTCAACATCTTTGATAAGGATTATACCAAAAGTCCATGAATTACAATTGAGCCAGTGCATGAGAGTTCCAACAATGTGGTATGTGCGACCAGCAAAGCCTCAGATCAGCCTGTGCATACACGCAGTCTGATCAGAGCCTTTGCTAGTCGCTTGAGTATTCTATGATTGTTAAGCTACTGACTGAACATCATTTGAGTTTCTAAGCTTAAAGGGAGGCGGCAGAGGCTCGTCAGAATCTACACATGTCAAAATGCCACATTGTTAGGAATCACATGTCACGGCTCAATTATGTCATCGCTTCCCTGTGAAGGTGACCTGTAGTTTTCATGGTCAACAATATTATATAGAGGATCTCATATGAGTGCTCATGTTTTATTGAATTTATTAAACGAGTTGGAGAAAAGAGATAAAATACGAGGCTTGTCCAGCATTTTATCCCTTTTTCGCAATGAGTTTAATAAATTCAATAATACAAGAGCACGATTGTGAGATTCTGTTTATCATATGACATTAAGATTACTTTGAAACGGTATAATTTTGTCATTATGTACGCAACGTTGTTATGAACGTCACAACGCTGTTATGGGCGTCACAACGTTTCCCGAAAATCTATAAACCACTAGTGGTTTATCAATTTTATTGCATGGCGTTATTTCACTCCCAGACGCGACGTCATATGATAAAAGAATATTATACTATTAGAGAATATTCAGATGTTTTGTTGAATATGAATTTTATTTCACCGATTGAAGTGGAATATGTATATTCTATCACTGGCGAACAAGTACTAAGCAGTGTCTTGCTAAAAGACAAAGACAATGTCTTTAATGGGGATTGAACCTAGGACCTCTTGATCTCAAGTCAGGCACTGCAACATTGGGCCTTTATACTGGAAGGCATGCTGAATGCTATATAGTAAGGCTCTAGACAAGCTAGATAAGAGTCTGCAAGACCGATTTCTTATGTTATAAACAAAACATATGGTGGGTACTCAAAAGAACCGTCTTAATGAGACGGTTCTTTTGTGCACCAAAACAAAGTTTCGTGTTAAAATTGATGTATAAGAAAATATTCACAATTTTATGCTCATTTTTTTTGTCTGTTTGTTTGTCTGTTTAAGAAATAAATTCGCGCTAGCAGTGATTTGTTGCTTAATATATCACTGGCTGGAGGTCAGTCGTTAAAGTGAATAAATCATGAGCGCGAAGCGTGAATGATTTATCCACTTACGACTGACCGACAGACAGTGATATACACTGCTAGCGCGAATCTATTTCGATTCTAACACACAAAAAGATTAAATATATGAACGAATTCTTCATAATCTATAACGATTCCGCCATCTTGAACAGACTGTCAGTTTCCCGCAACTCTTGTTTAGACTGAAATGCGTATTTTACGTACATTTTGAACGTCAAGCAGCTGTAAAAACGACGTTACGCCGTCTATTGTCAACGTAACAACGCCGTATGTGATTGATGACGTCATGAAAATTCAAACTGGCGACCGAATGACGTCACGCCGGTCCGTGCCCTATCCGTGCAGTGATTTATCAACCAATAAATCACTGCGTTTTACCATTGACTATATAGGCGATGTGTGTTAGAATTAAGAAATAGATTCGCGCTTGCAGTGATTTGTTGCTTAATATATCACTGGCTGGAGGTCAGTCGTTAAAGTGGATAAATCATGAGCGCGAAGCGCGAATGATTTATAAACTTACGACTGACCGACATACAGTGATATATTAAGCAACAAATCACTGCCAGTACGAATCTATTTCGATTCTAACACATAAAAAGATTGAAAATATGAATGATTCATTCAGATTCTATACAGATTCCGCCATCTTAAACAGAGCATTAGAATTTCCCGCAAAAACTTTTTTGGACTGAAGCACGTATTTTTACGTACGTTTTTGACGCCCATTAGTTGTAAATACGACGTTACGCCGTCTAAGTATGATGTACGTGATAGATGACGTCATTCAAAATCAAACTGGCGGCTGAGTGACGTCATGTCAGTACGTGCAGTGATTTATCAATCAATAAATCACTGAGTTTAACAATTGGCTATATAGGCGAGGTGTGTTAGAATTGTTGTTTATCTGAGCCTATGAATGTATTGATGAAAACGGTACGTACCGTCGCCAACTTCATATTGGACATCTTCAAATTCTTCCCCTACGTAGTTCAGTAAGAGACGTATTGGCTGGGCCAGCTGGAATATAATATTATTAAAGAGACATGGCATGTGATTTCCAACAATGTGGCATTTTGACATGTGTAGACTCAGATGAGCCTGTGCAGCCTCCTTTTAAGCTTAGAAACTCCAAATGTTACTGGGTCAGCAGCTTAAGAGTCATAGAATATTCAAGAGACTAGCAAAGGCTCTGATCAGACTGCGCATATGCGCAGGCTGATCTGAGTCTTTGCTGGTCGCACATACCACATTGTTGGAAATCTCATGCACTGGCTCATTCATATTGGACCATTTACTGGTCCAACGTCTGCCAAACTGGTCCGATGCTGTCTGGGGCTAGTACAGAGTTCAGCTCGAGACTGCATCGCACCAGTACAGCAGACCTTGGTTAATACAAAAATTCTTGAAAGATGGCATTCCCCCCGTCCCCAAAATACTATGAGTTTAAAAGTACATGTACTTTGTTTGTTTGTTTGTTTGTTTCTTTCTTTGTTTGTGCTGGTGCTTTATGCCCCAATCAACAGTTTTTCAGTCATGTCAAGACGTTCCTGTATTGAAGCAATACTAAGCAGAGGATAAAATGCCTTGCCCAAGGACACAGCGCAGTGACTCCGATTAGGCTTGAACCAGCGACCACTCTATCACAGCAATTGCAATCCTCGTCCTTGAGTTATTCTATTGTCTGAGTTCCGCTTGTAGTTTGCCATTTTGACTTAATTTGGCCGAGTTGGCCTATTTAGACATTTTTTGCTTGCGGCGCTCTCGCCGCAAGCATTTCTGTCGGAATAGTGATACCCTCTACCTGGTTTGTCTATTTATATAAACAAACTGTTAGCATAACGGTCGTGGTTATTGGAACAAAATCGTTCAACGACAAGACAACTCACCGACAGCAACTAAAGACAGGGTTCGTACAGTAATGGGAAAACAGAAGTTCAGAACTTTTCCAGGACTATTCCAGGACTTTTTCATTTTTCAAGGACTCAATTTCTTCCCAATTTTGTATAACACAACGTTTTAAAGTGCATTTTCTTTTCAGTTAGAAGCGGCGAAATGAATAGGCGCACTCCATTTCTTTGATTCTGACACCGGTGATAAAAACCGGGACTACCACACAAATTGAATAGAATAGAATACGAGCTGCACCTCGCTCTTTGACGTGTATCAGTATTTTTTTGCGATTCTCACACATTCTTTTTAGCGCATCCCATAAATCTGAAAGGAATAGTTGAATTTTTATATTTTTCAAAGACTAATTCATATTTTCAAGGATGATTTGACAAAATTCCAGGACAATTCAAGAACAAAAGGCACTTTTTTTCCAGGACCAAGGCCAATTTTTTCCAGGCCTGTGCGAACCCTGTAAGCGCATGTCTCATATTATATGCCATATTAACCCCCAAATTCGATTTGTGGATATATGTTGTGATCATGGAATGTCGCTCACTGTTTTCATCTACTGTGACCTTGATCTCAGGAGTCAGTTCTTGAAAAAATGCACCCACAGCAGATCGCCTATTTTATTTATGGTAGCATTCCATATTTGGTATGTAGATACATCTTGAACCCTGAAGAGTAACCAAAAGTTTCCAGGTCACTGTGACCTTGACCTCTAGTTTCTGCTCTAGCAAGGTCGAGCTCAGAGCATATCTGAATATAATTTGAGGTAGGAATCCTAAATTTGGTGTGAGGATATATTTTGGGAGCATGGCGTGTTGCATACACTTCTGGGTCAATTTGACATGTAGCTTGTACATAAGCATGTATAAAAACACTGCAGATTTAGTTTTATAACTGTATTAATCATGCCACGATTGTCCAAACATGAACCATCTGGCACAATTGGAATGATATTGGCCCACTTCAAATCGAACTAAAGTTCCTACTAAAGATCTTACATAAAAGATGCGTGCGTACGTTTACACCTGAATGGCTACAGTTGCTCCCTTTTGATTAGTCGTCAAGTAAACAAAGTGAGTAGCCCTGTATGTCCCACCTCCATTCTTCATCATAGACAAAAAGGGGGTGCATAAACTGCACATACTACTCCAATTAACAATTACGAATAAGAGGGACCGCAAATAGAACACATCAAGGATTTATTTTGTAAAATAAAAACATTTTGACGCTATTGATAAATCTTCAACCCATCTTGCTAGATAGGTCTAGAGGAGGGAACCAGATAAGCTACTAGAGTAACGGTGCTCTGACCCACCGTTGATCTTCAGTAGGTTCATGACGTCATTATAGTAGCGACTATCGATGTTCCAATTGAACTTTAGTTACTATAGTAGGAACTAAACTTCGATTCGAAGTGGGCCATTATAATTGCCATCAGTAATCTATATAGAATTGCTACCAGTCTGATAATAAAAGTGGTCATTAATACGCGTAAAATATTGTAATCATATTTCTTTCTTTTCCAAATGGTTATGTTCATTACTCTATAACTGTAATTGTCTGCAGTAGAGTTGTATGATTATCAGAACTAAGCTTCAGCCTATATACTAGCAACAAATTAGGAATATGTTTATATGGGAAACATGAAATGACTATTTGAAAAGTTCTAGGCCTTTGGGAAAGGCGATCAACTATACAGCCCCTCAGAGATCGTTATCAGGCTACAGGGACAGTTAAATATTGAGGCAGGTCTGGCTAACCAAAAATGACGACCTGATGTTAAGACGGCATCTTACGTCAAGTGTATCAATGATATTTGCATCGACGATATCCGTTCTGGCTGGCTATCGTCAGTTCCAGACAAATAATAGGGCTTCGAGGGTAATTTGTATCCAGGTTTTTAATAAAAATATTTTTAACAATTACTTTAAATCACGTCTGATTCCTAGACAAATTTCAATTTGCAACTTTTGAATCTAAGGGTATTGCTATTCGATAGACTGTTGTCCTAACATTATTTAGGCTTTTATTTTGGCATGAAATTTAAAACATGTTTTGCTGACGTGTTGATGTTCATTGTTGCCAAAACTCAAAAAATTGATACATTGAAAATAAGTAAATTTTATTAATTTCATTTTTTTGCTTTTTTAAAGACCTTCAGTGTACGGTGCTAGGTCCCGCTTTAGATAACTGTTTGTGTTTTTCTTATTCCAAAAGAGTATCTTACCCACCCCTACTCAATAACTATTGTTAATGTTCGTCTATGACGTGGTTTTAGTGCAGTGTAAACAATAACCAAAGGGGATGTCTCACCCTATAGGAAATTTACATAGGGTTCTGCCCACGCATGGATTTTTATAATATTACGCATAATGATTGCCTCACATATAACTATTCTATTTGTGATATAGTTTCCCACTTACCTATTTAAATGGTCAAAAAATGACATGTTATGTAATCGGGCATATGCTTATGAGGGTACCTTCAGTTTAAGCCGCCCTTAGCTCTTATAGTTTCATATATTGTGTTCTAATTACTTTTAAAACTATCTAAGGTCATCACTGAATAGATATGCATAAAACAAAAATCAGTTTCTGTAAAGTTAAATTCAGAAAAAATTGATTTTGTTTGGAATCATGCCCAAATTTCAGCTTCATAATATTTTTTAACAATTATGTTTTAAAATTTAGGCATGTTCCAGTTCTTGTCAACCTATGAATTTACTCTCAAATTAGGCTATACATATATAGATGGTATGCTAAAATTTTCAAGAAAATCGAAGACCGGTAACATGTTGTCCTAGAACTTTGAATGTTACAAATCCAAGTTCTCAGAAATGTAAAAAAACTGATTGTTGTTAATGAATAAGTGTTCCGTTAGTTTAAAAGCAAGTTTTTTTGTTTTTGCTTTCTTCAATAAGAAAGATGGAATATCCAATATTGTTAAAACTATTATAATAACATAAATACTGATCACTTAGGGAGAACTTCACCTTGTCCAACTCCTCATAGAACAGTAAACTTTGATAATCTTCATAATACGGTTTCAATACTAGATTCACTCTAATAGAAAGTCATTCTCCATAATTCATTCATTTCATTTGTGTCAGGGAATAGCTTGTTTCATCATTTCTTGATCATCAACATGATAAAATAAATATTTGATAAATATTACAACCTTATATAATCATATATCACATTCTGCACACTTTCATACTTTAAAACATGTTGCATACTTTCCTGCGTGAGCAAGACAGAATCTTTAATGTTTCAAAGCTGTCATCCTTAATCCAATACTGACCACATAGAGAGAAATTCACCCTGTCAAACTCCTCTTGAATTAGTTAATGTCATTAATCTTCACAATATGGTTTTATTTTGTTATTCACTTTAATATAATGCCAAAATACAGTATTCACCCATTTTATGTAGCTGCGGGATCTATTGCTTTATTATTTTCTACCACAAAATGCTGAAATATTTAAAGAATACATGTACCAAACTCTACAATCATAGGTGCATACACTCATATTCCAAATCCTGTAGAAAGTCAAAGAATCAAATGGGATAGAAAATTTATGTCCACACTATTTCAATAAAGTTTCATCTAGTACAATCAGATCGCTCAAAGGATAACTGATTCCGTGATTAAATTGCCATTTACTTGACTGAGGAACCAGTTTTGAAAATACATCATGGAAACTCCAGATAGTGTTAAGCATAAAACTACAAATACAGAACATATTGAATGTATAAACAAGTGAAATTGCAAAAAGGGTCTGACGGTATAAGAAGAAATTACAACGATCAGGAACTGAGGTAATTGACCAAAGTCTTGCCCTTGCAATGGAATTGGCAATCAATCAAAACTTGAAGCCAATATTCAACCCGAGACTAAAACTACAAATATATAATACTAGGAGAACACTAAGAAAGTAGAACCTATGTGCAACTCTTTCCAAAAAGTAGTAAAATTGCAACAGAGTTTAAAATAAAGTCAGTGCTTTCAGTTAATTAGTTTAATTGTGCATCTTGGTATTCAATGAATTGAAAAAAAATGATGAATTCAAAACAGTCATAACAATTGCCAGATATTAAATGCCTGTGCAACAGTCAGCCAATGGAACATAAAGAATCCCAACAAGTACCTGGTATTAAAATAAAAATCAATACCCTAGGCTATTCCAAACACATTGACATTTTAGGGGAAAATCATGCATAACAACTTAATATCATATTAAACAAGGATAATACAAGAATAATTAAAAGGGTTAGAGACACATGCCATTGTAGGAAGAATGAATGTCAGTTACATATTTGACACCACATATATGTTTACAAAGGAACAAAATAAATGAAATCAGCGATCAAATGCCTTGCCTCGTCTAGCACTATTTGGGACTGCATGAACCGTCAATTAAGACATTGGTATGCAAATACAAACCAAAATACATTTTAGACACATTCGGCGAAGGGATCACAGCACTGAATCCATTAATTAATGTGTTTCAACTTGATTTTGAGACGTTTGAATGTTGCAGACTTTTTGTGTGCTACTCTAATTGATTGTTAAAGCTATACAAGTCTCAGATTTGTTTCATTGTCAAATTAAATATGCATTTGTACACGCATAGCTTTATATTATCGATGTTTATAGTATTTTTAATAATAAAATTGCGAAATTACATGGTTCCAGAACAAAACTAGCCTCAAACATTAAATTATGATAAATATCAAAAAATGACCTACATGTATATAATGTGTTTTCCTGCACTGTTACCGGTTTCAAAAAATCTCGAAACTTTCTCAGTATACAGAAGACATGTGAGGCAAATTTTATAGGCAGTATCATAGGTTGACAAGGACAGGAACATATAGAAATTGTAGACGCAATTTGGCATACACATGAATTTCAATTATATTTTTTTGAAAAAATTTTACTTTAAGATTTTGTAAAAAAATTGTGTGCATGTTTGTATAGGCCAAAATAGTATCAAAACAATCCATATTGAGTCCTTTCACTATTCCAGCTTAAACTGGGTGAGATCCGATAAAACTGATGTTTAAAAATTGACAAAATATTAGACAGGTGTCATTGAAAAAAATGGAGTAACACAAGGTGCTCTCCTGAGACCTAAAATGCACTATTGAAATAAATAAATGCATTTTTATAGTTGATAGGTCATAGGTATTTACCACGTAAAACTAGATGAAAATCCATGCGTGGGCGCATATAAGACCTCCCCTTTGGAGGTGTTCCCAACAAGGTACACATGCTGTTTTTTCAGTCTAGGCAAGCCCTCTTTTAAAAAGGAAAATTTATTTCCATTTAGGTTGCAATGCTTAAGGCGGTTGGATTAGGGATTATGCAACTGACTTAATGACAGCCGGTAAATATTCTGGCAGTCTGTGGCGCCCTATTGTCCGTATAACAATGGTATAGACAGGAGAAAGGATTTATTGTAAAATTATTACTTAAAATCGACTTTATGTGTTAACTCAATTTTTACCTGAAGTATATCCATTTGATCGGATTTCTTGCGCGCGCTTTATATGCATTATGCGCTGGGGCCGCGGCACACCGTCAATAAGACTGAAAAGCATTGATCGGATTTCTTGAAATTAAAAAGAAAACCGCACAAAGAAAAGTACTTTTGCCGAACATATTAAATATACTTGAATACACCCACTGTCAATCTCATAACGGGTACATGCATTAAAAATAATTAAGACATGTAATATGCCATGACAAGTGCAAAAAACGGCATGCATCCCAACAAAGACTCGGATCAGCCTGGGTATACGCTCAGTCTGATTAGAGTTTTCACTATCCGCATGAAGAAACCTAGAGCCCGGCAGCGAATACACGGCTCTGATTTGTTTGATGTTCAGGCTGGTCTGAGTCTTCATTTATCGCAGTTTGTTTTGATTTGGCTCAATTAAAGAATCATCTCTCATTATTCGTCTTCTGCTGATTTTTTTTTAATTAACCTTTAATGAATGCCATCAAAGTGTCAAGTTTCAAGTTTCAAGTTTATTATAATTTTCTCAGGTTTACAATAGCAAACAACATGAGATGCATGTACAACAATTTAAATATTTCAGTATGGCGGTAACTTTACAGTTGGACTACTGACAGTGGTTTACCTTTCGTGGATTTAATTTATATAATATTCTAAAGCATGTCTGCAACTGTCACCAGTCCAAATGTAGTTGTTGTTTTACATGGTAGAAATACTAGCTCACAGCAGCTTTTATAAATGCCTATCAGTGCTTTGGGAGGGTACAACTGCTTCATTTTTTAAAGCACTGGTTTCTTTTCTCTCGTTTTTTTTTTCTTTTTGTCGATTTTTTCATCAATGAATGTTAATACTTTGAGGCGACTAAATTTATTACAATATTTAATCGCCTCAAAATAAGTCGCAAATATTTCTTCCAAATACAGATCTTTATCTATATGCCGTTAGCTAGTATCATCAGAGTAGCAATGACGTATCTTGACCTTCATAGGTAAAATCTACCAGCTATTTTTATTTAATATTCAAAATCATAATTTGATTGAGTTTGGCTTTGTTTTCTAAGATTTTTCTCTTCCCTGGTGTTTAACGTTCGCTCGGGATATTTTGATTATCGTTTTGACAACGGGGTAAAATAGAACTTTCGTGGTAGGGTATGTTTGTAAAGTTGGTCATATTCAGTTACTTCATTGCTATCTGGTCACATTTTTTTAAACATGAAATTCTAAGAACAAATACAGTCGTACCATTTTCAAATATTTTGGTGGCAGCAAAATGACTCAAATGAATCGAGAAAGGAGCTTTATACTCATTTTCCCCTCAGCTTTGTCCGCCGTTAACACTGTCCAATCAGACTAATAAATATGCATGTAGATTTCGTGCATTTCTAGGTTCGGCTTGACCTGGATTTTTGTTTCATTCATTGTTATGTTTTTACGTGGCATAATTGCCTGGATTTTAACTCTGTGATTTGAGGGATATAATCCATAATTGTTGCGTAAGTGAAATACATGCACATTTGTCTAACGGGAGCTCTTTACCCATTGTGTACGGGAAACCCCAAAACGGGCACTTTTACAAGCAGTAAGGACCCAGATGAGATGTCGCATAATGTGACATCTTCTCAGGGTCCACACTGTTTGTAAAGATAAACAAAACATATCCAAGAAAAAGTATTACGGGCCATCCCAAGGCGTCTACAAGTTTGTTGTGTCAAATCAGCTGTATACAAAAGGTCAAGTCATTTCGTGCAAATTTGTCATAGATTATACATGCACCGTTTCTTACCAGAGCTGTCTCATCGAGGCGATTCTGATTAGTATTCCAGGAGGGAGTCATTTAATTAGAGGTGATTTGGGGTAGTTTTGCATATAAAAAGTAGAATTAGGTCATATACATAATGCACTTCACAATAAATATATGTATGCACATCATTTCTCTTCAGTACCGTCTCGTCGGCGATTCTGACGAGAACCAAGATGTGCTTGACTGAATCGTCTCACTACTAGGGTACAGTATTTACAAATATTTTATTTATGAAAATAGTCAAATAATCAGTCGGAGTCTACGGTCGGATCTACTCACCAGAATCACCTCTTTGAGGCGATTTTGGCGGGTCTCCCAAGAGGAACTCGTATGATTATGATGAATCAGTTATGGATTTGAAGAATTAAATATCATGTGAATAATATGAAGAAGCCGTAGGGTATTTATATGGATATACATTAGCGTTTGGCATGCCTCTTAATACTGCTCCAATAAGTGGACCTCTAACCCTTTTCATTCTAATGGAACATCTCATACATATTAGCACAATAGGTAGCATGGTATGGGACAGTCCATTATGTGATTAATGGGTCACGCGTAGAAAGATATGAATAACAGGATATTTATGTCCATATTGACAAACAGTGCAGACCCTGGTGAAATACCATCTTAGACGGCACTTCATCTGGATCCTCACTGTCTGTCAAAGCATTCATTCCTCGGCATTCCGAACGAAAAGGGATATTATTGCCATTGTTTGTAGATTGACACTTTATTCAGAATGTCACAACATATAGTCCATTCAAGCATTTTACAAGTTTTCTGACATAGTAGGCTTATCGGATTGGTAAGCCTGCAGATCAGTAAACTGTATCATAGAGAGGGATCAGCCTCCATTCACTGGCCTTTTCGAAACGAAACAAAAGGCATGTGTGAAAAGACTTGTAGTACGTTTACAAACAATCTAAAAAAGGACTATATATTAGAAGTGCTGGGCTTGGGGTGGTTTCTGTGGAAGCTGTAGGTATATGAAAATGCAGTGGGTATGTACCGGCCCATTGATAAGCTGAATCTAATTTAGTAAAACAATTGGTCCTTTGTACAAGAAACATGTCATTATGGCTTGTATCCGAACAGGAACGAAACGATCATGATCAGCCACAGAGGTTAACCAAAACTGTGAAATTTTAAGCTAAATTTGATCATTTGTCTTTACATGGGGCGAACAACCAAAGCACCGGCTGGGTTTGCAGTCTAGCAGAGCAGTCTGTGCCTTTGTCTTTCGCATGCAAAAAGAAGAAAACAGCGACAACAACAGCGAGTTAAAAAGATCAGCTATTCAGTAAGAGACGTTCGTCATGAAATGTTTTATAAAGTGACATAAATCTTTGAGTTGTTTTCGATTATCAGTATTCATGAGATCGTGGTATTTAAGAATATTTGGTCGTTTGTAGTAGTATGGTTTTACTAGTTGTGTGCGATGTTTGTTGAATTTTTTGCATACTAACAAATAATGGTATTCGTCACCAATGTCACTGTTGCAAAATGTGCATTTTCGTTCGTGCAAGTTTATTCCTGTCCAGCGGCCAACTTCGACAGGTAGTCTGTGGTTTCTTGTGCGAAATGCTAGAAAGCGTTTGGCTAGATTTTCTGGCAATAGTTTGAAATAATGACCACGTTCAAAAGTTGTTTTGAAAAGTCGATAGTTATTTCCGCTGCTGGTGGAGACATTTGATAATTGTGACCAGTGTTGTATGTATTGATCTTTCAATTTTTGTTTAAGTGCCAAATTTAACCATTTTAAATTTTCGCATCCTTGGTCGAGCCATATACCAGAAAACCCAAGGGAACAGAGTAGATTTTCGATGTTTCTGACCCAATCAGATTTTATTTGTTTATTCATGTGCATTGCGTATGTGGCCATATAAATTTGGGATGATATTTTAAATGTTTCTTTATTCTCAATCAACTTGCACCAGAATGATAACGCTTTGCTTTGAATTTCAACACTTAAAGGCAGTATTCCCAATTCTCCATAAATCATGTATGTTGGTGTAGATTTTTTTAGGTTAAACAAATATTTCAAAAACTTCAAATGTATTCTTTCGATGACATCGCAATTTCCACATCCCCAAATCTCGCTCCCATAAAGCAATATTGGTTTAACTGTTTTATCAAAGAGGTCAATCTGAATGTCACTTGGAAGACCGAGAGTTCTGCTTTTCTTTAGTAATGCAAATAAAGCTTTGTTGGCTTGCTCGGCTATGTGTTGTTTTGCTGACTTAAAGGAGCCATTTTTTGAAAGATAAACCCCTAGGTATTTATACTCATTTACATTCTCTAAAATTTGTCCTTCCAATTTAAATGTTGTTTTTGTTGTCCTGCTATTGAAAATGAGCACTTTTGTTTTTTGTACATTTACTGTCAGGTGCCATGTTTTGCAATAATTATTGAATGAGTCCAATGTATGTTGTAGGTCAGTTTCAGTTGAGCTGAAGAGTACTGTGTCGTCGGCATAAAGGAGAAGTAGGATTTTAAGATAAACTGATATTTCATGTGAACTTTCATTTATTGTGATTCCATTTACCTGCTGTGTCCTTAGAAAATGGCTTAGGTCGTTTAAGAATATAGAAAATAATATTGGGGACAGATTTTCTCCTTGTCTTACCCCATTTAAACAGAGGAAGTAGGCAGAAGAGACGCCATTTGCAATGGTTTTGGATTTAATATCTTTGTAAAGGTTTTGAATGATAGTGAGACATTTTCCGTTTATATGATGTTCACGTAGTTTGCTCCAAAGTCCTGGTCTCCAGACAGTGTCAAAAGCCTGTTTAAAATCCACAAAACAACAGTACACTTTATTTTTATTTGCACGTGCTATGTCTATCAAACTTTTGATTATAAAGATGTTATCTGCAGTACAATAGTTTTTCCGAAAGCCTGCTTGACAGGAGTCGATGATATCATACTATTCTGTAAAATCTTTTAGTCTGTTATTTAGTATTAGAGTGAAAAGTTTTCCTAAACAGCTAAGAATTGTAATTGGTCTATAATTTTCTGGACAATTTGGGTCACCTTTATTTTTATATATTGGTTTGATAATGCCTATTGACCAGCTCTCGGGTATTATGCCCGTGTCAAAAACAAGGTTGAACAGTTTGATATAAATAGTAATCATTGTATCTGTCGTAAGTTTCATGTGTTCATTTTTTATATCATCGATGCCAGATGCTTTACCATTTTTAAGTTGCTTGATAGCTGTGCGTATTTCTGTTTCAGTGATTGGGCCATTTATTTCCAAGTTTTCAGAGTTTAAGTCTTGAGTAGATGGTTCTTGGTGCGCCGGTGGTGCCCTGTTTGTGTTTTTGAAAAAATCATATAGTTTGTCTATTGGAGCATTACAGTCTGATTTTGTATTTTCAGAATTTAAAATTTTCCAGTACTCACGTGGGTTTGTTGTTCGTAGTTTCCTAAGTTTATTTATACGTGTTAATTTCGTGTTCTTGATGCATGTATTTATTGTTTTCTTATATGAAATGCTAACAGATTTCAAAAATTGCTTGTTGTGTTCTGTTTTGTATTTATTGTATAATTTTCTTGCATAGTGATATAAATTTCTGGCCCGTTTACAGTCTATGTTGAACCATGATTTCTTGTTTTCATTGGTGTCTTTATGTTCTGGGGACTTTACCTTGCCAAATGAAGACTCTGCACAGTCAATGAAAAGGCTGCCTATGTCATTTACTATAGTATCAATATCATTCTGACAAATTTTCTGTTTTTTGTAAAAGTTTGTCAAGACCGATTTGTACTTTTGAGGTATCGTCTAAACTGAAATTTTGTTGAAATATATCTGTTTTGCTATGATCCCACAATTTGATATGTTCAGTTCTTGTGTGTGATTCTGTCCCATTATTTACATTTTGGCCTGTGGGTTGTGTTGATAATATTATGGAAAACCGTTATTTGTATACGTTACGTCCCAGACAACAATTGTTCAGTCATGTCTGGACGATTTCCTGTCTTCGAGGGTTGAACCAGTACTGATTTAACGCCGTTCCATTTTCGGCAATCAAACCGTCTAAAGATTCAGATCAGACTCGATATATACACATTATTATAATAGTAACTTGATCTGGCGTACTGTATCACGTCGAGTGGATGAGACCATATCATCGGATCATCCGAGACGCGAAGCGTCGAGGGTGATCCAATGGTATGGCCTCATCCACGAGACGTGATACTGTACGCCAGATCAAGTTACTCTTATAATAATATGTTTATTATATACCTTTATCTGGCATTATTTTGATTTTATAAATTGGTTCAGTCTTTAATCCAGAAAAAATGCGGGAATGTTTGCCATTACAAAACGTCACGTCATATTCACGTCATAATTATAATATGACGTTATGTCATCATGTTTTCCGTCTCTGGTTCCATGCTTGAAATTTACTTTCCGTAACGTCGCCGCAAAAGCAGGTAACCGACGTTAGCCTCGTTTTAAAGGATAGTGATATGGATTCAGAAAACCTCAGTTCGTTGATCCGGCTTTCTGTATCAGATGGCCAGAAAACAGACAGTTCTAAAGTCGTATCATTTATAGGTATATAATAATATTTCATGCCAAACTGGTTGCGAGGTCTATCAACATGCAACACCGGCAGGTAAAGTTTCCAAAGCATTGTGTGTTTGTTAGTTTTCATCGAAACACATAGGTCTGGTATGCTCGATCCGCTTTACTACCAGCTACGTAGCCGGTGTGTTATGAGAGATTATGACACTATCGAAAGACACCGGGCCGCGTAGCGCAGTCGGTAACGTGTCTGGCTACAGATGCGTGTCTGACTGCAGATCCAGGGGTCGCGAGTTCGATCCCGGCCCGGTCCCATACTTTCGTGGAGATTGATCATGAAATAATTTCTGCGGTCATTCTCCTCCCTTCCGCTGATTCATTCAAGAAGGGTTGTTGTCAGTTACAAGCGAAAGTATGTGCACAAATTACTGGTTAACCGCTTGTTCAAGCCTGCCCAGGAAAAAGTGTGGTTAGGTGAACTGACCGTCCCGCAATGACCATAGCTGTTGACTTGGGACGTAAAGCAACAAAACCAACCAACAACTATCGAAAGACGAAAAGACGTACTTTATCCACTGAGCTAAATGTTAGACGATCGAACTATCAAAGGTTTTGTATCCTTGATGCATACTAGCAGAAGACGCGCATCATAGCATAGATTTGTAATCAGATCAGGCCCGAGGACTGACTGATCTGGATCTAAACACCATGGATCGTCTGATCAGATTACTCCTAAAAGGGGACATTCTGATATGGGCTCATATTGACTTCTAAAGACATCAGCAAATTAAAAAGCAAACGACATATATCCTAAATGATTAGATAATTGTTTATCACATTTATAAATATGGCCTTGCATGCGCGGATCCTGAGAGTTTTTTTTCAGAAGAGGTCCAATTTTGACTACGTTTTTTTAGTTGATGAGGGGAGAGAGGATCCAAATACCACTATAAGCGGGCCATCATCGGCCCGCCAGCGAAACGCCATTTAAATGGCGTTTCGCTAGCGGGGCGATGGTGGCCCAAAATTGAATGATGGTTTGGTAGCTTTTGTGATTTTACATGGGATCCGGACCAGTATTGCTAAGAAACCCTATATTTTGTGATTTTTCAGGGGGGGGGGGTCCGGACCCCCTGTCCTCCCTCTGGATCCGCGCATACCTTGTAAAATGCTTTATCTTTCGTACTGGGCCATCACACGAGATAGAGATATTCTTCAAACGACCTTGGCATGTTGGGCAGCTTTCCAATTTCGAGGTTTTGGTACGTGTCGCATATACAAAAATGCCTGAGCTTTTTGCTGCTCGCCAATAAGATTCTCGCGATCTGATCCTTTTCTGAGCCTTATTGTGTTGCGAGAATGACTTAGTGCGCAGTCTCGTCTGATGGTAGTCTGCTCGGTGAAACGACTAAGCCAAAGAATTCTGAAATAAGTTGATTGAAGTGTCATTTGAGGGGCATAACTTGATCATACTTAAAAGTAGGTACCTTTTCAACTGGTGTGTGTTTATAAAGTAGGCACCTTTTCAACTGGTGTGTGTTTATCTTATGTAAACATATGTTGCGCGGTCAAGACGACATCAGAGAGATATATATATATACTGAAGGACTTTAGAAACGCACCAGTTATATATTCGCTGTCTCTTCCACATGGTTGATTTGAGGATGTTTTCTTTATCACTTTATATCCGCTTACACAATGGACCATGATTTGCCATAGTTTCGATTTGCTAATGCGGTTCATTCTGACGTCACACTGACGTTAGTGTTTTTCAACAATTGTCGTCTGACAGCTGTAAGATTAGTTCAATTTAAAAGCAAACATTTTGAGCTGGTAGCCAGATGCCTTAACCAACCGAAAAACAAGAAAAGTTTCGGAAATATTCGGAAATATTCGTTTAATTACACTCCCTGTCGCAACGTTTCTTTGCTAACGTCAGTCTTAATTTTTCAAACAGCAATAACAGGCGGATGACGTTCGTGTATGTCGCGATACTTTTGTCTTCTACACACCGGGTTGCGGAGTATCTTGTTGCACTAAAACTTTTTTATTATTCCTGATCCTTTGGATATAAACAGCCAATTACGTCAAAAACAATAATGACGTCACCTAGACGAAATGAACGTTACCAGAGGCCTTAAATTTCATGATTTGTTTTTGTCTTTCCTTCTGCTTTCAAGAGCAAACATCGGTTTGAAAAAATTTTTGCGCTCATAATGGAAGGTATTGGTACTCTGTGACTTTTTAAATTTGGGATGTCTCAGAATAATCGCGACGTCACAATAACCATAAGCCACAGTGTTTCGATTTTCCTATTGAATGCAAGCTAAATGAAGGGACTTGCCAATTATATTTTTCACATAATTAAAAAATTACATTTTGACAACAAATTAGCATTTGAGCAGGTGGTGCGTTTTTAAAGTCCTTCAGTGTATATATATATATTATATACTGATTTAAAAAAAATAACTTCCCTTTATTGTACGCAAAAATGCATTATTGTACTCATACACTGATAGGGGGAAGTACAGGCAATATGGGCGTCACGATTAGTATCAGTGGCATGACACGCACACTATAATTATAATATATTGACGTCTGCTTTTGTCGTCTGCTGTAAGGTTTAAGAAGCCTCTATGACGAACATTGTGGACCCAGACTAGATAGAAGCAGTCTGATCTCCGTCCACGCTGTTTGCTCGTCAGAAATGTTAGGCAATTACTTTCGGCAGACTACTTCAGCAGACGACATTTTCAGATGCATTTTTCGGGTTAAAATACCTATCAAGCAATCGAAAACTTTTTCTCAAAAAAAATCTTTACCGTGTATGTGAAAAGCCCTCGTGATATTACGCTTAGCCGGCCAGTCACGACTTTTGTCGTCTGCTCCTCTCATCAGCTTCTTAGGAAGCCTATATTGCAAACAATAAGGATCAGACTCGCCTGGAAACAGTCTGATCAGTGTTCATATTGTTTGCTTGTTTGCTAAAAATCTAGTCTCAAGTGCACTTGGCTATAGGCAGCAGATCTAGACGTAGAAAGCAGACATTATTTTCTACAGACCAAAATGTTGTCTTGCGATAGGTATTCGCTCGAGCACATCCAATTAATGTAACAAATAAATGTACTGAAAACATTTAAGATAAAAATTTAATAACTTACGCCACGAATCTTCCAGTATCCTAGCGTTGGAGGCATTCTTTTCAGGTTCTCTTCAAACTTCAGAGTAAAGTTTTGCTATCTGTCATACGATTATATAATCAGATAACTGGTTTAAATTCACACTGCTAATCCGGGTAAAGTACGGATTACCCGGACCGGGAGTCCTTCATAAGACAAGCCTTCCCTGCTGTGGATTCAGTCCCATACCGGATAGGCGGCAATCAAAATGTTCTTAAAAATCGACGAACGCGGATCTCAAACTGCTTGAAACAGTGTTTCCGATATCCATTTGTCGCCAGTCTGGCAATCGAAAACACTGTTTCTAACGATCGCCGAAAGTATTTACGTTTTCAAAATGCGTCTATCCGGTGTGAGTCCAAAACACTGGAATAGCCGTACATGGGCGTTTTAAACCTTTTTTTTTAATTTTACCAACTCGCCTGCCAACGCCCTTTTCAAATAGTTTGGACCCAGATCAGGCCCTGGATCCAAACTGTTTGACACTCTGATGGTATACCTGATAGAATATTTTGAAAATTTAAACAAAAAAAATGATATAAATTCCGCTCAGTTGTCGTACTTACGTCACACAAGCCATATTTGAATCAAGAAATATATTTTTTTTTTAAAAATATAATCGGCTCAGATTAAATGGAATATATCGTTGATCATTATTTTACCTTCGTAAACAGAAATATCATATAGACCAAGACTGTGACCAAACATGGCCACTCTAGAAAACATCGGACGTCTGTTGCTATATGCAGACGGAAAACACGTAGACCGGCAGACCGACAAACAGACAGACGGACGGACGTCAAGACAGACGGAAATTTTAACTCCTATGTCACACTCTGCTAGATACAGTGGTGATAAAAATAAGAGATGACAGAAAAACTTAAAATTACCCAGCATGCAAAGAGTCGTGTAAAATACCATTATTTCCTGTGTCGATCCAAATGTATTAAACAAAAGCAAATAATGATAAATAATGATGAACAAATTGTATTTTATGCCGGTCAGTTATTCTATCCCTCGCCAGGTCGTGAGAAAACCTGCTTTTCAAACTGCATCGATCTACGCAGAACTGCTGTTCACTTTTCAGGGGGGGGGATAAATTGTTAGCTATGTATTTGCTAATTCCAAATTTTCAATAACTCTGGTTTGTCTCTGTAGCTGAACATATTGGTCTTACCTGATCGCGAACCTCGATATATTCGTTATGCAGTATTCGAAATCGCGCTGGTGACATGGATGTGCCTTACCCTTTGTGCCTAACCCTTAATTTAAAAAGGATTAGCGATTTTAACGAAAGTAAAGAAATACTGAAATAAGGAGTTGTGTTTGTGAACGACTGTGTCCACCAATATACTTAGACAAGTATAGTGAGATAATAAGGGTCAAAGAAGGTCTATGTAACATTTATGTACTAAACTACCATTACATCATTTGTAAATGGTAGACGGTTTTCCATAATCAATTATAATGATATGTACTGAACTTCATCTGATCTGATTTATGTCATAGCTTGAACTGAAATTAATTGTGGCATGCAATATGTTGGGCAAACTGGCCGATCTCTTAAAACTAGGTTTCGTGAGCACTTTTGTAAAATGAAAAACCCAAAAATATTTGACACGTTTCTAAATCGCCATTTCAAAAATAATGGTCATTCACCCAGTAAACTTATTATTCAACTAGTTGAAAAAAAAAATTATATATGATCCAAATTCACCATCTAGATTAGAAAAAATATATAAAGAGACATGAACACGCCTACCAAACGGTCAGATGCTCAACCGCCGGTTGAGCGAGAAAAACAATTCGAGTGTCGTCCGGTTGAGATTTCGAGGAGCTAAAAAGGTAAACAAATGTTGCATGTTCTGTATATTATAATTAATATTTCTTGCTCTAGGAAGAGAATCAAAAATCGGGGAATGTCATGCAATCTCTTATGGGTCCGTACGTTTATGGTGTAAATAGGTCAGAGAATTTTTTCCTTTTGTCAGATTTACTTTTTGCGTGAGGAAGGTGTACCAGAAGCAGATATAAACGTGTAGAAATTCGTGTTGTTTTTGGGCTGTGTATTCAATTTTATGACGTGCTCGAAGGTAATATATACAGGCCTGATCAAGACTGAGATCGGCAACTGGAATTCAGATGGTTATTTTCATCGAGCTTGTGTAATATGCGAATATTCTTGGTGGAAAGTCCCGGAAAAATCTGGTTGAGCATCAGATAATAAAAAAATGATAAGAAAATTTAATAGCTTCATTTGTCGTTTTTTCGCACCCCATAGTCAAGATAACGCATTCAGTCTGTTACATGGGCCCGTACCGACATACTACATGTATTACCAAACTTGGCGCTACAAATTCTTAAATTCTTGAAAAAATGCCCAATAGCAAACTATATGTAATAAAATATTTTTGCACGAATATAAAGTCATATGAATGATCATGCACTAAAATACAGTTATAAGCAATTTTGAGGTTTGTTTTCGTCAAGAACTACCGCTCTTTCAGATTTTCTATGGCTACGCAACCAGGCACTCTGATGCGTATCCATTTTTAATCTGAAAAGAGTGGTATTTCTTGACGAAAACAAACCTCAAAATTGCTTATAACTGTATTTTAGTGAATTTCGGTCTATCTATCTATCTCTTCATACGGCATACACCCTCAAATGAGTATTACGTGCCGGGTTCCCGCGACATGCGTTAAAAGTAAAGCTGACAGTAGGAATGAATTAAAAGTGCATAGTGTTAGTGTATTATACAGTGAGAAAGTAAAGTGAGGATAAAACAGCAGTATTGTAAATTTATGGTTTTGAGTGGCACACCTGACGAAGCTGTCTAGATCCGTCAGGGTTGCGATAGATGCCGGGAGACTGTTCCACTGAACGACTGTAAGAGGGTAGAGTGAGTATTTATAGTAATCGGTCCTGGTGGATATTTGTCTGTATGCCAATGGGTGTGAGGTACGGGAAGCACGTGGGAGTGGTATGACATATGAAGGGAGAGGTATGGCTACATAGCCATATATGATCTTGTAGAAGAGGATCAGTCTTGAATCAGTACGCCGCTGCTCTAGGGTACGCCATCCAAGTTTTCCTATCATGTCTGTGACGCTTGAGTAGGGCGAATAATCCCCAAGAACCCATCGAGCTGCTCGTCTCTGGACACTCTCAATTTTTTGTATGTCATCCTTAGTGTGGGGGTCCCATACTGGAGAAGCGTACTCCAGCTGGGGTCTGACAATAGCCTTGTATGCATTTTCCCTTAGTGAGGTGTTTTTTGTTTTAAGGTTCCTCCTTAGGAAGCCCAGTGATTTATTTGCATTGTTGGTAATTCTGCTGACATGGGTCTTCCAAGATAAGTCATTTGCAATATCAACACCCAGATATCTGGCACTAGCTACCGCCTCAAGGGTTTCACCATGTAGTGTGTATGTTGTTGGGAGGGGAGAACGTGACCTGGTTACATGTATTACCTGGCATTTGCTGGGGTTGAATTGCATATCCCATTTGATTTCCCATTCCTGGAGGATGTCTAGGTCGGCCTGTAATTGCTCAGAGTCAGCTAGTTTGGATATGGCTAGGTAGGCTGCTGTATCATCAGCAAAGAGTCTTACCTGCGATTTAACCTTGTCCGGCAGGTCATTTATGTAGATCAAGAAGAGGATTGGCCCAAGGACAGATCCCTGTGGGACCCCTGATGTTACTGGTACTTCCTCGGAACAATCCCCCTCCAGAACCACAGTCTGTGACCTACCATTTAGGAATGCGCTGATCCAAGATAAGGTTCTACCTCTGATTCCATAGTTGTGGAGTTTCAGGATAAGCTTTGCGTGGTTCACCTTATCGAAAGCTTTGCTGAAATCGAGCAAAATAATGTCGGTCTGCTTACCTTCTTTTAGGTTCCTATGGATTTCCTCAATAAGCATGGTCAGTTGTGTTTCGCAGGACCTTTTAGAGCAAAATCCATGCTGGAGATCATACAGGATCTGGTTTACGTCAAGATGTTTCACAACATTGGATGCAACTATGTGTTCAAATATTTTACAAAGTATGCAAGTGAGGGATATGGGCCTGTAATTTGCAGGATCGGACTTTTCTCCCTTTTTGAAAATGGGTGAAACATTTGCTTTGAGCCATTCAGATGGTAGAGATCCCTCCTCCAGGGACTTGGAGAAAATGACTTGCAGGATTGGAGCAATTTCAAGGCAGAGTTTTTGCAGTAGCAGAGGTCGGATTTGGTCGGGACCAGGTGCTTTATCCGGCTTCAAGCCTTGCAGTAACTTGATGATGCCATTTACTGAAATTTTGAGATCCGGCATATTTGGATATTTGTTTCTGATGTCATCAAGTGGTTGTGACATATCCTGGCTGTAGTTGCCTGCATCATGAAGGTCTTGCACCTTTTTTTGACAGAGTTGTTTCAGTTGTAGGGGAGACTTTGGTGTGAAGACCGATTGAAACTGGGCATTGAGCAGATTGGCTTTCTTCACATTGTCAGTACATGTCTTACCATTTTCCTTCAGAGGTGCACTACCCTGACTGTCCTGCCTACAGTTCTTGAGGTAAGAAAAAAGTTTTTTGGTATTTGGGCGGGCATTTTCAGCTGGGTCAGAGTCATCGATTATGCCAACAATGTTGTCAAGGTAACTACTGTGGGAAGTTTTGATCATGTTATCAACTTCATACTTTACCTTTTTGAACTTTTGTCGATCCTTATCTTTCCCAGAATTCTTTTGTACCTGATACAGGTGATCCCGTAGATTCATTTTTCTTCTTAACTCTTGAGTGACCCAGGGCAGGTTTTTCTTACCTCTGAGAGTTTTGGTGGGGACATGGGTACTTACAATTTGGTCAATCTCACCTTTAAACTCCTGCCATAGTTGCTCTGTATTTTTACCTTCACAGGTGGATAGAAAGGATGACTGGAATTCTAGCATGGCATGCCTCATGCCTTCCCAATTGGCCTTCGAATAAATACGAACAGTCCTAGGTTTCATTTTTTGTATTGTTGGCCTGAGTTTGACAACTGCAATGACAGTTTCATGGTCTGAAATACCTGGTACTACACTGACAGTATCAACAAAGGTGGGGTTATTAGTCAGAAAGAGATCAAGAATATTGTTTTCTCTTGTGGGGTCAGACACCATTTGGGTGAGACAGTTGTCATTTATAGTCGAAACAAAATCCTGGTACATATCTAGATTTGGACAGTTTTGTTTGATAGAAGGTTGGTTGTCTTCCCATAAGAATTTGGGGTAGTTAAAGTCTCCAAGGACCCATACGTGTGACTTAGACTGATCAATTCGGGCTAGGGATTTTGTAAGTTCCTCTGCACTTACCTGATCATGTTCTGATGGGCGATAGTAAGCAGCTATAAGTAATGGTTTTGCCCCAACTACCTGTACTTTTGCCCAGACAAGCTCGCAGTCTGTAGCAAGATGGGGTTGCTCCGTTACTATTAGTCTTTGACTTACTAAGATAAAGACTCCACCACCTTTATTTCCAGGAGGCCTATCCTTCCTAATTGGGGGATTGAAGCCAAGGGATGAGGGGAATACTTCACTGTCCAGGATATCCTTATGCAGCCAAGATTCTGTTCCCACCACTATGTCAGGGTTATGTTGTTCTAACAAAGCATAAAACCGTGCACGTTTCTCTACACTCTGGATGGACTGGCAATTTATGCTGAGAACTTTCAGTCTGCTGAATTTATTTATGGCTGAGGTAATATGATCGCATATACGGTCACATATGATCATTCATATTATATGATTAGGTCTACTATATTTAACTTTAATAAAATTGTAACTGATATTAATATAGATTCCAATACTCCTGACTCCTGAGATAGTCGAAATTCTAATTATTATCTCCCCCTGCAGGGCATGTGATTACAGGTAATCTAAATGTCATTCCTGACGCTAAAGTTCGCAATATTATTTAATAGATTTCCCTCTAATATTGACTTCCCTAAATGTCGTAGAGAGAACGCTGCTTCTTTAAATGATTCAGTAAGCGTTGGTGTAAACGAGAAAATGTGAACCTGATGCATTGAAGGAATGGAAGATTAACATTTTTAAAATTATTGATACTCGCATTTCATTCTACTTTTGTAATACACATCTTTTACCCCCTAAACTTAAATCTTCTTTTCCTAATCTTAAACGAGGTATCAAGGGTTTTCATATGAACTATGTTTTGGTATCAGCAGATAAAGCTGCTGAGAATGTTGTAGTTGTTTGTGATTGCATGATTAATACTCTTAAGCGTGAGCTTGTTCGACACCAATGCCTATAAACTGCAGCCTTCCTTGAGTGAGAGGGTGGTCGTTGATGGCATGGTTGTCACACAGCCCTACATTTTGGTGTCAAAGCTAAAGAAAACCAAGACAAAGTTCCTACGTTGTACTGGTTACCTAAACTCCATAAAATCCCTATAAAGCAAGATCAATTGCTAATTCTAGTTCTTGTACGACAACAGAACTTTCTTAATTGTTAACCTCATGTCTTACAGCTGTTGAAAACATGTTATCAAGTACTGTAAAAAGGTATATGAGAGATCCGGTAAAAATCTATTCTGGTCTATGAAGAATTCAACTAAACGCTAGAGATTTGACCAGTTTGTCTACTTATGATTGTTCTACTCTTTTCACTACTTTACCTCATAATTTGATTAATGATAAACTTGTTGATCTTATTGAAAGAAACCTTCAATAGAGAAGGATCTCCTTACCTTGCATGTAATGACAGAAACGCATTTTTACTTCGGAAAAACCTGAAATTATCATGCATGGTCTTGTCAAAATGCAGACATTTTTGTTGGACAACATTTTAATTCGATTTGGCACCAAGCTATATAGAAAAGTAGTTGGGATTCCTAATTGTGCTCCCCTGGTTGCCGATTTATTTTGTTTTGTTATAAGAGGGACTTTATGATGTCTCTTTCTGGTGAAAAGCAGGCTGATATTATTGATGCTTTTAACACTACAGCCAGATATTTGGACGATATTTTAAACATTAATAATGTTTATTTTGACAATATGGTAAGTCAAATATACCCTTCAAAGCTCCAACTTAAACTTGAAGCATATCTTGAACTGTTTTAAAACTCGTTTGAACTGTCGAGTTGGATTAAAAATATGCGTTTCAATATGAAAATAAAAAAGTAAACAACATTAGTTGCGAGCTATAGGGCCAATTACATACTACCCCTTTGTTCAGTTGTTGGCACAAAACATCACAAATACTGCAGATCCGTCAACATGATTAAATACGAACAATAGCTCAGGTCTTTATACATTCTAACTGTCACCCAAGCCTATTCAGAAAAATCATTTTCTGACCTGCTTTCGAAAAGTTCCAACTTTGGTAACACATATAGCAATGTTTATTTGTTTTGTACAGTGGACGTCGTCTTGGTGACTTTTTAACATAATTAAAACTGAAATTCAGCTGGAAATTAGGCACACGGACTGTTTATGTTAACAATACATTTTTTCTTAGATTCATGTTGAAAGTATTCTTATTATGTAACGTCATAACTTGTAAAAGGCGTCTGATTCAAGGTATGATTACGAACAAAGTCATTATACCCTCTTTTTTCTTTAGAAAAAAAGGTATATTAATTTCGTGTCAAAGTCGGTCCGTCGTCCGTCTGTTCGTGCGTACGTACGTCCGTCCGTCCGTCACGTTTCTTGTAAATGTATCTCCTCCTAAACCGTTAGAAGTAGCAACTTAAAACTTTGTAGTTGAATAGGTCACATGATGTAGAGGGTACTGGGGAACATTTCGTGTGACCTTGACGCCAAGGTCAAGGTCAAAGGTCAAATATTGAATTTTCTTGTAAATGCATCTCCTCCTAAATCTTTTGACGTAGCAACTTCAAACTTTGTAGCCGAAAAGGTCACATGATGTAGAGGGTACTGGGCAACATTTTGTGTGAACTTGACCCCAAGGTCAAGGTCAAAGATCAAATAATGTATTTTCTAATATATGTATCTCCACCTAAACGGTTAGACCTAGCAACTTTAAACTTTGTAGCTGGATAGGTCACATGATGCAGAGGGCACTGGGCAACATTTAGTGAAGGTCAAGGTCAAATAATGTACTTTCTTGTAAATGCATCTTCTCCTAAACTGTTGGACGTAGCAACTTCAAACTTTGCAGGTGGAAAGGTCGTATGATTTGGAGGACACTAGACAACATTTGGTATGACCTTGGCCCATAGGTCAAGGTCATATAGTGTATTTTTTTGTAAATGCTTCTTCTCCTTAACCATTGGACATATCAACTTCAAACTTTACAGGTGCATAGGTCATATTATGTTGAAGGTACTGAGCAACATTTTGTGTGACCTTGACCCCAAGGTAAAGGTTATAGGTCAAAAAGCGGGGATTTGCGATGGTGTACCATCGACTTCTGCTCTAGTTAAAATATGGAAAGATGAAGAAAAAATGTGTACAATAATTGTGCTGATGGGCGCATTTCTCACAATTCGTAATTTTCTTGGATCAATTGGAAAGAGATTTCAAGGCCGTGGATTGAGGGACGTAAGCGTCGAGTCCAGTCATTACAGAAGGGTCAATAGAAGCTGTACTCGAAGATAGACAGTACAACAGGCAGTCCGGCTCTACAAGATATATAAAGCGCATCAAAGATTGATCTAGAATGACAATGTCGATTGTGACGTTGTCACTTTTCCATTGAAATCCTGGGTCAGGAGTGGTGCTTGATTGTATCGATTCCTGATCTTTGCCCTCTTTCTTAGAAGGGATCTTAATCTTGGATAAAACGTTTACAATTCATTCCGAGGATAGTCAGAAGCTGAAAGAAATCAAGAATGGGGGGATTTTGAAGCTGCCTATCAGAAGAACAATTCGAACAACTTCTCAAAACCAAAAGCTGTACAAGAATCTTTCAGCCCTTCAACAGATAACAAAATATACTGAGCTATGATAAAGGATCGCTACATATTTGGATTTATACCTGTTGATCAAGTAATTGAAGAAACGGCAAACAAAGACACACAGACAGCAGGGAGGCACGAAAGGATTCAGTTAAGTGGTACAGCAGAGTACTTTGTTTGCAGAATCTGAGGGAAATGGTCCATTGAAAGCCTCTGTGTGTTTCTGAAGCAGATATAGAACCAGCAAGAAAGCAAAAGATTAACAACGCATACAGCTTGTTGTTGACCTACTAGAATCGACTTGGGTGATCCCGTTCTCCACACAAAATGTTAATGTCAATTTCAACTACATCCACAGCTTCACCCGACAGTAAATATGACCTTATTATTGCAAGAGAGAAAGGAGAAATGATGAATTTCAAAAGTCAGGCCTTGAACAAAATGCATCTAAGGACTTCTATGAAAGGCCGCCTAAACTACAGCTTCAGACCTCGAAAATTCAAAAAAGACAAATGTGCCAGGAAAATGTCATTCTAGAAGCAGATCGGAGATTAGGAAACATGGTGTTGGTTGTTTTAAGTCATAATCTGAATATGAGGGAAGCATCCTTTAGGCCCATTAAGTTCGACAGTGTCTAATTGTGATATTACTCTAAAACAAGGGGCCATGTTTCTGACGGATCAAATTCGTTTTCGCTATTTTTGTTGAAGGCCATCCAGTGATCAATTCTACCAAATTAATTTGAATTCTGACCACCAGTTTCAGAGAAGATCTCCAAAGTTTTTGTTATCGCGTTAATCCCCCTGTTGGCCTTGTTTTTGACGGATCCAATTTCTTTTAGCTAATTTTGTAGAGGGTCTGAAATGTTCGCCAACATGTAAGAATCAGTTATGTGACAGTATGATTGACGATAACTAAGTAAGAGGATAGTGGCGACGATACAGCAGATGAAGATGAAAGTGATAATGATGACGAGAATAATGCATGAAATTAAAAAAATAGTAATTCTTTACACACAGCCAGTGTTAGCTGTTTGTTTAAGGGACACTGATTAGATGCAAGCAGAATGTCATTTATACACCAATGCCTCATTTTTCGACTAAGATCAAGCTGAATGAGCTGAATTATGACATTTTTTGTTGTCATTTCATAATGAATATATGTTTAACCTTATGTTACATACGTTACCTTATGCTTATCATAACAGGGGTCTTCAATTCACAAAGCCATTTATGACTTATTTTGTGTCACAAGAAACATAATTTTATCAATGCAAGCTCTGTGGCATCCTTTTAAAGGTAGTTCCTTTGTTTGAAAAAAAATAAACAACTTTTTACTGCCTTATTTGAGGGAGCGCAGTGGCTCAGTGGTAGAGTGCTTGACTCGAGACCGAGGGGCCACGGGTTCGAGCCTTACTGGCGTCACTGCTTGATGTGGTTCTTGAGCAAGACAGATTTATCCTAGCTTAGTACTGGTTCAACCCAGGAAGACCCGTCCCTGTTTAACTAAAAGATAGTTGATGGGACGTAAAGAATCAAATCAAACAAACAAAACTGCCTTATTTGATTTAAAAAAAAGGTCATAAATTATGCTAGTGATATACTTTTAATCACTTGGCCTCCAATTCTGTAAAGTTTGCAGTTATTCAACTGAATTGACATTAAAAGCACAGTTGTACATGGAAAACTGAAGTCTATATCTGTAATTTGCATATAATTTGCATATATGTTATGTACAATACCGTTAGCATAGGCATTGGTTTTAAAAAAAATATATAATATATTTAACATTACAATGTATCGTTCAAATTTTCAAGTAACGGGTAACGGGTTTGAAAAATTAAGGTGGAGTAGGCACACATATTTTATTTTTCCACAAAAAATATAATTTTATCCATTTTGAAAGGCATTTCGCCTTTCAAAATGCATAAAATTATATATCTTTCAGAAAACCTGAAATAATCCTAGGTTTCACCAGTAAGAAAAAATCGAAGGTTTCTTCAATAAATTTAGGTAGGGGCGGGTTACCCTAAACACAGATGTATTTTTGTTTGGCCTGATCGTAAAATGTGACACATACCTTACAGTAAGCCATACCCATTGCCCTTACAACGACAATAAGTATAAGCCCCCAGATTTCAAAACGGAGAAATAGACCCAAATATACATTTTTACACAAAGGTGTTTGTCCTAAATTGTCTATAGAGTTCTGATTTCATTGTTATATGCGCAATAAAAACTCATGAAGTGCTCAGAAAATTGTAAGCCAAGATAATCAAATCGAAAGGCACTCAGCCAAGTATTGTAAGATCCCTACAGAGAAAAAACATCATGAGTTTCCCTGTTTCAATGTTAGAAACAGCGCCGGGGCTTCAAAAATAGTTTCTAATTGAAACTGGAGGACCTGAAGCGCTTACCTGATCTCCTTAATAATGTTAAAATAGGTCAAGGTCAACTTAGGCTTATTATTCAAACTTATTCTGTTTACCATGTATGGGCGTATCAGCCAATTTGGCCATGTGACCAGAACAATTTGTATAAATTTTGGAACCTTATAAAAAAATTGAGCTCAATTGGCCTAGCGCTTACTGAGAAAACTATGTTTAGATATATTGACGGGACTGAATATGAGTGACCTTGGCTGAAAAGTCAAAGGTCAACCTTGACCTTCAGAACTTATTTATAGTCATTATTTCATTAGGTTAAACACATCAAGTTAGAATAATGACTTTCGCTTCAACAATTTTCAAAAAATTAACTTTTCAATTGTTTTCTCATTTGAATGCATTAGAAAACAAATTTGAACTTGACGTTTAGTAGGTCAATGACAACTTAGGAGTATTTGAACAAAATGTGTAGGCCAAACATCTCAATGCTACATGCAAATTCCCAAGGCCATCGATCTGCCTTCTGGTTCTGAAGTAGAAGACTTTATAAAGGAGTTTTACCATATATGGACGTGGCAGCCATCTTGGTCATGAGAATAAAACAATTTGTAAAAAATTTGGCTAACTTATTATAAGGAGCCCGATCATTGAGGGAAGCCAAAACCATTTTCAAACGATTGTTTGGTCACTGAAAACCAAAAAAGCATAGCAAATGCTGCAATTTTCTGAACTTTCCAAGAGAAATAAAGGACCAAGTTTTCACAATTTAACGTTTCTACTAATGCTTTTACGTTATCGCCTTTAAACGGTGTTTCTAGTTGGGTTTTCTTGAACCACATTAACAAGTAAAACTGCTTGATGCCTTCCAACACATTCAGACAAATACTGTTGAATGAAACATCTTCACTACTACAGTGCACTAGCCGAAAGATAAAATCTAACGTCACCGTTATCTCGCAAATGCGTTGCACCATTTTTCAGTTACTTAAGGTTTTAATCAACCGTACGATGGATAACATTGTAAGCTTATGATAGTTTTGTAAACTTAGTCTCTGTTGAATTGAAATGCCAATTAACATTAGAAGTTTAATCAAATGATGACTACGTTTTGACGTCATTGATGATAGCTGATTTTTTTCAGCATGAAATCTCTATCACATCTGTTATATAACCAATAGTTTTTAAAGGCATGAGGAACATGAAAGACCACCAAACGAAAACTCACATGCTAATTCATTTTAGCATTACTTACAACGGATGTGATTTTTGCTTACTGACCCCTTCTGCAATTCTTGCTCTCCCCAAATGCCTATTTAAAGGGTGGCGTCTGATATTTCGTGGTTTCATTTGCCTAAGATCCTGTTCTCCTCATTGCAATTGAAATTGGTCGGCACTGCACAAAGATGGGCACAAAAAAGATGTGAACCATAAGAAATTGCTTAACTTATTGTGCATAGTATGTTTTAAATATCAATGGGACTCCAATATGCGCGATCTTAGCTGAAAGATCAAAGGTCAACATTGACCTATGGAATTTTATTATAGCCATTGTCTCATTAGGTCAAACATGTCAAGTGAGAATAATGACTTTGGCTTCGAAAGTTTTCAAAAAATCAAATTGTCAAGTCTTCCCATTTAAATGCATTAGGAAGCAAATTTGACATTGGCATTAAGTAGGTAAAAGTCAACCTATGATCAACATTTGAACAAACTTGGTAGACCCAGCAATGCTATATAGCATGTCCCAAGCTCAAGTTGCAAGGGATCGTGCCATGCGAAAGGAATTCTGGAAACGTATGAAACTCCCCAGACAGTTTAGAGCTGAGATCCTCTCTTTGCACAACCTACTGCTAAATGCTCATGCGGTAGCCAGTCCACAGTCCTACGTGGTCAGCCAGTCAGAGTCAGAGAACTCCCGTTGCTTGGATCGTACATCCGATGCTTCTCAGACAGATCAGCTGTTAGAAACAGAGACGGTAGCCAGTCCACAGTCCTCTGTGGTCAGTCAGTCAGTGTCAGAGAACTACGGTTGCTTGGATCGTACATCTGATGTTTCTCAATCTTTCAGTTATTTAACCATTAAAGAGGGAGTTGTCGGCACAGTCCTGGTTCAATCGGATGTAAATAAACTGTCTGCAGAGGCTGCAGTTGGGCATTCTAGTATTTTCAGGTAGATAACTGTGATAAATCAGAGGTTGTTTGTGCACGTTGCTTGAAAAAAAAAGTCGGACAGATTTACGTCACTGTACAGGCTGTAAAAGCTTCAGTTAGTGTAGCAAAGACTGCCAGATATCAAACTGGCTCTCGCTTAGGCAGCTATGCACATATATCCAATCTCTCAACCCGCAAAATTAACTGTAATAGCTCACTTGGTACATAGAACTTCATGTGAAGGTGTTGGAAACTTTTGACTTGATTTTTGTGAATAGTTCCACTGCTGTGGGTGATTTTTTTAGTGTGTTTCCATAATCCCCATTTTACTGGTTTATCCGGATTCCCTGCTAAATCACCAGCGGAGCACTACTAGACAACAACAACAGTGCTGTAAATGTTGAACCAATTTTTTTCTAATTTATTGCCTATATAGACTAATCAATTAAATTTTCAAAATAAAACGACTTAATTTTTGGGTGAAAAACATGTTTTTTTTACAATTTTTTCTATTTTTTTTAAGGAATTCTCTTCACTTAATTGAACATGTTCCCAAGGAAAGACACATTAATCCTAGCTTAGTACTGGTGTAACATGTATGGTGTTTATCTGTTTCATATTTTGTTTACTTAGTTTCTGTTGACCCAGATATTGATGGTAAATAAGTTGTTGTAAACAAGGTGTTTATTTGAATATAAGATTTTTCTAGAAGGATGACTAATCATCTAGAAATTAAAAAATGCATTGTCATGGAAGGTTCCAGAAAAGTCCTGAATATTCTAGAATTTTCTTTTCCATGCAAATAGAAGCTTATAGTAGGTTCTGGAATTCAGTGGAATCATCCAGCAGAATGTAGAACTTTCCAGAACCCATGTATTGATTTATATTTAGCATATGATTTCATACTTGGTACCTGATCGTTCTGGAATTTTCTTAAACAGTATATATGAGTAAATTTTTCATAAGGGCATCTTTAAAATAATTTCACCATTTAAAGTCTAAACCTTTTGTGCTGGAATTCTATATTGGAATACTTAGTGTTTAACTTATCCATTGTGGATTACTTTGGATTATTCAGTTTGGGATTCAGACTTAGTGTTCATTTGGAATTAACTTCAAAATCTGGGGATCAGAAACTGCTGAAAGACTTGTGTTGATAAGTATTCTGAGGGACAGTTTCCACATACAAGGTATTGTAAATTAGACTTTCTTTGATAGTATAACTACTTTCCATTGCTTTTGTAAATGATAATTTTGTTAATTTTAATAAATTTTGTTAAATTTTAAAAGTGTTTTTTGCTGACTTTCCAAATAGCAAATTTTGGTCTCCTGGATTTGTTTCTAGCTACGCCTGGCATGTAACTCTGGTTCAACCCAGGAAGACGCGTCTCTACATAACTGAAAGATTGTAGATGGGACGTAAAGAATCAAATCAAACAAAACAAAACATGTTCCCAAAACCTTTTTTCAAAAATCTGTATTTGATTATTCATGCAGCGGTATAAAATTCAGTTCAATCTCAGATCCAGTATACTGGGCCTGAGGTTCAATAGAAAACATAAACCTGACCCTTTTATATTTTGTTAAGTATATAACACCAAATATATTAACGAAAAAACAACAACAATAAATTAGAAAATACATAATTTTATTTTTTTTAATCATTAAATTGCATTAATCATTTCACATAAATAGTCAGACTGCTATGTCCCAAATCCTGTTGATTTCCCCTTTACTCATAGAGACGCCTTTTAACACTTGCAAAAAGAGCAGATCCAGATCAGGAAGCTCTTGCAAGAGCTGCCTGATCATGGTCTACTATGTTTGCTTATGGAAATATGATTAGATGTGATCAGTCCTATACTAGTGGACCTGACAAGTAATTTCTTTGTTCCATGTACAAGCGTGGAAGTTCATTTATACTGTATAATTATTCATAGTGGGTGGAGCTTAGCATGAATATTCATGAAGCAAAGTGTTTATTTAAATAAATACCAGTGCATGACAAAACCAGCAATATGAGATGGACTTGGATCAGCCTGGATACCGACCTTCTTCTTTCAAATCAGCCTGGATACTGACCTAGTCTTATTAAATCTTTGCTTGGTACCAAAGTACAGCAAACTATGGTCAGACTGGTTGGATGTTCCGGTTGATCTGAATTATCCATGGGCCCCCATTTTATTTTGTTTATTTAGTCATTCACTGGCTCATTCGCCCTGGCTTATCAAAATTACAAAGTTATTTTCCCTTAACTACAGGTTCTTATATAATTCCAGCAATGACTTTGTAATTAATGACATTGACTAACCTCTCCAAAAAGTTTGAAGACCCAACCTGTTTAAGTATTAGCTTTTATCTGCACATCAAGACTTAACTATTCCTCTCTACCTGCATTATTTTCATGTGGTAAGATTAAAGTAAGTAAGGGTGCAAAGATCAGGAATCGATACAATCAAGTACCACACCTGACCCAGGATACCAATGGGAAAGTGACAAACTCACAGTTAGACACCACAAACGAGAGCCAAGAGGTCAGCCCTTTCCCAGCAGGTGTCAACAAAGCACATATAAACAGACGCACTCAAAGACATAGCAAACACAAGACAGAACAAAAACATAAAAGATCTACAAAAGAAGTACCGCCTTGGAACGGTCAGTAAAATATTTTACTGGAGGGCTTAAACCGGTTTAATGGCGCCAACCTCATCCTTAATTCAGATGTGGATCAAGACACATAAATATTTGGTTTGCATGAAAGACCCCTAACTTATCAATGCATCATCTCCTAAAACATATAAATCAAGATATAACAAGGAGATAAAGCAAAGATAAGGACTCAACAGTAAATAAAACTGACTACCAGAGCAAAAGAAATCCAACAGGTAAACCCCGGTGGGCCCGACAAACAGCCAAAGCATCAGGCCCCTACCATAAAAAATCCAAAAGGTAAACCCCGGTGGGCCCAACAAACAGCCAAAGCATCAGGCCCCTACCATAACTCTAATCATTCTGGATACTGGTAAACAGGTACTTTAGCAAACAGTGAAGACCCAGATGAAATGGCCCATTTAGCAGAATTTCATCAGTGTTTGCACTGTTGACTAAGATACAGTAAAACCTGTGTAAAACCGCCATTCAAAAATAGACAAAACAAAGGTTTTAATGACAAAATGGTAGCTTAATGAAGGTCGAAAATATTGCAGAATGCTCCCCTGCATTAAGCGATAATTGGTCTTAAAAACATTTTTAGGTCTTTTTGAGAACGGCTGTTTTACACAGGTTTTTCTGTAATTTTCATAGACAGAAATACAATGCATTTCATTTTATAAAAAAATTTGACCAGCAACCCCTTAAAATACAAAATACACAATCCCATACTTATTGTATCAATAATTATGGGATAATCCATCAGAGTGAAAAGGATTTAAGTCTATGATCAAATTAACCCTCTCTATGGAGATTTAAATTGGTGGCTCAGTAATCTAGAGCCTGAAACATTTGTTTTTCTCTTCTTAGAATCTTGATAGGACATCCATTCATGAGGGAAATAAGGTACAGGAGTGGGCATATTATATGAAACACATAAAGCCAACAACTTACAGTGAACCGGAAGGAAGGAAATATCTGTGCATTTTTTAAGACTCCAAAATATATTTAAATCTAACTCTAAAAATTTAGAACATTTTTTTAATTTACGAGGGGCGTTCAATATGTAATGAAAACTGCCCAGAATATCCCAAAGTTTTATATTTACACACTTAATAATAACTTTCATTAAAAGGTCTGTTTCTTGGCTAAATAAATGTAAAATTGCAATTGTCCAGCTCCTTGTCTAATTTACACAAGCCACTTTCAAGATAGGGTGCTGAAGTACACTGCAATATGAAATAAAACAATGTTTTCAAAAGCAGATAACTACATGAGCGAGGGATGTTTTCAGTCTGCTTCTTTGTGTGGTAATTATCCATATATTGGTGATTTAAACCAGCAATTTTTTTTTTTGATATTGCTTTATATTCTATGAAATACTGAGGCTGCCATTTCGGTTAAAATCCTCCCTGATGCTACATTTTCTGGCATTCCAGTGACAGCGTCGTTATTGTGTAAACGAATACATAGCGAAAATCTATACGAAAATCATTTGTATATTTTTTTTTCTGATTGCTTTGATGTTCAGTTGCAAGTAACACAGCTGATTTTGAAATTTCCATATTTAATCTCACCCATAAAGTACCCCCAAACACGTCATTTGAAGTAAGAAAATCACTTAAAAGAATGCCATCTCTGGCTTACACTGAAATGGATCAGGCAAAGTATCACGTTTCATCGATGTTCGCGCTCGGATGCATTATTTGGACATTGTTACACGTATTTACATGTACATACTCTGGCTGGCTAATTTCAGACGATAAAATTATTGGAAATGAAAATGGTATACCACTCAGATGAGATGTCCCTAGATATTGGTTTTAGTTTAACTGGTCTGCTGCCTATGCACTGTGTGTATTGAAACTTCGATACAATCAAAATTGTCCTTTCCTGGTACAAAGCCACATTTCCGATTTCCAAGAACCGTGCATATTTTAGAGTTATGTCCATTGCTTTAAACGACGTCAACGTAAGAGGGGGTAACGTAATAAAACCGTTTGCACGAGAAATCGGTACCAGTCAAAATTTTGTATTGTTATAGCAGATAAAGGCGAAATGTGTCAGAAAACTATGGATATGTGATTCATGCATGTTAAATGTTTATTTTTGAAAATACAGCATGTCATTCTACCTTTGTTAAAATGAGTCTTTACAATTCTGAGGAAAATATATGCAGTGTATATTTGTGTGCTTTTTAAAAAGTCCGTAACTTATTAAATTCGGAAAGATAAAATAATGTTTCTTGCACCATTATAACGGCGATGCTTTGATCTTTCGTTTGGCATATGGCATAAAGTCCTAACTCGTTTGTAGATGGAGTTAAGAATGGGTTTTCATTACATATTGAACCCCCCTCGTATTATTTTTTTATTTTTTGAGATTCAAAAATTTAACATAAATGGCAGTCTAGGCATTATTTGTGATTATTTGATGGGTTTACCAAAGCAGGACCCTTGATTTATACTTTTAAACCCTCAATAGAAGGATATGAGAGTCCCAAGGACCCTTAAAATTCACTGCTAAGGGCAAACCCTGCGGGACTAACAAAATGACATAGGTATGGAAAACGATCAAATGAATGCACAAAAATCTTAAATAAACCAATATAGTGATATTTGTACAAATTTATCATGGCTGTACAATAACATGAACTATGATCTTAATTATGGAAAATGATCATTTGCCTGGACAAAAGGCGCTATTTTCTGACTTCTAGAAATGAGCTTAGGTCTGGATAATGGGTATAATGATGTTATTTCTGTTGGAAAATATCTTTAGTCTGGACAATGGCACTGAGATCTTAATTCAGTAAGATGATCTTACTACTAAATAATGAGCACAATGATCTTATTTCTCGAAGATAATCAAATGGACAATGGGCATACATGATGGTAATTCTGAAAACAGGACCCAAGGTTATAAAACTTTTTCCATGCTAAACTCGGCTGAGCATGAAATTTATCCTGCTTATAAATGTTAAAATGCCAACAATTGTTGGCATTTTAACAATTATTAGCATGATAAATACATCTGAGAGGCTTAAAGCAAGAAACATTTTTTATTTGTCGGTATTTTAGTTTTTATGAGCAGATGAAATTTCATGCTCAGTTGAGTTGAGTATGAAAACAGTTTTATAACTGCAGGGCCAGGCCTTAAGCATTGACAATGTGTGTTATGATCTTAATACTGGCAAATGATGTTTATTATGGACAATGAGCACTATGAACTTATTTCTAGGAAAAAGTCTAGACAATGGGTGTAAATATCTTAAAGACAATGGGCATTATGATCTTTATTCTGGAAAAAATTAGTCTGGACAATAGGCACAATCACTTTGATTATGGGAAATGATTCTTTGGTCTGGACAATAGGTGTAGAATTATGATCTAAATTCTGGAAAATATCTTAAGACAATGGACAAATCTTAAGTCTTGAGAAAAAGTCAGGACAATGGGCATAATTCTGAAAAATGATCCTTAAATCTGGAAAATGATCAAACCAATTTACCTTACCATATTCGATTTAATGAAAGCACTGTGCACATAACTTTTTAAAAAGTGTGTACCCTCTTCAGAAAACAGTGTAGATCCAGACCAGCTGGATTCTGATGAAGACAGCTGATCAGGAATTCCACTTTCTTCATCAATATAATGAATTATCAATAATGAAATAACTAAACTAATATAGTGTAATTAACTCAGTGTATCTTCCATGCGCAGATCCAGAGGTGGGGGGGGGGGGGGGGGGCAGAGAATCCAGGCCACCCTTGAAAAAACACAAAATATAGGGTTTCTTAGCAATACTGGTCCAGAGTATCCCCTGAAAAATCACAAAGCTACCAAGCCAGCATTCAATGTTCAGCCAGCACTGGCACACCAGCGAAACACCATTTAAATAATGTTTTGCTGGTGGGACGATGATGGCCCGCTTATAGTGGTATTTGGATCCAACCTCCCCTCGTCAGCTAAAAAACGTTGTTAAAGTTGGACCCCCTCAACAAAACGTTCTTGATCTGTGCATGTGTTCATACAAGCATGTGCAACCATCAGATTGAATATGATAAGTCTGGACAATGACTTTATATGTCTGAACAATGATCATGATTTTGTGTGTTGCAAAATGATAACATGTATAATTACATGGACAATGGACACATACATGTATATATACATAATTATATGTCTGTACAATTATAGTATGTATGAATTACATTCATGTACAATGAATGTACAATAATCTTAGGTATGAACTACATGCAGGCCTTTATAAAGAGTGCGTAACAGAAAAATAATTTTCTTATTTCTCAACCAAAACATATGTTGTGGGTACTCAAAAGAACCTTCTCGATGAGACGGTTCTTTTGAGCACACAAAACATATGCTGAAACTTATGGGTAAGAAAACGCATTTTATGCTGAAAATCTTTGTTTATCTAAACCTATGACTACATGTGTGTTGTTGTTGTTGTATTGTTAGGGTTCAGTGGCACTGTCAAAAGATTTTCTGCCATATCATATTGGTTAACTATCTAATCACATTGGTGTACTCATGCTTTTGTCAGTGGGTGTTAACGTCTCTACTTGATTTTTAGAGATTGGAAGAAAATAATCTCAGCAAGAGCATTTGGCCAGACCTGGGTTCAAACTCATTACCCCATAATTGGAAACCAAAAAAGTTTGCTTACCTATCCTACTTACTACAGACTGAGCTACTGGCTGTACAAGAATGAATAACAGGCCTCAAGATAAGAGTTCATAATTGAAAATCATTTTTCTTACTTTTCAACCAAAACCATCTCAATGAGGTGGATCTTTTGGGCACCCAAAGCACATGTTTAAATTGATGGGTTTGAAAATAATACAATTTTGGGCTCAAAAAGATCGCTTATCTAGACCTATGTGTAATAATAATCTTAACCCTTAAAACGACAGAAAAAAAAACATCTGGAAATTCTTTCTGCTTTTGTTGTCTACTGAAAATTTTTGCTAAAATTATTTAACAAAGTTAAGTATAAAGACAAACAGCATAGGATCTACACTGTTTGTCGGAAAGGCTTCTAAAACATTTCAGTAAACAACAAAAGCAGATGACTTTTTATGTGATTAGCATTTTAAGGATTAATTTATATTAACTATGTAACTTGTATTATAGAGCTTGAGGGTCACTGTGAAGGCGGTAACTTTAATATTCATATCTGGGCATGGTTCGGCTTTTCATCTGCTCAAAAAGGGAAATCAGGTTCATTCTATTTGGTAAAGAGTTAATAAGTTGTTTGAGCCTCGCAAAAATGCATGCATTTCATAAAAATCCTGACGAATAAACACTGAACTCACATTTATTAATCCTCAAAGCGCATATCACAAAAAAAGTTGTCTGCTTTTGTTGTCTGCTGAAATATTTGAAGCCTCTTTGACAAGCAGTGTTGATACAAATCAGACTGCTTCTGTAGGAGCAGTCTGATCTGAGTCCACACTGTTTGCCTCTATACTTATAATAACCAATAAACAGACATTTTCAGATGTAGTTATTGTGCTGGTGCTTAACTGGTTAAATCATATGTTTTGTGTCTTTACTGAAGTGTTATGGCGCAAAATGATACAGTTACTTTTAAATAAAACCACACCTCATTTTCAGCTTTTACCTACATTGTATGCCTAAGGTAGATCCGTCCTAATTACCCATTCATGAGGTGCCGCCTTTACATTGGCCCAAAAGCCTTATAATATAAACAATGATTTTCTGTATGAACCATCATTATTCTTGTTGTTTTCATGTCACAAGAACAATATCTGATACTCACTAGCAGTTACACTAAAATGACCAGATTCTGTACAGTAAAACCTATCTTAAACAGCCACTCAAAAATAGACAAAACAAATGTCTTAACAACAAATGGTAGCTTAATGGAGGTCAAAAGTATTGCAGAATGCTCTCTTGGAGCATTCTGCAATACTTTTGAATTGCATTTTTAAAGCAATAATCGGTCTTGAAAGCATTTTTTTTTTGGGGGGGGGGGGGGGGGGGGGGTTAATGGCTGCTTAAGACAGGTTTTACAGTAGTTTTAGCAGACCTCCAGATAACAATGCGTAGTTAAAATTTAATTTTCTTATCTCTCAATCAAAGCATATGTTGTGTGTACTCAAAAGAACTGTCTCAATGAGACAGTATTTTTAAGCATTCACAGCATTGGTTTGAACTGATGCATAAAAAATATCACAATTTTATGCTTAAAATTTGCCAAATTTAATTAGCTACAGCAGGTGGAATTTTAACAGGCCAGGTTATACAACCCCATAACACTCAGAAGGAACAAAACTGCACTCCAGAGATTTGACCATTCAGTGCATAATATAGTTCAACTATACATGCAAGTTTTTAGCCATGTCATGACACAATGGCTCAGTTCAGCCGTAAGTTGTTTTAACTAAAGTTTGTTTGTTTGTTTGATTTGATTCTTCAAGTCCCATCAACAATCTTTCAGTTATGTAGGGACGGGTCTTCCTGGGCTGAACCAGTACTAAACTAGGATTAATGCATCTTGCTCAAGGACACAACGCAGTGACGCCAAAGAGTCTCAAACCCGCAGCCCCTCAGTCTCGAGTCAAGCACTCTACCACTGAGCCACTGCGCTCCCTTAACTAAAGTAAGAGTATTCATATTTACTGGCCCCTGTTTTTGGCCAGGACATTAAAGGTCAGGACCTCAATTCATGAATTTTAAAGCTACATGTACAAGTTTGCAAGTTGTTGTAACTACAGCAAGAGTTTGCATTTTCACTTGCCCTTTGTTTTTGGCCATGACACAACAGATCAGGGCTTCAGTTTAAGCACTTACAAGCTACATCACACCTCTGTTTTAACAATTTTTGAGAACTGTTGTAACTACAGCTAGTTTGCATTTTTACTGGCCCTCTGTTTTTGGCCATGACACAAAAGTTCAGGGCCTCAGTTCAAGCACTTACAAGCTACACCACACCTCTGTCTTAACATTTTTTGAGAGTTGTTGTAACTACAGCTAGAGTTTGAATTTTTACTGACCCTCTGTTTTTGGCCATTACACAAAAGTTAAGGGCTTCAGTTCAAGCACTTACAAGCTACACCACACCTCTGTCTTAACATTTTTTGAGAGTTGTTGTAACTACAGCTATAGTTTGAATTTTTACTGACCCTCTGTTTTTGGCCATGACACAAAAGTTCAGGGCCTCAGTTCAAGCACTTACAAGCTACACCACACCTCTGTCTTAACATTTTTTGAGAGTTGTTGTAACTACAGCTAGAGTTTGAATTTTTACTGACCCTCTGTTTTTGGCCATGACACAAAAGTTCAGGGCCTCAGTTCAAGCACTTACAAGCTACACCAGCCCTCCGTCTTAACATTTTTTGAGAGTTGTTGTAACTACAGCTAGAGTTTGAATTTTTACTGACCCTCTGTTTTTGGCCATGACACAAAAGTTCAGGGCCTCAGTTCAAGCACTTACAAGCTACACCAGCCCTCCGTCTTAACATTTTTTGAGAGTTGTTGTAACTACAGCTAGAGTCTGAATTTTTACTGACCATCTGTTTTTGGCCATGACACAAAAGTTCAGGGCCTCAGTTCAAGCACTTACAAGCTACACCAGCCCTCCGTCTTAACAATTTTTGAGAGCTGTTGTAACTACAGCTAGAGTTTGAATTTTTACTGACCCTCTGTTTTTGGTCATGACACAAAAGTTCAGGGCCTCAGTTCAAGCACTTACAAGCTATACCAGCCCTCCGTCTTAACATATTTTGAGAGCTGTTGTAACTACAGCTAGAGTTTGAATTTTTACTTGCCCTCTGTTTTTGGCCATGACACAAAAGTTCAGGGCCTCAGTTCAAGCACTTACAAGCTACACCACACCTCTGTCTTAACATTTTTTGAGAGTTGTTGTAACTACAGCTAGAGTCTGAATTTTTACTGACCCTCTGTTTTTGGCCATGACACAAAAGTTCAGGGTCTCAGTTCAAGCACTTACAAGCTACACCACACCTCTGTCTTAACATTTTTTGAGAGTTGTAACTACAGCGAGAGTTTGCATTTTTACAGACCCTCTCTTTTTGGCCATGACACAAAAGTTCAGGGCCTCAGTTCAAACATTTTAAAGCTAAAGTGGTTCTACTCGGCTGCTAATCGCAACTAAACATCGTCTGTTGTATCATCTGCAAGTCCATTTAAGCAGCGACATGTGATTTCCAACAATGTGGTATTTTGACATGTGTAGACTCAGATGAGCCTGTGCAGCCTCCTTTTCAGCTTAGAAACTCTCAATAGTGTTCCGTCAGTAGCTTAACAGTCATAGAATATTCAAGCGACTAGTAATGGTTCTGATCAGACTGCGCGTATGCGCAGGCTGATCTGAGCCTTTGCTGGTCGTACATACCACATTGTTGGAAATCTCATGTCGTGGCTCATTTAAAATGTCTCTGTATCAAACAAAGTGGACCCAGATCAGAATGCTCCTGGGTCTGCACTGTTTTTCTGTACGCCAAAATTAGTCTTAATGATGTTACCATTCACATGCAACAGACCACTCCAGCAGACAACAATTTCAGATGGATTTTTTGTAGCAGGCGAAGGATTAATAATTATTTATGTATTGACAGGCCGTCTGTTTTTGGCTATGACACAAAGATTCAGGGCTTCAGTTCGAGCATTTTAAAGCTGCACTAGCCCTCTGTCTTTCCAATTTTTGTGAATTATTGTAACTACAGTGATATTTACTTTCCTTGCTGTTTGAATCATCACTGGCCCTCTGTATAGCCAGATCTTTGATTGAGACCAAGTCCATGCGACACAATATGAGCCCCTTAACAAGAAAACTAGAATTTAGGTTTAGCATCCAGGTTCAGACTCAATTGAGTCTTAGCTATTGAGACTGATTACAATATGAAAATTTGGATGTATTACAAACTTTACCAGGCCTCTAGATAAGAGTGTGTAATTAAAGAATATTTTCCTTATCTCTCAAACAAAACATATGTTGTGGGTACTCAAAAGAACTGTCACTTTGAGACGGTTCTTTTGAGCACCTAAAACACATGTTTAAACCGATAGATAAGGAAAAAACTCAAAAATTTTGCTGAACATTTTAAATTCCTACTGGTGTCGTCTGATAACTTTTGCAAACAGTTTGGACCCAGATCAGGCCGACGTCACGTCCGGCCTGATCTGTATCCAAACTGTTTGACACTCTAATGGTATTCCCGAGAGATTTTTTCGAAACAGTTGATTTTGAAAAAATCAGCAGACGACAAAAAAGCATGAAAAATTACCCAGTAGGCAGAGGTAACTGCACCTATGATAATATACCATAAACCTGTTTTTCTCAAGATGAGGCTCATATCATATCCTTAACTCCCTTTCTTCACATCAAGTAAGGGCTTCGGCGAAAGAATGTGTCCGCTCCTCGTGAATATCATTGCTAGCATTTGAGGAAGTGTCACTTGCGTCTGAAAGTGTGTTTTTGTGCTGGTCTATCGTCCTGCGTTTCTTTGGCTGATAGTCTGTGATAACTACGGTCAAACTACCGACCGTCACTGCCATATCTCTTGCACTACTCCGGTCAACATTCTTTAACCTTGGTGGTCTGAAGTGAAAACAACTGGAAAGTTATAATCTCTTGGTAAACATGTGGTGCCCCAGCATTTTCAAGAGCTACATACATGCATTAGAAGGGCTATTTTGTCCTCTGAAGCTACTTAAGTTACATTTCTTTTAACCAATTTTTTCTTATTCACTTTTAGAACAATAATCCAAGCGTTAAATTTATTTGTGGGGCTTTACAGCTGCTATAGTAACTAGCAAGGTTGGCAATCGACCGGTCAATATGCATATTGACCAGACCAGTGGTCAATACTGGTTTTAACCGGTCACTACTGGTCCATTGGTGGTCAATTGGTCGATTGAAAAAAACATGGTCGATGTGAAGATACTTAGCATTGGTTATCCCATTTTACTGGACTATATAAGCATACTTAAAAGTGTTTCAATATAAGATAAAACAGACTTAATTGAAAATGTGATTCATGACTAGCTATTGCTTTAAAAATGTATGAATAATTATTTAAAGCTGCATACTCTGCAACTATGAACTTTTTTCGAAAAAAATATTTTCTTTTTAAATCATTTGTAAAAGTAGAATTAAGCTATGTTTTCACAATAAAAATGTTCAGTACAGCTGAAAACTGCATGGAAAAGTGAATTATCTTATCAAATGGGTGTTTTTTTCTCTTGTTGGTAATTATTTGCGTCCCTCCAATAATTCTAGACCGTTGAATTTTAACATAAATGCAGTTGTTTTGATAGTGATAACTTGTTAAGATTTACAAAAATGGTAAAATGTTTACCTGAATTTGAGTATTTTTACTGTTCTTGAAAAATAACATGATAAATGTTTTAGGAGGAGATAGCGAGATGGACAGATGGATTGACCACCACCAGCTCCCCCAAGTCCCACCCCTGGGGAATGACACAGGTGACTGAATGAAAATTTTGTTCGATATGTTTTATATCTTTTATTTGTTAGAAGACATACAAAGTTTGGTCTGAAAATCTTTGAAATTGACTTTGTAATTGAAATTTAATGATATTTGACATTTTGACTCCTACCATAGGCCCCAAGGGGCGGGGCCAAAAAAAGTGCTGTTGCACGCCCCATTCATCTAACTCACACATCAAATTTGGTTGGATTTCATCCAATGGTTTAGGAGAAGGTAGCGTGACGGACTGACATACTTACAGGATGGATGTTCTGAGATTCCTAACGGACAGTGGCCATTGAGAGTTTATGTGGTTAACCCTATAACACCATTTTAACCCCATAACACCAAGCTAGCCTTACCTTAATAAACACGGCTGTACAGATTGCATAATCTCATAATGTTGTACCGGGCGTCTGCCTGGCCAGACGGAGGCAATTGCAATATCCTCAAAGCTTGGGATAAATATTTGTTCATTAAATTTCAGGTCAATTTATGACAGGGGCTGTGGAGTTCTACTATGAACATATATCATGATCATAAATTAACATAGGCTATAACTTCAAAAATCAAGCAGATGATACCATGGTTCTTGAGCACTAAGATCTATCTGGACAATAAAAGATTCTTATGGGCCTATACGCTTCGGGGTTTGCGAACATAAAAAGCGCAGACCAACCTGCCCATCTGTACAGTCTGATCAGCACCTTTGTTATTTGCTTATTGGAAAGTATCATATCTAACCTGGCTACAAGCTAGGGCTGTGACGATATATCGATACATCCATACTTATCGATACGGACTTGGCCGATACCGTATGGATACGCTTGGGTGCTGTATCGCGATACTTTCAGATATTGTACTAGCAGCAAATTTGGTAATTTCTAACCTCAAAATATATATTCAAGTACATTCTATTCTTACAGTGTAAATGTTCGCAACTTAAAACAAGATCAAATAGGCAAAAGTAATGATTAAAAAAATCTAATGTGCCCTCATAGGGCAACCACATGCCTTTAACTTGGTGTTATTCAAATGCCTGTATAGAATTTTTTTAATTTAGGTTTTGTGCTTCCACAAAATAGGGATAACTTTTATGGTACACAGGATCTGCTGAGATCTATCAATTAAGAGGGCAAGTAAAAATTTTAATTTTCTAGATAGTCTCTAGCTGAGCATGCTGGGTTTGGTTTGACCTGGTCAGAAAACCCCGAAGACAGGTTTTGTAGAGTCTAGGCCCACATGTTAACCAATTTAGAGTTCAAAAGGGACCATTGCAACAAGAATTTGGCTGCAAGCAAGGCTTTCAGTATAAAAAAATAAATGTAAGTACATGTACCTATCACTTTTTCTCTGATTAGAAGCTTTTTCTTTTTTACTATGTCCTGCTGTTGATCTTTCCTTTTTCATTTTTGGCGGTGGAAGGGGTGGTCCAAGTGGCTGTTGGTCTGTTGGAAGGGGATGAACCTCTGGCTCCGGCTCTGGCTCAGGTAAGGGGTGATGTTCAGCTAAGGGATGCTCTGCTAAGGGATGATGCTCTAGCAAGGAATCCTCCAGATTTGGATCGTCAGGCAGGGGTTCACCAAAGGGTGGTGGCGTGCTGCTGGAAGGAGGAGTAAGTGGACCTGCAAACTGCTGGGCGACTTGTTGTGCGACAATCTGTGGGTTGATCTTTGGTTTCCTGAAATAAGCATACCATATTCACACAGGTGAAAGTTCAAAAAATTTCCAAAATCCTGAACTTTCCAAATTCCAACTTTAAACTGGCAGTATGCCCACTTAATATTCACAATTTCAGGTTTAAATGGTCAATTGTCCTTAGACAGGCTGAAACTAAATCAGAGAAGCTATTATGACCTCTCAAATTCAGCATTTTGAGGCTGACTTTCTATCGAAAGTCAGCCTCTAAATTGTGAATTCAGGAATAATCCTGAAAGCTTTCACCCAAGTATTCAACCGATAAATCATAAATGTACAGTAAATGGTATAAAAATTATAATAATAGCAGCCTTCTAAAAAGGCCTAGACAAACATCACAGACCTAGATCGGACTGTTTCTGAAGAAGCAGTCTGATCAGGGTCTTCCCTGTTGGCTATTCTGACACGCATTTGTGAATTCCAGCCCTGAAAACGAACATTTTATTTGCAAACAGAAAAAGGAAAGTGTTCAAAATTTTCTGTTCTAAAAATTAGAAAAATAGCAGCCTGCTAAGAAGGCCTTGACAAAAAGCGCAGTCTGATCAGGGTCTTCCCTGTTTGCTATTCTGACACATATTTTGTCAATTTTAGCCCTGAAAATCAGCTTTTTATTTGAGAACAGAACAAGAAAAGTGTTGGAAATTTTAGAACATTTACTGTAGTGTTGGGTATCAGACTTGAAAATAACTATGGACTGTAAGAGAGCCTAAACTGATTGATTATTGATAAGTGTAATCAGGGAAACTACAGCATTAACCCTTGTCATGCATTAATGCTGAATATTTTATATACTACACTCCTCCCTATTTTTTATCCTGCTAACCTGTGTCACTCCAGTTGTAAGCAATGTACATACCTTGTTGATGTTCCTTTCCGAACATCACACATTTCACATTTGTAAGCCTCCTGTGAGTTCCTGTATGTGCAAACACTACAATCCCACTGGCCCTCATCTACTGGCTTCTGTCTCTTTGTCCTGCCAATGAAGAAGGTAGAATTGTATTAGGCAAAAAACCAGAGGACCAATGGTCCTGAAAACACTCACCTGACTATTTGTCTGAAGCACAATGAGCAATTTTGGTCGAGGTCATCGCAGGGTCTTCATTTATATCAACTTTGTAGAGAATGAGTCCCTGATGCTGCATGCTAAGTTTCAAGAGCATAGGACTTCTGGTTCTGGAGAAGGAGATTTTTAAAGGTTTTTACTAGGGCTGGGATGAAAAATCGAAATTGGTTAATTGTTCGATAATTAATAGAAAGAACGATTATGGATATGAAAATTCAAAAATTGATTTCTTCCAATGGATGTTGTGTTCATTTATTCAACTAAAATTTCAGCGTAATTGTCTTGTGTGATGTTTTGTTAAGACCGGAAGGGCCTTCTTGTAAACAGTAGGTGAGTATATAAATTGCTGTTACAAAGTAATGAAAACAACTGATTGTTAGAAAAATTATACTTGCGCTTCTCTGGTTTAAAGTAGCACAAAATTATAAAATATTAGTCAGATAAATAATCTAGTATGCAAGGTTTTTTTTCTCCGTAGTAAATTTGGGTCCAGAAGCTTTCAATTTTACCGACGATTCACAGTGGGTCTTATTTTACACAATGATGTTTGTGTCATGCATACTTGACTTTCTTTTTGTATGACATCACACAGTGTGACAACAACAATGGCGGACTGTGAGCTCAATTGCCAATTAGCAAGTCAATTTTCTACCAACAGAGTGGATGAAGACTTGTTTTGAGCAAAGGTGCTTACTTTTAATTGAAACCTATTGTGTTTGAATAAATAACACACACTACTAAGTGTTGGGTAGCAATTTAATGGGGAAATCAATTTCATTGACCATGCAAAAGTTGTCAAAACATTCCGTGACCTTCTTTCAAGTTTTGAGCGATTACTAATCCGTTATAAATCAAAATTCAAGGACCGATTGTCGATTAGCATTTTGGCGTCAATTAGCCAGCTCTAGTTTTTACCATATGGGCATGGTGGCCATCTTGGTCATGTGGCTTGGTCATGTGACCAAGATGATTTTTATAAAATTTATGTTCCCACTTTCCAAGAAGGCCCCACATTAAATTTGGCTTTGATTGGCTAAGCGGTTTAAGAGAAAAAGATGTTTGAAACTAATGGTCATATACATGTATATAGCCCCATGGCAGGGGCAGACAACCCCCTGGCATCAAATTTGTTTCAAAAATAATAAAAAATCTGTTAATCTGGTCATTTGCTGCAAGTTTTACCCTTTGATTGACAGTTTTGTATCCATGAATGCTAGGTAATAGGAACTTTATCTACTTATTTAATCTGAAGTTTTGAGAAAGGACTCCAAATTGGTGTTGCATACTCCTAGAGTTTAGACCAAACCAAAGTTTTGTATGCAACTTCCTTTATATTCTTAGGTGCAAAAGCCAAGTTCTTCTGAAGTAAACCAAGTGACTTATTTAGGTGCTTTGGAAGAATTTCTTAAATACTGTAGGCTAGAATACCGTAGAATAGTTGGTAGGCTCATGAGTAATTCTAAACCTTTTTAAGCCTAAATGTGTTGATCCCGGTTGTTGATCCCAATCCAATTCTAGCTTAATAATAAATTTTTCTGGGAAAATCTTGTCTATATAAATCTTTTCTGGCCTATGCAGTTGAAGCATTTATCCATACTTAATTTTACAGGTAACTTGAATGAAAATGCGATAATTTATGCGGAGTATGCTTAAACGTTTTTTAAAAGCTGTAACTTGTTGAGAGTGAGAGACAATGGGAAATCAAACATTTCTGTTTATTTTACCAGCAAGAATATCATTTAAAATTCATAGATATTCTACCTGCCAGAAGGCCTCTTCTCCTCCATTCTGTAACTATGCCTCAATTTAAGACAAGTTTATTTAGTGTTATTAACCGATTATTTACTTTCAACCCATCCAAGGCCTATATTTGCGGTATAGCTAAATAGCGAAAGACTTTTTCGCGAAAAAAAAAAAAAAAAAAAAAAAAAAAAAAACGTTCCAATGTCGAACGGATGCCTGCCTGTCGGGGGTCTTACTGCTGAACACTCAAATTCCTAACTCAAAATACCTAGCATAACTTTATGTTATGTTATGATTATGTTATGTCAAGTTATGTTAGATCAAGTTAGGTGAAGAAAGGTTAGGTTGGCTTTGGTTAGGTGAGGTAATTAGCTTAGGTGGGCATTGATTAGGTAAGGTAATGTCAAGTTAGGTAAGGTAAGGTAAGGGCAGGATCATTAACAAAGAATGTTAGACCTAGATCTAACATCGCACATTGATGTGGCTAATTATTATTTTTACTGACTGTTCCAAGGCGATGCTTCTATTGTGGATCATATATATTATTTCTGTCTTATTTCTGTTATGCTTTCGTCGGGGCTTTCATGCACATCTGTTTATTGATGCCTTGTGGTCACCTGCTGGGAAAGGGCTGACCTCTTGGCTCTCGTTTGTGATGTCTAATTGTGAAGTTGTCACTTTCCCATTGGAATGGTCTTTCTCCTTCGGTGGTCAATTCCCAGACTCCTGGGGAGTTTATGGCACACCTCATTTAGTCAAAACACAGCATAAAAAATTTTCTTGTTTTTTTTTTTTTTTTTTTTTTTTTTTGTTTTGTTGTTGTTGTTTTTTTCTTCAATATTCCAAATTCGCACTCCCTGGCGTAATGATCGTATGCGATCGTGCCAGGAGAAAGAAAAGAAAAGATTCTGGGTCAGGTGTGGTGCTTGATTGTATATCGATTCTTTCTTTCTTTCTTATAATACTGGCACGATCAAATTATGATCATTACGCCAGGGAGTGCGATTTTGGAATTTTGAAGGAAAAAAACAAAAACAAAACAAAACAAAAAAAAAAAAAAAAAATCTTTCGGCTGTGTTTTTAACTAAACGAGGAGTGCCCTAAACTCCTCAGCAGTCTGGGAATTCACCACCGAAGGAGAAAGACTATTCCACTGTGGAATAGTCTGGGTGAAAAAAGAGTTCTTCAGGGCATCACTGTATGTCTGGTGTCTACAATATTGGGCACTGTGTGATGACCTGGTAGATTTCAAACTGCGAGCAGGGGTCAGGTATTTGTCTTTTTCTATAGACACAGCACCAGAAAGAATCTTCTGAAAGAGAAGCAGGGAGGACCGATCTCTATGGGCCTCAAGAGATGGCCACTCAAGCTCATCAAGCATCTCGCCGACACTACTTGGGTTACACCATCTCCTGCAGGTCCAACCGGCTGCTGTCCTCTGAACTTTCTCTACCTGATTAATCTGAAGTTTTGAGTAAGGGCTCCAAATGGGTGCTGCATAATCTAGTGTAGGCCAAACCAAAGTTTTGTATGCAACTTCCTAAGTACTCTGAGGTGCAAAAGCCAAATTCCTGCGAAGGAAACCAAGTGTCTTAGTTGATTTGGACGAAATTTCTGAAATGTGTTGACCCCAATCCATATTATCCGAGATAGTTATGCCAAGGTATTTTGCTGACTGAACGTTTTCCAAAGTTTGGTTGTGAAGGAAGTAATCAAAGAGAATCTGTTTGTGATGCTGATGCCGAGTCACTCTCATAGAGTGAGATTTGGCCATATTGAACTTCATTTGCCAATCGGCTTCCCATTGTCCTTAGCTAGTGAGGTCTTCCTGAATCAAATGTATGTTTCTATACAGGACACAGTCCTCAGCGAACAGGCGAACAGAAGACCTGATGTTATCCGGCAGGTCGTTTATAAAAATAAGGAACAGGATCGGCCCTAAAACTGATCCTTGGGGTACACCAGATAACACTGGCACTGGATCTGAGGCTTGACCATCTAATACTACTTTTTGAGTGCGCCCAGAGAGCCATGAGTTGATCCACTTGTGGGTGGACCCTCTTATCCCATAATAGTCCAATTTGTGTAATAGCCTCCTGTGTGGCACCTTATCAAAGGCCTTTGTGAAATCCATTATGATCAAAATCTGTCTGCTTGTGCCTACAATTCACAGCGCCATCCATGTTGCTGATGATATCGTGCTCAAACTGGACCAACTTGGTCTCACAGGACCTCTGACTTCGGAAACCATGCTGACAGTCAGCAAGTATGCTATCTAAGGCTAAGTGCTTGTTGATGTTACTGACTAATATATGCTGTAGGGTTTTGCAGCAGATGCATGTGAGCGACACCGGTCTGTAATTAGCAGCATCATATTTTTCACCTTTTTTTAAGACTGGAGAAACATTAGCTTGTCACCACTCATCTGGTACATCGCCCCGCGCTAATGACTCATTAAAGATAAGTGCCAGTATTGGAGAGATCTCATTGCTGCACTCTTTAAGCACTCTGGCATTCAGTCCATCCAGGCCAAGTGCTTTACGTACATTTAGTCCGTCCAACAGTTTGGTGACCCCTTTCGGGTCAACTGTTATGTCACCCATTGGGGAGAACGAACTAGCCCCTTTAGAGGGCGGGTCAGAGTCGCCTTGGCGTGTGAAGGCTGATTGAAACTGCCGATTACATATATTGGCTTTTTCCTTTGTATCTGTCTTAAGAATAGTAAGTGAGTATGATCAGGAAAAACCACAATCACAAACTGCAGACAACCCTGTGGCACCGCCAGGAAGAGCCGCCCAACCACCACGAGACACCAGGAAGACAAACCAAGCAAAGCAATCAGCTTTCTCTTCCCCATCAAGATGATTGCAATACTAGAATGGACATAAAGCAACTTACAACAATACATAGAACAATTACAGACTCCCACAATGGGAGTAACAATAAACAAAAAGTCAACAACAACAGAACCACCGCCTTAGAACGGACAGCAGCCTAAGCCACTGGGGGGCTTAAATGCATTTTACTGGTACCAAATCTTCGCCCTAGATTCTGCTGTTGTTGAAGTACAAGAAATATTCAGCTCGCATGGAGGCCATCTAACTAATGCAATGTATCATCATGGAAAACACTCTAATCAAATTAACTCTCCATGATGAAACAAAGAAAAGGGCTCATGACTCACAGATAGTCAGAGCTAAAGAAAACCTCAAGTTGAGCCACGGTGGGTCCAGCTACAGATAAGCATCAGGCACCAACCCACCGATTAAAGCTTTACGTCAGAGCCGTCATAGAGTCTGAGGCCTGACCCACCGTCATGCAATTAAAGAGGAAACCATAGCTATAAACCGTGATTGGGTTTAAAACTAGGCATGCAGACTGTCGCATGATATCCAAATTATATCCAACCCTTATATAACGTTTTACTATCTTTTTGAATTGATCACTAAAATTAGGAATTCCAACAATACGTTTGAATTTATAGACTTAATCACCATAAAATATAGGGTCTGTTATGCCTTGTTGCAGAAGAGTTTTTAACCCAATGTTGTATTTAACAATTAACTCTGAGTGTCTGTAGTAGAATTTAGAAAATGCTTTTCGAATCTTATGATATCTATAACCTTGTTTTAATAATTTAGCAGTTAAAAATAAGTTTCTGTTGTTGAAGTCATCAACATTAGAGCACACTCTAGCAAAACGAATAAGCTGAGAAATATATACACCATAGGAAGGAGAGCGAGGAACATCTCCATTAAGAAATGGGAAATTTACTATTTCAAAATTAAAATCATCCCGTTTATCATAAATTTTAGAAGAAACTATGCCATTTGTTATTGACAAGTTCAAGTCCCAAAACGGAGCTTCAGTATCAGAAGAATTCGCCTTATTTAACTGAAGTTCAGTGGGATATATCTGACCTACCATTTGTTCAAAATAAGGATTATCAATATTAAGTAAGTCATCTAAATATCTGGAGGTAGAGTTAAAAGCTTCAATAATATCAGCTTGATTATTGTCTGACAGAGATAACATAAAGTCTCTCTCATAACAAAACAAAAACAAATCTGCAACAAGAGGAGCACAATTAGTACCCATTGGAATACCGACAATTTGTCTATATAATTTTGAGCCAAATCTTATAAATATATTGTCCAAAAGATAATGGAGCGCATCACACATTTTCTGACATGACCACAATTTATATCGTTTAGGCTGTTCAGAAGTAAAAAAGGCATTTTTATCATTACAAGCCAAATAAAGTAGCCCTCTCTGTTAAATGTTTGTTCAATTAATTCTGTTAGTTTTTCTTTTATTAGATTATGAGGCAATGTAGTATAGAGAGTAGAGAAATCATATGTAGACAAACCAGATGCTAGAAAACCTCTAGACTTCAATTTATTAAGAATTTCACCTGAATTTTTAATAGGCCAAAATAATTTTTTACCGTTTCTTTCATAAACTGTTGTGCAATATTTAATGACATGGTTTTTAATCGCAGTGAGGCAAGAAGTCAAAAGAATAGACAACTCAGTAGTTGTACATGCACTAGAATTAGCAATAAAACGTGACTTATAGGGTCGTTTATGAAGTTTAGGTAACCAGTATAATGTAGGAAGCTTGCTATGGTCCTCATCAACAAACAACCCAAACTTAGTTGCCATATGGCATCGATGCCTATCAACGATAGACGTCTCATCAAGCCTGTTATGTTCATATGTTTTGGCAGTGCTAAGTTCTTGCTTTAGGGTGTTAATATAGTATCTTTTTCAAACGACCACAACATTGTTAGCAGCCTTATCTGCGGGGGCCAAAACAAACTTCCTATGGAATTCCTGGATCCCTTTCTTCAAGTGTCTAAAAGTGAATTTAGGTTTAGGTGGTAGAAGATCTAAATTGTTGCAATAAAATGAAATTCTACCATCAATAATTTTAAAAATATTTAGTTTCCAACTATTTAAGGCATTAGACTCAACATGCTCTCGTTTACACCAGCGATTACAAAATTCTTGTAAGGCTCCTGCAATTTCCTCACGACATGATTTGAAGTCTATTTGCACAGGAAATCTATATTTAGGTCCCTTACATATAATAGACCGAATTCTTGAATCAGTTATGATTTTTAAATCCCCTGTGACTATATGACCAGCAGGTTGATAGCAATACTTAGAGTCTATGCAATCTCAGGAGTCAGGAATAGAATTTTCGATATCAAGTTCTGTTACTAATTTGTTATAGTTAAAAACAGTACTACGAATAGGTTTATTATACTTATAACAAATGATAGGGGTTTCCTTATTTTCAAAATAAGTAGGAACAGAAGAGATAACAGATTTATCTTTGAATATACTGGGTAAGTTAATGAATTAAATCCCCTTGTTGACAAATTGAATTTTAATAAAATGTCTAATATGATTAATTTCTGAATCTATATATGGCCGAAGAGCATGTTGAGTGTAACACCGGATAAGAATTGCTGCATCATAAAGTCGATGAGCTCTATCATAGAATTTATTAGCCTCAATATCCAAATTATGAAGTGAAGATATAGAAAGAGTTACTAAACGTGAAAGGGCCATATGTCGGCCAGAATGTTTTAAGATGATACTTAATTCTGAAAGAGTTAAAACATGTTTATTTTTACGTTTTAAATTTCCATTTTTGCGTTTACCATGAGATCTGTTATTACGTTTACGGATATCTAAAAGAGAAAAAACATCAAAATCAGGTAATCTAGAATTGTTACCCTCATGGTAAATATTATCATTAAAACCAAGTGGATGTGGTGTCTGTAATAATTTTATCCACTTTAATTCTAATTCATGCCTAAGAATATTTCTATATCTTTTAGTGGAATTAACACCATATATTATCTTTTCAACAGGCTGAATTGAAATACTGCTAGTAGACAAAATTTTGGGCTAGAGGGGACGCTGAGACATACTTACACGGAACCACATTGTCGGATTTTACCATTGTTTGTTCTAAGTTGTAAAATAAAACAAAAATAAAAGTGACACCAACCTTTCTTTATCCAATTTTCGGCCTGGAAACTACCACGACGTGTCCCGGATGTGGCTTGGGAACAAAATCACGTTAACACAATTTCGTGGTAGTTCCTAGGTTTACCACCCGTGTAATACTAAATATTTAATTTACAAGCTTAAACGAGCTGCAAGACTGATGATAACAAAAGTGTCGATATTGGCTCTCATGCAGTTGGGTGTTGGGAGTTTCTCTTGTAATTAGATTAATATAAAGCAGATATGCACTATCATAACAACTCCATTGATGCATTTGTTAAGAAACCCATTTAGTGAGTGAGACGTGTACAAAAGCATAACAAAAACAAAACAGAAATAGCATAAATGATCCACAAAAGAAGCACCGCCTTCGAATAGTCAGTAAAAATATTTTACTGGAGGGCTTATAACGGTTTCACGACGTGCCAACGTCATCCTTTGTCCAGGTGTGGATAAAGACACATAGATGCTTGGTTTGCATGAAAGACCCCTAACTTATCAATGCATCATCTCCTAGAACATAAAAAGGAGAGGAAGCAAAGATAAGGACTCAACAGTAAATAAAACTGAATACCGGAGCAAAAGATTCCGGGACATCTCGGCCCCTGACAAACTCGGCCCCTGACAAACTCGGCCCCTAACAAACTCGGCCCCTAGCAAACTCGGCCCCCAATATATTATTGTGCCATTTGTTTCAGGAGGCTGGATTGTTTCATTGCACATGTGTTTAATCTCATTCTTTCAATATTTCATTCTCATTGTGCGTGTGTAATGGGTATGATTTGTTTGATTTGATTCTTTACGCCCCATCAACAATCTTTCAGTTATATAGGGACGGTTCTTCCTGGGTTGAACCAGTACTAAGCTAGGATAAATGTGTCTTGCTCAAGGACCACAACGCAGTGACGCCGGTGAGGCTCGAACCCGCTGCCCTTCGGTCTCGAGTCAAGCACTCTACCACTGAGCCACTGCGCTCCCTGTAATGGGTATGAAAACAATTAGCTTGCGTGATGACTTTATGGGACATAGGCAAGCAGTGCATTCCCATTCCAGAAGCCCCATTATGTGGTTTGTCATAAGAGCTTATTTCCCCAGGGGGGGTACTCTGATATTTTCACTGATACGTAGGCTCGGCCCATTTTTTTGGGTTCAAAATTCTGAATTTCAAAATTTGTTTTGGGTTTTCAGAAAAATAAATGTTTTTTGGGGGTATGAAGATTTTGTGGATATTTTTTGGGGGTCATCACAAAATTGGGCTAGTTTGAGGGTCATTTCTATGCAAATTAGGGACTTTTTTAAGGTCAAGGTACAGAATTGGGATATTTTTTTGGGTTGCTAAAATTTCAAATATTTTTTTGGGGTGCTTGAAATTCCTGATATTTTTTTGGGGTGAACGGTAGATGCTGGGTCCGAGCCTACGTATGCGGAAAAATTAGAGTAACCCTCCCCCCCCCCCCCCCTGGGCTTATTTCTGTAAAAAATGAGGGACAGAAGAGGTAATTAGACGACAATAGTCGTGACTGGTGGGTTTAGGGTTAAAACAATAAATGTTTGCAAATGGCGAAGGCTCTAGATGCGCAGTTGCACCTGAGCATTCGCTGGTCGCATATTGGTTTATTGTGAGTCCCAAAGCTGAATGAGCTAGTTTGAGTCGGGGCACTAAATAAAATCGTACAGTAATTACAAGATCTGAAATATACTAACTCTTATATGTTCATAAAATTGCACAGTAATTACAAGATCCGAAATATACTAACTCTTATATGTTATTGTTTATATATTGATGATTGTAAGTAGATTTTTGGACCAAGTTGGTCAGGGGCCGAGTTTGTGGGGGCCGAGTTTGTCAGGGGCCGAGTTGGTTAAGGGCCGAGTTTGTTAGGGGCCGAGTTGTCCAGTTACCGAGCAAAATAATCCAACAGGGAATCCCCGGTGGGCCTGACAACAGCCAAAGCATCAGGCCCCTACCCTGAACCAAGAACTAACCGATTACCTTAAACGGTAAAACTGGCCAAGGATTTCGACATTTGTGTAGTCTGGGTTCCCTCCCCTACATCTACCTGTCGAATTGAGACGATAACAGGGTCCAGTTTAACATTTGTGTTAACCTGTGGATTCCGCCATATTAACATTGTTTCGCTATTTAGCTATAATCAAAGAACGGAAGTTATCTTCCCATGATGCACCGAGGCTTCACACGCCATTTTGGTTGCCAAAATTTAAACATCACATTTGATTAGTATTTATTTGTCCATTTTGCACTTAGGATACGTTATTTTAGAATGTCATTGGTCGGAATGACCATAGACGTACCCGATTTATCCTGAGTGATCCTGAAATTTACCCAAAACTTATTGGTTTTGCGAAGATGTGGTGGTTGGTGCAGCTGTGTTACTCGTTTTTGTACCACTCTTTTATCGAGCTTGTATTCTTCGCATTTATTGATTTAATTGTGAAGACACCATTGCGAGATGCTAGGTAAAGTGAAGAAGTTAAATCATCCTAGTTGTCAAATTGTTCTGAGTGTTCAAATCCATAGATACTGTACTGCTATGATGTTGTTGTATCAGGGATCCAGCCTGAGAAGGCTCAACTCCCAAAGCCTGGGAGAGTCCTGCCACTCTTTCTATCTATACTGGTTCGCTCATACATGAGCATTACACCAGGGAGTGCGAATTTGGAAATTTTGATAAAATAAAAAACAAATGATAAATTGGCGCTAATTTTTCTGTACAACTTTCGTCGCAAACACAGTGAGTTTGCTAAAATTGAAAATATAAAAAGTTATCGCCGAAAATCAATGTGAATAACATAAAAAATCGAGTTTAGGAAGTGTGCGGGTGCCGGCCTGTACCTCTGAATGCGGGTCAACTCGGCCTTGGGTCAACTCAGCCTGGTCCCATATTAACCCTGGTGGAAATGTGTTTAATAAAAAAAGAGTTTGGAGGAAGTATGTCAGATACTAAGAGACATAATTTTATGCACTGCTTATTCCATTTTTTTACCGCACCAAGGTCACTCGATACCAGTTGATATAGAGTGTCCCTGACCACACTAATCCTAGTGATGGGCCATCGGTTTGAAATCACAATCGATTATCGGTTTACAATCGGAAAGACTAAATCAACTAGCTATCGATAGCACATTCGATTCCCTATACCTTTTATACGTGATCACATATGCTTAGCTACATTCAGTATATGTTTTTGTTTGAATCATTTTATTTGTTATTTCTGATGTTGATTAAAATAAGTTTGTACTTTTATGGTAGATGTAAAGGAATAAGAATACTAACTGAACACTTTGCTATTTTCCAACACTTTTTGACTAGACAGAATATGACTGTTGCGAAATTGTTGACTGCCAGACTACATATAACAAGACTATAATAAATAATCATGAGCATCTTGATCCTGACCTTAGTTAAACATATTGGACTAGAGTCTAGAACACAACTCAATTTTAACTTTCTCCTTTCTATGCTTTGAAGCCCAGTTATAATAACATGTAGTCTAAGCACTTTACACATACCCCTGCTGGATTTGAGTCATCCGCTGTGCTCTGTTTTGGGCTAACTTTTTGCAGATCTGTTTACCACTACGTTTTTTGCATATTTTCTACGCTTTTTAACTTCAAAATACGCTCTACGGATCACTATTGCAAAACTACGCACAGAGCGAAATCCCGATTTTCTGTCAATTTTTATCCATTTTGGTTCATTTCAAGACGTTTTCTCTCTGCTTAAGGGAGGTTATTTCTTCACTGATCCATGACTGGGTTTATCAGCTGGTCAATTACCGTGAACAAACAAGTCAATTAGTCATGCTACATGTGAGCAAGCTAGTGCCAATCAACCCCAAAACTGGTAAGGAATGACAATAATATGGCCTTTTCATTTACTCATTTCATGAATTACATTAGTTTTATGCCATTGTTGTAATTGTCATGGGTTTTCGCGACCTATTTTTTTACCGTCAAGAGTATATTTTCATAGTTAATGAGACTGGTTTTGAGGTCAAAATATTAAATAGGCAATCCTTACATGTGTGAAGACCAAAACAATTGTCTGTCATGCAAGATTTTTTTGTTTGTTTTGATTTTAAATTGATGGCATAATGTTCAAAATTTTGCGAGGCAGTAAATATAGAAATATAGAAAGATGGACTGTTTTAGAAAATATTCAATCAGCTTTTTTTAAGATTGAAAAGTCTCAGAATAGATCTAGTTTAGTGGTGAAAAACAATTTTACATTTCACCAGGCAAATAAACCCTAAGCTCACTCCCTCTAGACTTTTAGTGCTTGCAAAAAAATAAGTCAGATCAGGGTCTTTCTCCTCTGGTAAGATGCATTCCTCAGCCCTTTATTTTGCCTTTGGCAATACATGTTTCTATATTTGTTCAAATAATCCATCCACTATACCCAGGGGTGGATCCAGGATGTCTTTATAGTTAAAATTTATAAAGGGGCGTGTGATTTGTTAATTTTATAAGATGATTTATCAATGTTTCTTGATTTTTCTGAAAATTCTCCATGAAAATTAAATATTTTAGTCTCAAAGGGGGGTTCCAAAGTGGGGTTCAAGTAACCCCCCCCCCCAACCCCCCTCTAAATCCGCCACTGACACCTGTCTGGTTTGCCGACTTTCTGACTCAACATGTGTGAAGCCTGAAGTAAACATGCTGCATATGGTCTTTTTATTATGAGAACTTTGATGGGCTAAAAATTTTTGGTGGGTATTATCTATTTTAGCCTTTGATAAGTTAGGGATCTTTCATGCAAACCAAATATCTATGTGTCTTGATCCACATCTGAATTAAGGGTGAGGTTGGCGCCGTTAAACTGGTTTAAGCCCTCCAGTAAAATATTTTACTGACCGTTCCAAGGCGGTACTTCTTTTGTGGATCTTTTATGTTTTTGTTCTGTCTTGTGTTTGCTCTGTTTTGTGCGCGTCTGTTTATATGTGCTTTGTGGTCACCTGCTGGGAAAGGGTTGACCTCTTGGCTCTCGTTTGTGGTGTCTACTGTGAGTTTGTCACTTTCCCATTGGTATCCTGGGTCAGGTATGGTACTTGATTGTATCGATTCCTGATCTTTGCACACTTACTTACTTTTATTTAAGGTAATATAGTTTGTTAGACTTGGCATATGATAGACTACACATCAGAACTCAAAACTACACATAACTGCCTCCTTGACTACACATACGCGACTTTCAATGTAAACAGGTCTGTTTTTGCCAATATATATCTTAACTAAGCTTTAGAAAAGATGTGTTTCTTGCTGAATGCTGAACGAGACGAACATTAGTTCTTCCATACTGTCTACGCCCAATGACGTACAACATCACCGCCATTACAGAAAAAAAGCTAAAAGCTCCGGGCTTTTTTGATCTGATTGAATGGTTTTACTTGCTAAACAGTTTGATAATACCCAGTCACCCAAATGGATGAACTGAAACGGGAAGAAGAACTTTTTTGTTTGTATATTTCTGTTTGACATCGGTACAAATTGGCTTTAAATATGCAGGTGCAATAACTGGAACAGCAGACATTTTATCCAACTGTAGCGGTAACCACAAAATCGACTTTTAAACTCAGGTGCAATGACTGGAACAGCAGACATTTTATCCAATCGTACGGCGGTAACCACAGACCCTCAATTTGGAACTTTCGTAGGTTATCATTGCTTTTCTGATCATGCTTGACTTGCGAAAACTGCTTTATAAACCCGGAACACAACTGTGTTTTCTCATCGCAAAACAAATTGGTTTATATGGAGATCATAATGTTCAGACAGATTTAAGGACGGCTTGTAGACTAAGGTCTGAAACCGATTACAATCGATTGCATCATTTTACAATCGATTGTCGCAATCGGAAGCTCAAACCAACTGACTTTCGACTATAGTCGATCATCGGCCCATCACTAACTAATCGTCCTTTTTTTAAAAAAAAAAACAACAACAGTCGGCACCTTTCATGTTAATTGCTTTGATCAGACTTAATTGCCAACACTGATTTTACGAATTAAATGTTCAGAAAACATTAATTGCCTTGTTTGCAAGATATTGGAACTCGCGCACGGCAAAAAATGCGTAAACTTATATTAGATTTAAAGGCAGTTATAACCTTTAATCATGTAGAAAGTTTGCCTTTAATTAAATCCATCAAGAATTTAATTGCAATGTTTGTCAATTAGAAAATATGTTTTCATTAATTAGTAACCATACATTTATTTTTCAAAGGTTACAATGGAATCTACACCAGGCCGAGTTGACCCAAGGCCGACTTGACTCCAGGCCGAGTTGACCCGCTACGGTACCTCTTAGTCCAGACACTGAGACTAGAGGTATGGTCCTGTATCTCTAGACATGGAGTCTAGGAATACCGGCCAGTATCCCTAGACAGTCAACTAAGGATTGGCTATGGGTACGTAGTTCCCCCCAGTCCCTAAAAGGGCACAGTATTAAAAGTTCTAAAAAAAGGACACTTTCAGCATGTGGCGACATACTAACAGGGTAGTGCTGTCAGGGTATGCCAAAAGCGTATTAGGATATGTGGCAAGCACGGTGGGTCGATCAACCAAAATCACCAGCAATTATGCTTTAATTACTTTATGTCTGCCTACTTCATCAAGGTTTTCTATTCAATTTATACATGTATTCAGTCTTCTCACTTTTGAGCTTGTTTTTTGTCAGTCATCTCTTTATGCTTTCAAGATAGATATAGCTCACCTGAGCCGAAGGCTCGTGGGTGAGCTTTATAGGATACCAGTCACTCCCGCGTCCGTCCGGCGTCCGTAGTCTGTCCATCCATAATTTCAAACATCTTCTCTGAAACCGCTGGGCCAATTAAATTCAAATTTCATATGGAGACTTCTTAGGACATGCCCATATATGGTAAAAACCCTTTAAAATCTTCTCCAGAACCAGAAGGCCGATGACCTTGGGACTTGGTATGCAGCATTTGGGTAGTGGGGCCCACCAAGTTTGTTCAAATGATGATCCTAGGCTGACCTTAATGCATTTAAATGGGAAAATTTATGAAAAGTTGATTTTTTTTTTAAACTGTTGAAGCCAAAGTCATTATTCTCACTTGATATATGTTAAACCTAATGAGACAATGGCTATGAATAAGTTCAAAAGGTCAAAGTTGAATTAAGGGTGAGGTTGGCACCCTGAAACTGGTTTAAGCCCTCCAGTGAAATATTTTACTGACCGTTCCAAGGCAGTTCTTCTTTTGTGGATCTTTTATGTTTTTGTTCTGTCTTGTGTTTGCTGTGTCTTTGTGCACGTCTGTTTGTGTGTGCTTTATGGTCACCTGCTGGGAAAGGGCTGACCTCTTGGCTCTCGTTTGTGGTGTCTGCTGTTAGTTTGTCACTTTCCCGTTGGTATCCTGGGTCAGGTGTGGTACTTGATTGTATCGATTCCTGATCTTTGCACCCTTACTTACTTTGACCTTTCAGCTTAGGTTGCTCATATTGGAGTCCCATCAATATATTAAAACATAGTTTTCTCACAAACCATCGGTCCAATTGAACTCAAATTTCATGTGAAGACTCCTTATATATTAGCTAAAATTTATACAAAACACTTTGGTCACATGACCAAGATGACCGCCATGCCCATATATGGTAAAAGACCCTTTAAAAATCTTCTATTCCAGAACCAGAAGGCCGATGACCTTGGGGCTTGGTATGTAGCATTGGGATAGTGGGGCCTACCAAGTTTGTTCAAATGATGATCCTAGGTTGACCTTGACCTACTTATCCTCAAGGTTAAATTTGCTTCCTAATGCATTTAAACTGGATTTTTTTTTAAAAGTAGTTTTTTTGAATACTGTTGAAGCCAAAGTCATTATTCTCACTTGATATGTTAAACCTAATGAGACAATGGCTATAAATAAGTTTCAAAGGTCAAGGCCACCACACCCATATATGGTAAAACTCCTTTAAATATCTTATTCTCTGGAACAAAAGGATAAGTGCCTTACTCAAGGACACAACACCAGGATCCAGGTGAGAATCAAACCCATGACATTGTGATCAATGATCTGACGCTCTCCATGAAAAGTTGTTGTAATCAAACAGTGTAGTTTTGACATGAACAGATATCGCTCAAAATATGCAGACACAATGGCAAACAGTGAAGGCCCTAATTAGTCAGATCTGGTCTGTACTGTTTGCCGGAGAAGTCAGATATGGGTTTGCACTGTTTGCCTAGACCTGAACTTCTATAGTAAGGTTCATAGTTTAGACTGTTTAGTTGTCTTAAGCTGACAGCATGGCAACATTTTATTATTTATTAATTTGCAGTGAACATACAAGACTTTAAGAAAGATATGAAAAAAATAGGTCATGTTCCAGAATTTCAGATTGCCCAGAGGGCAACCTTCCAAGACTCTCAGCTTGCCCCAAGCAAATTCAACCCTTGGGGGCAAGTGGGCAATTGCTTATTTCTAACACTGTTTATGGCAAGGTCAAATTTGTATCTTAATGCATTTATGTGGGAAAAATCTTGAAATGTTCATTTTCTATAACTGTTTAAGCCAAAATCATAATATTTTCAAGAAATGTTTAATCTTATGAGACAATGGTTTTATATAAGTACCGAATGTCAAGCTGACCTGTGGCCTTTTATCCAATGCCACTCATTTGGACTGCCACATACCTATCTAAACATTGGTTTCTCAGAAAACACTGGGCTGTTTGATGGAGTATTCATTAGAATTTTTTTAGGTCACTTGACCAAAATGGCTGCAACCCCATATATGGTAAAACAAAATATGTTTTATTATAAGCAGTAGTTGACCTTGACCTATTTTATGATTAATAAAGGGATCAGGTGAGCGCCTCAGGACCTTCAGGGCCTCTAGTTTATTTGTCAAATAGGGAGTGAGGTAAATATCTCCCAAAGAAACCACTATACCAGCTGGTACAATGTAACAAAAAATTTGTTTTTATCTTCTATCTTCATGTAGAAGATGTTTGAACCTGCAATGACCATGTAACAGCAAAAGTGATTACAAAACAGCTGCTTTAAGTTTTATCACATGTCTTCACTGTGTCTGAATATGAATCTACTGAAATACTGTTACAAAGGTTATGTTATCTGCTTGGCTATCTAAACTATCAAAACTATCGATAGTTAGGTGAACTATTGGCGATAGTTATCAATAGTTGAAAACACTATCATGATGCATCAGACTATCAATGTATCGTTACACCCCTACCAAGCACCAATCAAAAAATTGTTTCATTGCATTGGAAATTCCCTTAGAGACAGTCAGTTTATAATATTTTTGTAAGATGACAATTTTGACACACATGCTGCAAATATCTGCATCGATTCTGAAATTTGCATGCTCCAGACGACCCTGTGAGACAAGTTTAAGCTGCGTCATAAGTGAGCTAACTTGAAATAAATTACGGACACAACGGAATCAGAGAATATGGTCTATTTATTAACTATTTTGAAATATTATTTATAAAACACATGCTTTGTGTGCGTAAAAGAAACATCTTGACATTTCTTTTATGCACAAAAAAACTTGTTTTGTACCCAAAAAATGATAATAATCAGTATATATTCTTATGTCTATCTCGCTATAATTCGAACTTTCGATGCTTCGAAATCTAATTTCTAGGACTTCGAATTTACAAGATTCAATTGTACCATGTTTTTTTAACTGCAGATCCGAAGAAGAAAAGAGGCGTATCTGGTTGTGGGAGTCTTTGATTCTTGGGATTGCCTCCTTCTTTATATATCTGATAGCTCACACCCCGTATGTCCTTATTGCTCTATCAGTGCTCACCTTGGTCTACACACAACTGAATGGACGTGTCAGTCTTGGTTTCTGGTGGAATAATCTTCATACAAGATGGGACGAGTATCAGCAACATACCGACAATGTTTCCAAAATCAGAGAGTGGCAGAGATCTATAGAAGATTCACCATGGAGGAAGAAAACTATGGAAGCCACTCAAGCCAGAAAGAGTTCTTATGTACCAGGTTTTCTTAGTAATTTTGTTACAAAAGTATCAAGCTTGGTTTATAAAAAGCCAGAAGTGGGCAGCCAGTATGAACAGATGAATGATGTTAAGAAAAGGGTGCCGTATACCCTAGGCGACATGTCTATTACTAAATCTCAGGCTGGTCAAAATGATAGATTTAAAGCGAGCAATCATTTTCCAACAGACTCCGGTTTCACACAGACAACTATACCTTCACAGCAAACTTTGAATACACATCAAACTTTTAATACACAATATGGTATCAGCAGTGCATACACAGGTCAAAAAGATCAGATAAGTATAGCTCAAACAAGTGCTCCATCTTTTCAACAGTCGCCTCCTCCAGTAACTTCTAATTGGTTCACTACCAATGATCTAAAGAGAAGGCCCTTAAGAAACCATTCTGCCTATAAGCCTGCATCAATCTCTTACGGTGGTACTGGTCAATCTTTTGGGAGTAGATTTGCTTCTGCCTTCGGCTTTGGCGGTGGCTGGAGTAACAAGCCAGCTGGTTTGAGGAATGAGGGCCAGAACCTGTGTTTTATGAACAGTGTTGTGCAATGCCTTTCTCGTAGTCCGCGTCTTGTAAAGGATCTCTCCAGAGAAATGACTGACGATATTGACTGCTCGGTTGCGGAGTCTATTCTCTTGAGCAGTCTTGTTGAACTTTTAACTGTGTGTAGGGACACCTCTGGAAAACACAAGGTGCTTGATCCTTCCGCGTTTCTGGAGGCAGTGTCGGTGTTAAACAGTCGGCTGGTGGCACCCACTGGTGAGAGACAAAGACAACAGGATGCGGCTGAGTTTGTGATGTGGTTGATGGACACTTTGACATGTATACTAAACAAGAAATGTTATCAAGGTAAGTCCTATTACAATGTACACACAGGTTTAGATAAACAAAAGATTTCAGCGTGTAATTGTATATAATTTCTTACCCATCAATTTTAACATATGTTTTGGGTGCTCAAAAGAACCGTCTCATTGAGACGGTTCTTTTGAGTACCCACAGCATATGTTTTGGTTGAGAAATAAGAAAATTAAATTTTCCTTACGCAGTCTTAACTAAAGTCTTGGTACATCAAAATAAACATAAATTGTCATTATTTTCTTTTATCAAATGATGATACTATTATTCATTGGATAACATCATGTCATAAATAAGGTTATGACCACACGTTATATAACACTTTCGACGGGAACAAGTAATGTCATGACAACGTCCATTACAACAATGCAAATTTTCATTGAAATAAACAAACTTTAAAGGTGATAAAATCACATTTAAAAGGTCATATGATTAACAAAATCTTACACTTGTGATCATTTCATATCAAACTTTTTAAACTCGCCTTTCTCGCCAAAGGCTCATTTAATAAATTTCATATGAAATGTCCACTCATGTATACATGTAGTAAGATCCTAGATATATCCATCAGTTTAAACATCTGTTTTGGGGTACTCAAAAGAACCATATTATTGAAGCACACATTTGTTTTGGTTGAGAAATAAGAAAATTGATTTCACACTCAATTTCTAAAGCCTAAAGGCCTCTTATCTTTAGATCAGGGATTTTCATACTAAACTGGGGCAGCAGGCAGGCGGCGGCAGATGATTTTGGGACAATTAACTTCTAAAACTACCAAATTGGGAAAACTGAAAAGTGAATCTGTCATTATTTTTTGAACAAATCCTAACTTAAAATTTTAAATAAAATATACATGTATATCTCCTCGTTAACTAGGATCTACCCTTCTGATTTTGGTGGAAGCATAAACAATTGGCTTGCCAAATCCTAAAATTTCCAGTTTGGACTCGCATTATTGTAAGATACAATGTATTAGGAAATTTATTCAAAATTTTGAGAAAATTTAGCTGTCAAAGTTTTGAAGTTCAGGTCATTCTAGACATCTGCCCAATCTGATACATTTTGTAAGTCTTTGCTGAACCAACAGGTCAGTTTAATAGTTTTGTTAAATGCGCACTGTTTCATGCGTGTTTGAGATGCCCAAAAGAAATTCGCTTCAATATTGTGATGGTTCTTTTGAGTACATATGTTTTGGTTGAGAAACAAGAAAGTTAATCTTTTATTACCCCTTTAACTGGAAGTCTGTACATTTTCTTCAATTACTAAAGTTTTAAGATTTTAATCTAGTCTATGTAGCTGAGCTGGATAGCCTTAATACCTATGTATCTCAACTTTTTCAATTTTGATGTGATGTGGCTCTTCATAGCTTTTGCCTGCATACAATTGGGCCTTGTCGCGAGAAAACCTGTCTTCGGGGTTTCCGACAAAGCGAGTTTCAAACCAGTCTCCTCAGCTACAGTGACTACCTCGAATATGGAAATTTTGCTTGTAGCAGGTATAGATATGATACATACCAACAAGTGAATAACAAAGGCGCTGATCAGACTGCGCATCCGCAGGCTGGTCTGCTCCTTTGTTGTTCGCAAACCCCCGAAAACAGGTTTTCTCAATTCGAGGCCCAATTAATACTGGGGAATAGAGCCACCAAGGTACAGCACTAAAGGCTGACAGAAACGTGATTCTAGTTGTGATCAGGCCCCGAGGTTATAAATCTTTTTTTATGCTCGTCAACTGAGCATGAAAATTTAACCCTTAAAGCGCCAGCTATAATTTGCAGCAGACGACAATTTCAAATTTTGCCGCCTTTTCAGAAAATAACAATAAGGCATGATGTTTCATGAGAATTGTCTGCTGGCAGAGGATTCTCATGTAATATCTTACCTTATTTTTTTCGAAAATTGAAAAGATGTCGAAAAATTTGTTGTCTGCTGCAGTTGTGATTGGCGCTTTAAGGATTAACTGCTCATAGAGACTAAATTGACTAAAGTGCTGGGAATTTTTATTTACTGCTTTAAAATTCTCAGTTCGATGTTGTATTTATCCTGCTTATAATTGTTAAAATGTTAACATTTATTTATGCATGATAAATTTCATGCGCAGTTGGATTAAGTATGAAAAAAGTTTTATAACCTTGAGGCTAGATATAAATTATTTTTTAGATCAAGATGATGTTGCCAAGCCATGCATGTTGAAGTTTATCTATGGAGACCTGACACCAGCCAGACTAAATGATCTCAAAGAAGCTTGCAGGAAAGAGGTAAATACTTTAGCATAATTAATCAAGCGCCTTTTTTATTTAATAAGTCATAGAGAAATGTCAGTTTTATCAAGGTCAGAGTCTCAAGAGATAACTTTTTTTATCTTTTTAAAAAAAAAAATACATTGCAGTCACTCAGGGCATATTTCCGTCACATGATACATCCATTGTGAACCAGATGTTAAGATTTTGCTCTGAAATTAATCTGTTCCTATGTATTATGTCATTTGTGTGAACCAGCAGTCAAGGCTCTAGCAAGAGCAAATATATGCAGGCCTATACAAAGCATAAAATAACTTAGCGGGATCTAATGGGGTGGCTCATCTTCTTGAGATCATCTGCTAATAATACTAGAGGCTTGACATTAAACTTCTTTCCAACAGGTGTGATCACGTCCTTAGTGGAGTCATAGGTTATTCTTGTCTTCGCAAAGTTTCTGGGGAAACTTTCTTCTTTCTCTACTTTTTATAGACTGTACCTTTTATTTTATACTCTATTTATCACTTGTGTTATGCTTATAATTTAAATCTTCCATACACTCTTATTACTAGGGAGCTCAGTGGCTCAGTGGTAGAGTGCTTGACTCGAGACAGAAAGGCCACGGGTTCGAGCCTCACCGGCGTCACTGCGTTGTGTCCTTGAGCAAGAACATTAATCCTAGCTTAGTACTGGTTCAACCCAGGAAGACCCGTCCCTTTATAACTGAAAGATTGTTGATGGGACGTTAAGAATCAAATCAAACAAACAAAACACTCTTATTACTACTCGTGAATTTACTTCTGCCTATATTCTCTGTTTTCATCCTTTTAGCATTCCCAATGCAAGTCAAACTGTTATGTAAAAAAAGTCAATGGTGACCAAACAATGTATCAATGTGGGCTTCGACAGGAGAAAACCTGTATTCAGTGTTTGCGAACAACAAAGGTGCAGACCAGCCTGCACATTTGCGCAGTCTGATCAGTGCTTTTGTTATTCACTTGCTGGGAAGAATCATATCTGAACTTGCAGAAAGTGAAATTTCAATATTCTCTGTAGCTGAGCAGGGTGGCATCACATGGTTGGAAACCCCAAAGACAGATTTTCACGCAACGAGGCCCATGTAGATGTAGGTCCAGATTGCAAATTTTCAAGCGATTTAATTTCTTATCCACAGGTTTAGATAAACAAAATTTTTCAGCTTTTCATTTCCATAGAAAATCAGCCCCAAAATCCTGAATTAGGCAGGTTCTAATTGTTTCTTTTATTTGATTTTAGATTATCTAAAGACAGTTGACCATTTAAACTTGAAATTGTTGATATTTATAGGCATAGTGCAAGTTTTAAGATTCAGTTTTCAAAAGTTCATGATTTTGAAAATTTTGCACTTTCACCCATGTAGTTGTGACATGAGACTGTTCTTTAACATTTCAGATAAATGAGGCGAATGGGTTGGACAATGATAGCTATGCTGAGCCAGTACAGAGATTATCAGATCTGGAGTGGCTTTCTTTCAAGCAGAAGAACAAATCTACGGTGGACAACCTCTTCACTGGCCAGCTTGTAGAGGCATACCACTGTCTCACGGACAACCATCTTTCTGTCAATATGCAGACATTTAACATACTTCCCGTCCCTATCGTAGCCCCAAGAAATGTCTCCGGGCTAGTGTTTTTAGAAGACTGCTTTACCAGATTTTGTAATATAGAGCATCTCATAGGAAAAGAGGGTTTAGCTTGTACTTTCTGCAATAAGAACCAGACTAGTAAGGGGGACATAACTCCTGTGATTTCAGGACATGTCCTTGGTGGTAGAAGTACAAGGGCGAAAAATTCAGCTCAAAGATCAACTTTATTGACTACTGATCAAGTGCATTCTCCTAGTTCATATATGTCCCCTATTGTAGGCCAAAGGGAGATAATTAATGACAGCGGATTTCATGACAATGTTTTCAGGACTTCAACACCTGTAGGTGAGCACTCTACTCCGTTGCCCTTTCCAACTCAGTTTTTACGCGATGCTCAGCGAAGGTGTCTTTTGCGTCAGTTACCAGACTGTTTAGTCATTCAGCTGTTGAGGTTTACTTACAATCAGTTTACTCAACAGTCTAGAAAGGTCACCGTCCCAGTGAGTGTACCTCTTAAAGATCTCGATATGACAAACATCGTCTTTGACAAGGTGACTAATCGAGAAGATTTGACAGCAGGAACCGACAATTACAGATATGATTTGTACGGTATTTGCTTGCATCTTGGCTCTGAGTCTACAAATTTTGGGCACTATATCTGTTATTGTCAGGAGACTGATGGGACATGGTATAAATTTGATGATGATCTCGTGTGGGATGTAAATATGGAGTACGAGATAACAACCAAAGAAGTACGAGAGAATGCATATCTTCTGTTTTATAAACGTTCAGTTGCACAAGGCAAATAGTCAGGCACCAGCTGATTAATTCTGGAGAAGTAGAGACTTTGAGTTCTTATTAAAACAACCTATTGGAGGTGATTCTAATGTTAGGACACAGTCTGCTTTAACTTGGAAAAGGGTGTTCTAATCCTTAAAGTGGCAAGAAAGAATGCATCTGAAAATGTTGTCTGCTGAAGTCGTCTGCTGCAAATAATTGCCTCACATTATTGACGAATTAAGTATAAAAACAAACAGGAGCAGTCTGATCTGGGTCTACACTGTTTGCCAGAGGCTTCTTAAACACTTCAGCAGACGAGAAAAGCAGACAACTTTTGTTGTGATTGGCGCATTAAGGTTTGATATTCGTATATGAGCTTCACATTCATGACAAAAAGCAACAGTTTCAACTTCACATACAGCAAATACTCAGATCAGCCTGGGCATCTGACCAGGCAATTCATAGTATTTGCTGTCTTCAATTGATAAACAGCTTATCATTGTCACACTCTGGAGCCTCATATGGGCCTCACCAGGAGAAAACCTTTTTTGTTGCATGGGAACAACAAAAGTGCAGCAGACCAGCCTGCGCATCTGTGCAGTCTGGTAAGCGCCTTTGTTACCATATTTGCTTTTTGGAAATCAAAAAAGCTAAACTTTCCACACAATAATTTCAATGTAGCTGAGCAGGCTGATTTTAGCATTTCCAGATAACAAATCCCAAATGCAGGTTTTCTCGCTGTAAGGCCCATGTAATTTATGTTATTTTTGCCCCATGGAGCAAATTCTTCCCTTTTAGCCCTTCCTTGTCTGTAAGGCCCGTATAATTTGGGCCTCAACGCGACAAAATCTGTCTTAGGGGGTTTGCGAACAACACAGGCGCAGACCAGCCTGAGCATCTGCAGACTGATCAGCGCCTTTGTTATTCACTTTGTGGAAAGTATATCTAAACTTGCTACAAGCGAAATATCAAATTTCTAGCTAGTCTAGTAGCGGAAGGTACTGGTTTGAGTCTCGCTTTGTCGGAAACCCCCGAAGACTGGTTTTGTCGCGACAAGGCCCATTTATGCTTATTTTGCAAAACAATTTAGCATAAAAGTGTGAATATTTTCTTATCCAGCAGTTGAAATGTTTATGTTGGAGTACTCAAAAGAACCGTTTCATCGAGACGGTTCTTTAGAGTGCCCACAACATAAACTTTGGTAAGGAAAGATGATTTTAAACTACCCACTCTTATCTGGAGGCCTAAAACAATAATCATGTGACTTTAGAGGATTAAGAATGGCGGATACTAATCAAATTCGCTTGATTCAGGTAAGACTTTCTTTGATATGTCGGTTAATATTGATCAGATTGGCATGGGGTTTGAAGCAGATACCCCCTAAAAATGAAAGCAAAGTGTCCATCTTTAGTGACTTTCAGACAAAGATCTGGTTAAAAAGTTATCGACAAGCAACAAAATTTTTCGTTTGCTCGTCAATAACTTTATACAGATCTCTGTCCTAAAGTCGCATTCGATAGGTTTATTGCTGTAATTTTTCCAGGGTATCTGCTACAAACCTCATGCAAATCGGACCAGTATTAACAGAAATATCAAAGAAAGTATTACCTGAATCGACGGTTTTGTAATTGTTTTTGTCACGTGATTCTCAGCCATGATAATTGCTACTTTAGAAAAAAGTGTAGACCAAGATGAGATGCAATAGAACATGGCATCCCACCAGGTCTGCACTGTTTTCAAGGATAAAAACAATCTAAAATAAAAGGTTATGTAAAAATTATTATCTTTGATTCTCCAGCATGTTAGTGCCAACTTAATGGACCATCCTCTCTTTATTGTGCCAGACTAGATGATAGAATCTAGCTATCAAGAAAGGGTGAAGGTTTCTTGGCCCCAATCCTAAATTGATAAAAAAAATTTATCATTGTCTGATGAATGTTAGAAATGAAATAGTAATGATAATTGGCTTTTCAAAATTTGGAGAAAAATATACTGAGCTACAAAAATGTCGATTTTTAACAAAATTTCTGTGTTAATCATGCATTTATGGTTAATTTGATGCTGCATGTTTTTGACAACAGTGTTCAATCTAAGAATTTTTATAGGGGCTATTTTCATTTTATTTCTGATGAAAGTAAAACGAAGCCCAATATTTTCCCATTCACATAAAGTTGAAGATGGCCCACTCTAGCTATACCAAGGGGTCATTTGATGAAAAGGGGGGCCAATGGCCCCCTCAAGACTGAACACTAGATAGGTATTTTAAGTGTTTTTTCTATGCTGATCTTTTTTTTTCACTTTAAAATTATAGAGGAATTAATTTTCTGACCAAAGTGCTTTTGTTTTAATTAACTGGTATGGCCATTGTTTTAATGTGAAGGTAAACACAGGTTGAATAATAAAAAAATGTGTGTACAATTGTAAATGTTTTCTTACCTATCATTTAAAACATGTTTCTGGTGCTCAAAAGAACCATCTCATTGAGACTGTTCTTTTGAGTACCCACAACATATGTTTTGGTTGAGAAATAAGAAATTAATTTTTTGGTTATGCACGCTTAAATAACTAAAAAGGCCTGGGTAAATCATGTTTTCCATGTTTAACAATCGCCAATCTTGTGTGAGATTATTTGCTGCAGGCTGATTAAGAAAGCAGAGTGGTTCAAATCACTTTAGACAGGGCTGTGGGAATGCCATGCCGAACTTACCACAGCCCTGTCTAGTCTTATCTGGGTCCATATTGCCTGCAATATAGGCTACCTACAGGGGTGTGGAAATAGTAAAATTTTCTACTTGTCCAGGGACAAGTAAATGGCCATAATGTACTTGTCCAAAGAAAAATTTTACTTGTCGGATAGTACAGATTAGCTTATACCTTTCCGTGCTTAAACAATTTATACTTTTGAAAACAGTATGAAACCATGCCTGTAAACAGTGTGGATCTAGATCAGCTGGATTCTGAAGATGCCAGCTGATCAGGATCCACACTGTTTTCAATGCAACATGTGAACTCATAATAATTAATCAAAATATGAAATACAAAGTTTTATTAACTTTATACAAATTTTGCACTTGTCCAAGGACAAGTAAATTGAAATTTAAAACTTGTCCTGAATGAAATGGGACCAGGTCGGACAAGTCGGGCATGGTATTTCCACAGCCCTGACCTAAGAACTTAAGCAGATGAGAGGAGCAGATGACAAAAGTCGTGAATGGCAGGAAAAGGATCAATCCAAACTTAAGAAATTATATCATTGACTGGTTTGAATTTTGGCTGATCTAAAATAGTGTAGGCCCCTGTGTCGAAATTTGGGCTCCCGTGTGCATTTTTTGGTAAAAGTGATTCTTATCGATTTTCAACTAGAGAAATATATGCAGTGTAAGGAAACAGATGTTTACAATTTTTTCTCGCAGTATTAACGTCACAGTGACGTCACAAAATGGGGTACCGTCTTTTCACTTGCATCAAAGAGCTTATATGTGGTGGGGTTATTTACACACTTAAAATAATCTTATTTTTTATGTTTGTTGCATTGAAATGGTTAAAAACGTCTATAGAAACACTAAAATGAAAATTTTATTCAGTATGGACTTCAATTTTATGTGAAATTGACGTCGATTTGACGTCAATGGGCTGGAAAAACACATTGCGTACAAAATAAAAACGATTCTGGAAATTCAAGTGTGCCTTCCAACTGAAATCAGATCTTAGCATAACTGTATGTTCCTGGTTAAGCTCTTTGAAACAAGTAAGCTCTCTGGTTGGGGGGTGGGGGCTTTTAGCTGCTACAGCGTGTTAACTACGTTACCCTACATTTTTTAAACAAAATAAATGCAATCAAGGTTGTTAAGGTAATACTTGAATTATTTAAATTGGACAAACATTCATGTATCATACAAGAAAATTTCATTCCTTACATATATTTATGTTTATAAAAGTTATATGGGCCCATTTTAATGTTATTTATGTTACATTTTAAGCTACTACCTTTAAAATCACTGAAATTCTGTTAAATAATTTAAACACAAAATATGAGCATTCTGTTGATAAGCCAGAGTCAAAAGACATGCTTAAATTCGTTTCTGGTGTAAAATATTAGTTTTGTTTTGTTTGTATGGCATCATGTAACATATATTACAACTTTCAAGACTGCATATACATCGCTGTATTCCGTATATTATATGTCATATGATATTTTATTTCATCTCAAAACTGACTGTTCTTGTTAAATAGATATCAAGGTACCAGACTGTCTGAAAAAAAGGATTTATCAGCTTGTATTTAAGTTCCTACTAATTATCTATGCACATTTACATTTGCAAAATAGTATATAATTTAACTATTTACATCTACAAAGAAATGATTTGCCCAAAATTATAGATTTTAAAGTTCATAAACAATGGAAAACATAGCACTCAAGTAACAACCCTAAGAAGGATATATTTCAATTTTCTGTCAAATTTGTTAAAATAACATAATAGTACTGTACAAAATATGTTATATTGCCATATGTTTATCCAAAATGTTAACAAAGACGATATATAATTGAGTCAGAAAAGTTAATATAATATGTTAAGTTTAGAGTTTAGTAATATTTTTCTGAAGAATTCTAAGTTTAATTGAGCTATTTCTGTTCAGTTATTTAAAGTGTCTGTAATTAGTTATTGTTTGAACCGACTGTCTGGAAATCAATTTGTATCCTGACTTTCAGCTGTGCATACATATGGTAACGCATTACAGAAACTTTGAAATTAATTTTAGTTGTACAGCATAGCTTTCGTTGTGCAATCAACAAAACTTTCCATCACGTTAAGTAAGTACCTTGGATCGCTTGCTCAACTAATAATATCTAAAGAACTGCTTTATTGATGAGAAACATTTCCCTGGAAATAGAAAAAACTGATTATAGTGGTGAGTTTTACTTTAAGGCCACATTAGATATAGTCATGTACAAGGAAATAGGTCAGCTGTTACTACGATACCAAATTAAATAAAGACTTTTCAGCTAAAATTGTATCCGGCCAAATTTTAACAGGAGACATTCAAGTTATTGTAAAGTAGATTTTACAATGGTTTTAGAATGCTGGATAAAAATGTGAAACATTAATTTCCACTAAACAAAACGTTGGCAAAATAGTACAGGAACCTCGCAAACATGATAAATGTAATCATTAATAACAATGTTTTACGTGTATATGTGTACTTAAGATTAGAATAACTGTTTAGCATTAAGATGACACTCTTCTCAGTATCTACATTGTCACCAATGATAGTCGCACATGCAAAGTTTGAAAAATTTACATGAACTTATGCATATCTATTTTACCACGTACACTTTTATTCAGTTAACTCTTAAAGAAATCATTTCATTTAAATGTACAGACTATCACTATAAATCTTAGAGGTTGGTTTAGTAGTACATCATTGTCAATTGTGTAACATGTGTGTATGGTATAGATTACAAATGCTGAATGTTATATTTCAGATATGTTCTTTGACAGTAGCGCAAGTATAAATCACGTTGCTTTTAGATGAAAAATATTTTAGACTCTTTTACTGAATTCATAAATAAATATTTGGACTGGCAAATGCATTGTTTAATCACTCATGGTGAAGCAGAGAAGCTAGCGTTCTAAAATTTGGTAACCGACCTCCATACTACTTTGTGTATACGAGCAGCGAAGGCTCTAGCAAGTCTACTTACACATATGCACAGGCTCACCTGAGCCTTCATTGCTCAACACTGCGACAAGTACCCAAATCAAATGGGCTTATTCCTTGATCTGTTCTTTCGTTACTAATTAATCTATTTTGTTTGATTTGAACTATGCAAAGAATTATTAGGCTGCATTTTTGTATCAACGATAATGATCACATTTGACATGCTAAATATCAATTTGATATTATCTGCAACATAACTCTATTGAAAGACTTATGGGTCTAATTGATAGAATAATGTAAAGCAAATATTTTATTGTAACAGATGGGCGAATAGGCCTAGTGTTTAATACTAAACTTCAAAAACTTCCTAAATATTAAAAGCATTAATTTGTTGTGAGTCAGCTATTTTAGCAATGGCTACAATATACATGTAATACTAACAATGCCTGGGAGCTTTTCTAAGTGATCAACATATATCTTTGAAATGTATGACTAAAATGAACCATTGGAACAAAAATTGTTATTTTTAAATGCTTCACAATAGTTTAGAACCAGACAGAACAGATGATAAGACAGTCCAGTATGTCCTTAAAATTCTCTTTTTATGCATTTTACCATCTTCAATGGTATTCATTTGTTGCCAAATTGGACATCGTTCTGGTATAAAGCAGTTATAACCATAGGGGTGGGCTTGGCGTGTGTCATACCTTTGGGCAAAAATAGTTACATTTTTAAATCATTTCAGTTTATTTTCTCAAAATACAAGGATAAAGGACTGTTTTTAATTCTCAATTCTTGATTTTGATATATGCTTGAAGTGACCTACAATTACAAATTCTGAAAAGCTTTTTTTTTTATTTCTGAATGGTATCAGCATAGTAGTTGTAATTAATAGCTGGCTTAAACAATACGTGATAAATCTTACAAAACTAGTCCATGTTTAATATTATTGTGTTATCTAGAATACGATACAATATAATACAATATATTGTTTTTAGCATTTAACATAAAACAATGTTTATAAGCTACACAAAAAGTTAACCTATTAATGTAGTGAAACAACAACAATAATTTACCTGAGGAGCATCTTGCATTTCTTCTGATATGTTTGATGACTTAATATGTGTCTTTTATATATCATTTCACGTATAAAAGAGGCAATGATATCAGTGTCAATGAGATGAAAGATATCATTTAATAAGAATTTAAGTAATAAAACATATTTACATATTTAGTAAAACGCGCAGACTTGAAAAAATCGTTGTATGTGACTAAAGTTCAAATTTTATTCTTTTATATATCCATGCGTTGCTGGTATTTTCCTTTAACGACAATTAATGGCAGTTAAATGACAATGTTTAGCCTACTAGCAGTGTAAACTTAAATAGTGTTCCTTTGTAATTTAAAATGTATTTTAAAGAAAGTAACGTATATCACACTAGTAACATCATATTTCTAGCCATTTACTTACAATTAAAATGTTATATTGGCATGTAAGAATAAGGAGTAATTAGATAAGATTAGATTAAGATTAGATAAGATTGTGTGGCTTGTAGAATGTGGTTTTACAAAATTTTCGTGTGCAAAACTCCCATTAGGAGGTATTTTGGTAGTCCAATGTCTAGTCGCAGTAAAGCATTAAATAGTTATACATTTAAAGTAACATATATAACTGTAACATCATAGTGGTGTATTGTTTAAATGCATACCGGCTGTTTACTTCTTTTAAAAATGTTTTAAGGCAAACAGCATGTCGATAAACAATAATTAGGTTTAACTTGGTATTTGCAAAATAGGATTTGAAACTATAATAGGGTAACGTAGTTAACATGTCTGTCTAAATATAGGTCAGAGAGCTAACGTATGTTATTTTGCATCTTATATAATGTAGTTTCAGAAAATTATGGTGAACATTATTTTCCCAGCTGCGTGGAGAGGAGGGTCTAGATATTTGAGCTTTCACTATCACAGAATTTTCATTTTGGTACTGACGACACTTTTCAATGTACATACATCATTTTGAAGTTAATGTGACCTCTTTAAAATCCACAGTCAGGGTCTATGCTCTGAAATCAACATGCCGCCAGTAAAATTACCACAACGGATCAAACAGTTAATGTTTATGCCTGCTGGAATTCATAGCCCTCCACTTTCAAGCTGAAAATGGGTACGTCACTTTGTGACGTCACTGTGACGTTAAAACGCCAAAGAAAAATTGTAAACATCTTTTTTCTTAAACAGGATACATTTTTCTACAAGAAAATGTATGTTTGACACTTTTACCAAAAAATGCACACGGAATTACGCAGCGGCCTACACTAAAATGGCAGAGATCAGTTTTGCTTTGAGATGTTGTTCAAAGTTACTACATTATTCTTAATGCTGATTAACTTATGTAATGTTGTACAGAGTCAGTTTGTACATTAGCCCTTTGTATTCGGGTAAACCCCTAAATGGATACTTTTTTAACTGTGAAGACCAAAATGAAATGCAGCATAATGCTGCATTTCATCTGGGTCTACACTGTTTGTAAAATTAAAAAAGATATTCAGACAAAAGAGTACAATAGTTTGCAAAAATTATAACCTGGCACCCCTATATCTGTGCAATGGACTATCCCAAGTTTATTGTATCAAAGCTAAAAGAATAATCCATTAGTAAACAAAGGGTTAATAATAAAGATTTGTTATTGTAGAATTTTTACAGTGTATAATTATGAACTCCGACTGCTGAATACTGTAAATTCAGAAATTTTTGTGAAACTTCTCAAATCGCAAATGCGGAGTTAAGTGAAAATAAGCCCTCCCAAAATGATGAAATAGTTCTTTTGCTTACTGATGTAGATAAATCTTATCCTAGTCACGATTTTTAATGGGGCAAATATGTCTTAACGCTATTGGCGAAAATAAAATTCTCCCGAAAATTTCCGAATTTACAGTATCTGAAATGAAATATATACAGAGGCAATAAAAAGTAAGAGTGCAGTCCCCTTTATAACATGCCTCGGTATAACAGATTTTTAGTGAAATGAGTTAACATTTCCTTGTAGTAATTTGAACCCTTTACCATTTGGGTGCATAAATGGAGTCTTAGATATTCAGAATACATGTTTAAAGGAATCCAACTACAATAATCATTTTGGATTTGACCCCTATTAACCCTTTACCCCATATGCTATATTTAGAACATTGCATCACTTTCTATAAATAATTGAAATTTTCAAATATTTTCCAAAAAATATTTTTTACATTTCAATAGTTTTGAAAATATTATGGAAAATGGAGCATTTGCTCCTCATTAGCAAATGTTCCATTTTTCATAATATTTAAAATAATCTTACATTACTAAGGTGTCCAAAGGCACTTGTGTGGAGTAAAGGGTTAAGGGCTCAAACATTTTTTTTTTCTTGCATTAAGGTTGGCCAGGTCCTAAGGGAAATGTTAAAAACCAAGGGTGAAGCCTAAGATTTCGAACACCTTCCTCGGGACCTGGTGAAGGATTACGCATTAAAAAATAATGTTTGTTATTTATGCTTTTAAATAATTAACTAAACTATTCACATAAATTTGCAAAATATATGGCACTATATTGGTCTCCACTCTAACGAACATGGTTGGACGTTTTTACCGGGTATTAATATTTGTCTTTTAGGGCCAAATCATATATAAGAGCGACTAAGGGATAAACTGTCATAAAATTTATTTGCCAAGAATGGGCCTAGATTGGATTTCGCAAAGCCGTTTGTCAATGGCATGTGAAATACCTTGTTAATACATGGGTGTGTGCTGAATGAAATACCACTTGTTCAAAGCATGCAGTACATATTTTATGCTACAATCGGTTTAAAATTTTAAAAAAATCATCCATCTGACAAAATTCACTAAAATTTCTTGCTCGTTTTAAGAAAAATGTTAATGGAGAAGTAGTTTAGATAAACAGTAAAACCTGTGTAAAACGGCCACTCTAAAAAAGACTGAAAATTGTTTTTCAAGACCAATAATCACTTTCTGCAGGTCAAAAGTATTGCCAAGGGGAGAATTATGCATGCTTTAGACCTTCATTAAGCTACCATTTGTCTATTTTTGAGTGGCCGTTTTACATAGGTTTTACTGTATACTTTCTTTTGCTGCTATACATGTACATGATCATCTGTAACAATCTCTTTTAGCCTCGGACCCAGCATAAACGGACTGGTCACTGACGGAAATGAAAAGGTATGTTGTCAAGGTTTTATTTTAGCCCTATATCAAAGTACTCCAGCCAATTAAAGTGATTCTGAACATACCCGAGATTATAAGAAGTTACTCCTGTTATGTGAAGTTGAAATATAACAAGTTACAGTAAATAAAATTGAATTTTTCTTGTCTTTATAGGTTGATTTCTGACAATATTCGGCTAAAGTGTCGAAAATAACTAAAAAGGGTACCTTGGGCGGTACCTTGGGTCTTGCTGATGTTCATAAAGACCGACGAACTTTCAATAAATATAACAATACAGTCTTAAAGATGGTATATTGAATCATTGCTTTTTGAAGAAAATCACAGATATGCAGAGAAATAATGGAGATATGATTATTTCATCTTCAACGCACGTCAGTTTTGAAAGCTCAGCCACCCTTGAGCCAGGACAACATATTTCCAAAATATACATTTACCAGTATGCCAGTGACCACCAGTCTGTGTATATTGGGTCCAAGCTTCTAGCTAATGATGAATTGATGTCAGAAAATAAACAAGTTGTTCCTGACCACCTGCTTCTTTAGTATCTGCGCCTCTGCAACAAAACCTGGTCCCGAGGTTATAAAACTTTAATCATGCTCAGCTCAAATGAGCATGAAATTTCAACTGTGCATAAAAGCTAGACTACCAACAAATATAAACAAATAAAGTTGCTTGCTTTAAGTCTCTCAGATGTTGTATTTATCATGCTAATAAATATTAAAATGCAAACAATTGTTGGCATTTTAACATTTATAAGCAGGATAAATTTCATGCTCAGCCGAGTTGAGAATGAAAGTTTTATACCCTCGGGGCCTGTCTTGGGGTTTTCTGACTGTCATATTAGAAACAGGCTGCTCAACTACAGAGAATAGGTTGAAAATTCGCTTGTAGCAAGTTTAGATATACTTACCAATTTACAGCTAATAACAAAGGTGCTGATCAGCCTGTGCAAATACACGGGCTGGTATGTAACTTTGTTTGCAAGCCCGGAAGACAGGTTTTCTCATCTGCTCAGCTATAGAGAATAGCTTGCAAATTTGCTTGTAGCAGATATGATACTTACCACTTAGCAAATATTAAAGGTGCTGATCAGAAGCGCCTTTGTTGTTTGCAAGCCCCTAAGACAGGTTTTATCATCTGAAAATTCTCTTGTTGCATACTTTATAATATAAGCGAATAACAAAGGTGTTGATCAGACTGCACAGATGGGCAGGCTGATATGCACCTATGTTGTATGCAAGCCTCGAAGACAGGTTGCCTCACGTCGTAACCCATATTGTTTGCACATGCTTTTTCTGTTGGTTATTTTGTTCTGGTGCTCAAAGACATGATACAGGTTCTAGATGGGCTTATTTCTAAATTAAATAATTTCTTACACCTAATAAAAAGCTCCATTGAAGTCTTCTCAATCAGACGCTATCTACTTTGGTTGGGAAATAAGGAAATTAAATTTTACACTAAATCTTGTTGTTCTTTTGTGTAGCTTTCGCAAGATTTCAGACTTAATGTTTTTAGCTCACCTGAGCCAAAGGCTCACAGGTGAACTATTAGTATACCAATGACTCAGTTGTCCATCTTGCATCGACATTTTCAACATCTTCCCAGAAGCCACTGTAACTCAAATTTCATATGAAGACTCCTTCTGATGGGGGAACGAAACTTTCCAATAATGTTCCTGGTCACATGACCAAGATGGCCACAATGCCCATATAAGGTAGAACTAAACCTTTAAAACTTTTCTTTGAAACCAAAAGGCCAATAAATGTAGCATTGGGGATGTGGGCCCTACCATTTTTTCACAAATGATGGCCTTGACCTACTTTATCATATGGCAAGTAAGATGACAAATGCCTCCAAAGAAACGGTTCTAGCATGTCACATTTGTAGGACCGAGGTCACGGTCACAGTGACCCAAAAATGGTACAGGACACTGCCGTCCCACAAAATTTGGGTTTCCTACCCCAAATAATAAAGGAATTAAACTAGAAACAAGGTCACAGTGACCCAAAAATAGTATGCTAATAATAGCAGGAGTGATTGCTGTTCAGGCATAATCACAGGTGGTAATCGGTGGAACTAGCTCCAAAAAGTCAATGGATTTTCATTCCATAGACACATACGGGAACCCGCGAGCTAGTGCTCTCGACAGCAAAACAGCAGGTTTTTAAGAATTTTATCAATGTTTATTTTTTTTTTATTAGCGAAACTCCGACACAGAATAAAGTTGAATCAAATCTACACACAATAGCATCCGTGGATGTTTCCTAGGATCGCTAATAAAAAAAAAATAAACATTGATAAAAGGTTTGATTGTTGTCATCATTTTGAAACTTTGGAGATGTTTCTGAAGATGTGATTTGCAGATTTATCGTCAAATTATTTTTTATGCCCGCAAAAGGACTTGGGTAGGCATATAGTAATTGCACTGTCTGTCCAGTTGCCTGTCCATCACATTGTGTCCGGAGCATCTCTTATATTATTTAAGATAGGAACCCCAAATTTGGTGTGTGGATGCATCTTGGGGTGGCCGTGTCACATACCATTTTGGGGTCACTGTGACCTTGACTACCTTGTTCCTAGAAGAATTGTGTCAAGAGCATATCTCCTATATTATTTGAGGTAGTAATCCCAAACTTGGTGTGTGGATATATCCTGGGGTGGCGGAGTGTTGTGTTCCATTTTTGGTCACTGTGACCTCTGACCTAGTTTCCAGAATAATGGTGTGCCCGAGCATTTGAGGTAGGAGTCCCAAATTTAATGTGTGAATGCATCTTTGGATGGTGGAGCGTTACATACCATTTTGGTCACTGTGACCTTGACCTTGTTTCTAGAATGTAATGTATGTCTGCAGATCCAGGGGCCGCGACTTTGGTCCCTTACTTTTTGTGGAATAATCTCTAGGCCCATTCTCCTCCCTTCCGCTGATTCAAGAGGGGGTTATGGTCAGTTACAATCGAAAGTATGTGCACAAAGTACTGGTTAACTGAGCCAAGCTTGCCCAGAAAGTGTGGTTAGATGAACATGACCATAGCTGTTGACAGGGACATTAAGCATCAAACCAAATAAACACCCAAAGCATAATTTTAATAAACTTGGTAAAGGTCCACTAGATGATGCTACATACCAAATATCAAGGCTCTAGGACTTGTGGTTTCGGACAGGGTTTTAAAATTATCTTGAAAATCTATTTTTAGCCTGTGTGACCTAGATATGCAATGAGCCGATACAATTATTAAAGAGTGCCATATAAGGATCATTCCTGCCAAGTTTGGTCAAAATCCAGCCAGCAGTTTAGGAGACGTCCTTTGAAGCAATTGTTGATGACGCATGACAGACATCCAACGATCACATTAGGGGAATAGCCCTTTCGGTGGCCATCTTGATTGACAATACCCATATTCAAACATGGGAGAGAAATTGAAGAAAGTAATCCATACATGGATTGCTTTCTTCAATGAGCAATAGTTTGGTGGTAATCCATTTAAGAAGTTTGTAATAAATCATCGGATGACTAAAGTAACAAAAGAGGATGGACAGACAGACAAGCTGAAGATCAATAATTTGTTTGGTTTGAATCTTAATAAATGTCTCGGTCAACAATGTTTCAGTCATGTGATGACAGGTCTTCCTGGGTTTAATCAGTACTAAGCATAGGATACTCTGGTGAGGTTCGAACCAGTAACCCCTCGATCTCGAGTAAAGCACTATATCACTGATCCACCACGCTACTCTCTGAAAACAGTAGAACAATTTGTTGGCGGTGACCTGATAATTCGACAGAATGCTGTGAAGTAAATATACACTGTGGTCATAATACACCGGCATTTTGGGTATCGTCACTTATACTGGTTTAAGGTAACTTTCTTGTCATGTTCAATTTCTTCATTTAATAACAGATAAACGCCCCCGAAATGCTTGGGTTCTGATTGATTTTTGTTCATCAAATTCACATTTTAGCTTTTGCTGTTGTAGTATAACTACAGTGATATAACAGCATTTGAATTTCCTGTTTAAATCCAAAACCAAATTTTTGTCAGTTGCAAGTTCAATTACATAACCCTATTTATGACTACCTTTTACGAAGGCAGGCTTCATATCTATGGGCAATGAAAAACAATAGAGAAAATGCAGCAGCCACTGTTTATTTTTTTCATTACAATAATTTATGACCTAGGCCTCTCTTTCTTTCCCCTGAAGAGGGCTGATAGAGAGACATTGGCTACTTTCACGATCTTGAAACGTACACCTGGAATATCCCCCACAGCGTGGCCCTTTCTACCAAAACCTGCAACCAGAACTTCATCGTTCTCCTGAAGAAGAAAAGAAGACAAAAACAAAATAAAACCTACAGTAAATGTTCTAAACTTTTGATCTAATTTCTCTTTCTATTCTCCAATAAATTGTTCGTTTTCAGGGCAAGAATTCACTCTAAGATTCTTGTCAGAATAGAAAACAGAGAAGACCCTGATCAGACTGCTTCAGAAGCAGTCTGATCTGGGTCTGTGCTAATTATCACTGGGCCTTTTCGGCCTGCTGCGCTGCTTATCAATTGGCCTTTTTGGCATGCAACTAGACTGATCTAGTGTTCGAAATTTTAACATTTACCATATTCACTATAAAAGAACATTGGTCAAATGTCAAAAATCTTTAATTTAGAGAAGTTCAAATCTTATATAATCTGCAGCATGCCTTCAAAATATGAATAATTATGGTCTTCTGACAGCCAAACTGAAAATAAAATATAGCAAGAAGTGAGCGAAGCTCACATACCCCCGGCGGTAGCCATCAGAGGTTGTAACACTTTCAGAGAAACGACAAAATTGTCAAAGATTTCATAATCCTAAATCAAGTAGTTTCTGAGAAAACTTTGATGAAAAATGTCCATATGTGTTATATAAGAGTGACAGAAGGAAAAATTGAAAATTTGAAAAAAGAAGGCAAAATGAGGATTAGCACCTTAGTTTTCATTTACACAATACACTTCTCCTACCTGAAAGTACACAAATAATTTCATAATCCTAAATCAAGTAGTTGCTGAGAAAACTCTGACAAAAACGTCCATATGTGTTATATAGGAGTGACAGAAGGAAAAATTGAAAAAGAAGCCAAAATGAGCTTTAGCATCTTTATTTTCATTTACACAATACACTTAGCCTACTTGAAGGTGTACACTAAATTTGAAAACACTGGCTCCAATAGGAGCCGAGAGATCTGCGACAGAAGTTTTCATTGGAGAGAAAGAAAAATGAATAAATAAAGGGACTGATAAGCAATATGTGGCTGTTCTTTTGTTACACAATACAACTAATCACTATCAAGCTTTGTACCAAATTTCAGAATCCTAACTTAAGTAGTTGCTGAGAAATCTTTGACAGAAAAAATGTCTATATGTATTATATAAGAGAGAAAGAAGGAAAAAATGAAAATTTGAAAAAAGAAGGCAAAATGAGGATTAGCATCTTAATTTCCATTTACACAGTACACTTTGCCTTCCTGAAGGTGTACACAAAATTTGAAAACAATGGCTCCAATAGGAGCTGAGAAATCTGTGACAGAAATTTCCATTGGAGAGAAAGAAAAATAAATAAATAAAGGGACTGATAAGCAATATGTGGCTGTTCTTTTGTTACACAATACAACTCATCACTATCAAGCTTTGTACCAAATTTCAGAATCCTAACCCAAGTAGTTGCTGAGAAATCTTTGACGAAAAATTTTTCCATTGGAGAGAAAGAAAAATGAACAAATAAAGGGACTGATAAGCAATATGTGGCTGTTCTTTTGTTACACAATACAACTCATCACTATCAAGCCTTTTACCAAATTTCAGAATCCTAACCCAAGTAGTTGCTGAGAAATCTTTGACGAAAAAAAAAGTTTACAGACAAACAGACAAACAAACAAACATAATTACAGAAAAGGCAAAAACTATATACCCCCTATATACTTCGTACCGGGGGTATAATTAAGAAGGTGTGGATAAGTACCCAATTGAACTGAAAGCTTAAATCTGGAACTCAGACCTTGCCAGGCCTTCAGATTTATGGTTGGCCCGAATCATTGTTCCCAATGATTTCAAAATATGGCTCATCACTTTCCAAGGCAGTGGACCCATCCTTTTTAGTTGTGAAAAAAATCTCACTTTAATAAAAATATTCATCTTACAGCGAGTCTACCAACTCCACAAAACAGAAAGTACATGTAGGTAGTCAATACAGTAAAACCTGTCTTAAGCAGCCACTCAAAACAAAGATTCTGCAATACTTTTGACCTGCATTAAGCGTTAATTGGTCTTCTTTTTTGAGTGGCCGCTTATAACTGGTTTTACTGTATAATCAGCAGTCAATATACATATATGCATACAACTGTCTGTGTCAGTGTGTAGGTAAAGTATATTACCCAAATGTCAGCTGTGGATAGTTTGATTTGCTTGGGCCCATCATTTCAGAAAATAACCCTCCATTTTTTGCTCCATAGGTCACTTCGGCATACCAATCTTGAAAAAAATCTGAAGCCCTGCCTTGTAATTGAAAGTATGAAGTTCAGGCTTAGGCACGTTATGGCTTCGGCTGCTGTTCATTCTAGGATGATTCTGTTGTTGTTTAATTGTTGTTGCTCCCATCAGGTGCATACCAAAAAATTAATTTTCTGGTTTCTCAACCAAAACATATGTTGTGGGTCCTGAAAAGAACCGCCTCAGTGAGACGGTTCTTTTGAGTGCCAAAAACATATGTTAAAACTGATGGATAAGAAAATATTAACATTTTTATGCTAAAAAAATATGTTTATCTAAACCTGTGGTTGTTGTTCCCGTTGTGCATGGGACTGGGAGTCATGTGTTTTGTTCTGGTTTTGTGATATGGTTCTTTTGTGTCCATGCTAGCTTTATATAGTAATCCTCTTGCTGAGAAAGTTTTGTTTGTTTGATTCTTTATGTCCCAGTGAGCAGTTTTTCAGTCATGTTGGGACGGGTCTTCCTGGGTTGAACCAGTACTAAGCAGCAGATAAAGTGTCTTGCTCAAGGAAGAGAGAGCTGGTTGCTTTACTGCGTTCTTGCTTTTGAGTGTGCCTGTTTCTGTTTTTACTGTCTCTTCCTCATGGTGCCATGGGCTAGTCTGAGTTGTGATTGTGGTATTTGCTGGTCCTACTCACGCGCTTATTGATATATGGCTAAATTTTGTCAAGCCATCATTCATGCCCAAAAAACTTTTGAAGTCATTGTAAAACGAGACCAAATCCATGTTCAAATCATAAAATTTACCTGCTGCTAGGACATAGATGAAATATATGTGTGGTTCCTGTTGCATACAAACAAAATTTAGGGTAGTTAAACTCGATTTTTTATGTTTTTCACATTGATTTTCGGCGATAACTTTTTTATTATTGATTTTAGTAAACTGTGTTCGCGATGAAAGTTGTAGAGAAAAATTAGCACCAACTTCTCCAAGTGGTTCGAACATCATAGATGCTGCAATTAACTCTGCGCATAGATGCACTCTTTGAGTATTTTAAGCAAAGCGCAAATAAACTAAGTAAAATATGTCAGTCAAAAAGTTACATTGCACCGCCCAGATTCAATAAGAAAGGCGATGGATGGCTTGTTCAAATATATTGGAAATCGCGCCTGATTCGCCCGTGCGTTAAGCTAGTGGGTCATCTTGAAACTGTCCGTTTAGGGGCATGTGCATAAGAGAAAAATGGCGCGTTATGCGATATCACAGCGTCTGTACTTACAAATAATCATGCTCATAGCAGATTCTGAATATGCACGGTACATTCTGAGTCTACATAAGGCAGGATAATGCTATAAACAACCGTTGAATAACTGTATATACACCGCTTGTGAATATTCTTTTGAGACGAACCCTTTCTGTCACACCTCTACGAAATTTACCTGTCAATAAAAGACTTAGAAAATTGGGCTGAATTCAATTGATTGCAAAATCTTCATCTAATTACACAAAAATCTGTTTGTGCCAGAAACTTCGGACCTCTTGGAGAAATCGGCGCTAATTTTTCTCTACAACTTTCATCGCAAACACAGTTGGCTAAAATGAATAGTAAAAAAAATATCGCCGAAAATCAATGTGAAAAACATAAAAAATCGAGTTTAGGTAGGGAAATTACTAAATTTTGTTATAACATTAAACAAAGAAAATTAGTGACAAAATCCGAAAAAGTGCCCATTTAGGTATTTTTTTTCCAAAGACCATTTTAATGTTTAGGGTAGGGTTAAAAAATTAGGGTAGGTAGGCAACAGGAACCACACATATATTTCATTTAAGCCTAACTTAAAAACACTTAAAATGCCCTCTGGTTTGTTTTTATGCTGTCATAGGAAAGTTGCAGTCTGGAATGGTCAATTTTTGTTGCTTTTGTTTGCGAAAACCAGCATGCCCATTCACGTACTGCAGTACGTAATTCACGCACAGAAACGGTCATGCACGCACTTATCATTTGGTACCTACGTGCAAAAACGTAGAGTAATTTTTGTGCACGCATAACCAGTGAACGTTGTGTGTGAATCTCATGAAATTTTCAAGAAAACAAGTCCAGTTTTTTTAGAATTATCGGCTCAGATTTACCGCTGACTGGTATCTTGCATTGATAGTAAACTGTTCAGTATAATATAGCAAATCTCGGGCCACAGTCAACCACGCTTCTAGTAAAGTCAATATTGATTGGTTGTCTATTACTACTGAACCAATCAGCATTACGCTTACATATGCCATGTTAAGTGGACAGGCAAAAATGAAAGTACAGATGTGTGGAAGAAGAAAACTTGATAAATTGCTTGACACGTTTCAGAGCTTTAATATAAATATAGGAGTAACACAATCTAAGAGGTATGTGACATTTTACTGTATTCTATTTTTCAAAAATCATCTATCATTCTGAAGAAGAGGGTGATCTGGATACGTTTGTTTACATTTTCCTTCACCCCTCCCACTCTTCTTCATTCTGTCTTTACCCAAAACTTTCAAAGGCTAGGGTTATTGTGGTTGGGGGTGAATGAAACCGGGCTTACGCCCCTAGGGGAACCTATGCCCAAATTTTTCTCAGGTTCGGACTTAGTTTTTTTTGCAGGGGGTGGGGTGGTTACTTGCAGGGCTCATTTATTAGCATTTTCACAGCATAATGATATCACTGTTATACACATCTAAATGATCTGATTTCATGGCCTCTATACGTTTACTATGAAAAAACAGCTCTAAAATATGTGTACCCTCAAAAATGAACATGTACCCCCAAATGGAAACACCAGGGGGTACATGTACCCCCAAACAGAAATATGAGTGGGCATGCTGGAAAACACTGAGCTGAAATAACACGATCAGTGATCAGGCCTTTAGTTGTGAGTTTGTAACGAAAAAATGATTTTCTTATTTCTCAACCAAAACACATGTTCTGGGTTCTCTAAAGAACCGTCTCATTGAGATGGTTCTTTTGAGCACCCAAAACATATGTTAAAACTGATGGGCAAGAAAAAATTCATAATTTTATGAACAAAAATTTTGTTTATCTAAACCTGTGAATTGATCACATGAGAAATGTTTGCCTCATTCCATTACCACTTTCCAGGTCCCTCAAAAGACTTCTGAACACATGGCATAGTGGACCAGCGGCATTATTAAACAAACGTTTAAACACCTACATTGTGAACAAAAACTGGATATCAAAAACTCACTTCAATATAGTTCAAACAACCATCATTAGGAACAAAAGCTGTGATCTTCTTGCCGTTCTTGATGAGCTGGACTCTTACACATTTCCTGATAGCAGAGTTAGGCTGCTTGGCTTCCACACCACTGAAAATACAGGCCTTAAGTTAAGAGTGCGCATTTTTTTTTTTATTTCACAACCAAAACCTATGTTGTGGGTGCTCAAAAGAACCGTCTCAATGAGATGGAAAATATTTACAATTTTACATTCAAAAAAGTGCTTATCTAAACCAAAGCAAAATGGGACCTGGCATATGTCAAGAAAAGCAACTTTTTGAGTACACCCTTATCCATCAGTTTAACTCTTAAGACCAATCGAATTTTAAATTAAAGTTTAATACAGTCAATGCAGGATGGTCCATCATACATATTAAGGGGGCACAGGTTATAATTTCCTAAAAATGTATTTTATATTCTCTGAAGAGTGATTGGTTTCTTTACGTCCCAGTCAACAGCTATGGTCATATTGGGACAGTCAGTTCACCTAACCACACTTTTTCCTCCAGCAAGCTTGACTAAGGGGTTAACCAGGACTTTGTGCACATACTTTCTTGTAACTCACCACCCTTCTTGAAATCAGCGGAAGAGAGGAGAATGGCCGTAGAAATTATTTCATGATCAACCTCCATGAAAGTACGAGACCGGGCCGGGATCAAACTTGCGACCCTTGTTTCTGCATTCAGACATGTTACAGACTGCAATACATGGCCCCGATGCGTTTCAGTTGGTGCAAGGTCTTAGTAATTTTTTGTTCCCATTTTATGTGAGGTTTTGTAATCATGGTAATGTAGAAAAAATTCATAATTTTATGTCTAGTTTGGCTGAAGGAAGAGACATGGTTGTTTTGCCTCCATTTTTTATTACTTGTACATCATGTGTTGTGTTGGATATTACCAAGATTCTGAATCTACAAAATATTAACAATTTCAAGCTTTAACTGTAACATCGAGATAAAGGAAATTAGAAGCTATTATAATCTGCCAAATTCAGTATTTTGAGGCTGACTGAAAATCAGCATCAAAATCCCCTGAATTCAGGAACAATCCTGAAAAAATTACCCATGCAGGTCTCACTTCCTCTTGGTTTGTGTGTTAAGCTATGCTTTACATCCAGGTCCTGATATTATAAGACTTTTATCATGCTCAATTCAAATGAGCATTATATTTCAACTACCCATAAAAATAAAATCCTGAAAAATTAAGAATAATGATCGTTCTTTCTTTAAAACTCAGATGTTGTATTTATCTTGCTAATTGATGTTCAAAACATTTGTTGGCATTTTAACATTCATGAGCATGATGATGTTCATGCTTAGATGAGCATGTAAAGGGCCTGGCCAACCTTTTTTCAGCCAAGTTAAGACTTTTTCCTGGGTTGAACCAGAGCTCAGGAGTGAGGATACGGTGCATTGATATGTGATATCAGGCCTCTAGATAAGTGTGCGTAACGGTTCTTTTGAGTACCTAAAAATTGACGGATAATAAAATATCTCCAATATACGCTCAAATTATTTTTTGTCTATCAGGATCTGCGATTGTTGCACTTCCCTGTCATAGATATTCAGTCTTGTTTATGTTTTGCATTTCGGCCAAATTAAAAAAGAATTGTTTCGGTCTGAAAATTTTAGGTAGGGTAGGCACACATTTTTTTAAATTATTTTTTCCAGAAAAATATATATTTTTATGCACTTTGAAAGGCATTTCTCCTTTCAAAATGCATAAAATTGTATTTTTTCCAGAAAACCTGAAAAAATTCTAGGTTTTATCAGTAAATTTAGGTAGGGTGGGGTTACCCAAACACAGGTATTTTTTTTATTTGGCTTTACTATTTAGTTTTTGTGAGTAAGATACTAACACTTTTTCTAGCACAATGCCTTTAGCATGGGATGAGCCCTGGAAAGGTTTCACCCATCTGGAAGGTAAATGGGCCTTCTTGAAATCATTGTCATGCCATTTCTGGTCTCGTCTGTGGTTCTTCAATTTACGTGCTGTACGAATTCCACGTGGTTTACCTGAAGCAGAGACGTATCCAAGATTAACAAAACTCCAGACAGGCTTTCAGATTATTGCTTAATTAAAATTGGATTTTTCCCCAACATTATATACTAGGGAGTAGGGACAATAATTAAGGGATTACCTCGAACTCCCACAGTACACAAAAATTCAAAGCTGTTTTAATATTTAAAATCTGGTGTTGGCATTGAAGATGAACTTCAATTGGTAGCATTACTTAACATGTAATTACGGTGAAGGCCCCTAACATTGTACGCCTAAGCCTTTTAAACATCAATTGGATACAATAAGAAAGAAACAAAATTGGAAAAAGTGTGCACAGCCCAGACCTGTTTACATTGAGTCGCGTATGTGTTTTTTGGGTTTTTTTTGTTGCTTTACGTCCCAAGTCAACAGCTATGGTCATTGCGGGACGGTCAGTTCACCTAACCACACTTTTTCCTGGGCAGGCTTGAACAAGCGGTTAACCAGTAATTCGTGCACATACTTTCGCTTGCAACTAACAACAACCCTTCTTGAATGAATCAGCGGATTGAGGAGAATGACCGTAGAAATCATTTCATGATCAATCTCCACAAAAGTATGAGACCGGACCGGGATCGAACTCGCGACCCCTGGATCTGCAGTCAGACACGCATCTGTAGCCAGACACGTTACCGACTGCGCTACGCGGCCTGGCGTATGTGTTGTTAAGGAGGCAATTATGTGTAGTTTTGAGTACTGATGAAAATACTTGGCAATAATAGGACCAGACCAATATAACCGGGCCGAGTTGACCGGGGCCGAGTTGACCCGAGGCCGACTTGACCCGCATTCATTAATAAAACCGTAACTGGATAAATGCAACCCCTCTAGAAGCTCTACAAGCCAGTAATGGCTTCCACCTCTTAAAAGAATCAAGTATCAAGAGTTGACCTAGGGGACGGAATCGAGACAGTTCACCGACAAGACAGTTCACCGACACACATTTTGAAGACAGTTCACCGACAGAATTGAAGACAGTTCACCGACAGATTTAAAGACAGTTCATCGACAAATTTTATATTGTATTTATATGGAATGACACAATTTTCACTACTTATTGATGTTATAATGAACGAAGGCTTGTAAAGCTAATTAAATAACCTATTTGCTATTGCAATATGATTTTATTAGACATGCATACAACTGCATATATAGCGATCATTACATTGTCTGTGCTAAAATACGTCGTATATCACTAACGTAAAATAACTATATAAAAATAAAAATGTAGGCCTGAAAAAATCTGCTTAAATATTCAAAAAGAATGCTTTGAATTGCTGGCGAATTTCATCAAAAATAATGTACAATTGGCTATAGGATCATATCAATATAGCTTCATGTAGCTATAATTTAGTTATTATACAGCTGGCCAATTTTATATATGACTGTTTTGAAATCCATGGTAAATAAGTACTTGTATTTATGTGATATTTATGAGACCTGTCATATGATGTTTATGTGCATTATATACTTAAGTCTGAATATATTGACCTGTCATTGCCTTTTAAAAACAAAAAGGTCTCTATTCATATAAGAGGTTTGATCCTCTTTACAAAAGTTAATAAAAAGCAATCTATATTTACCTATCAGCTAATGATAGTATATGCACATGAACATCTCATGACCCACCTGCATAGAATTTATATTATGCTTTTTTTTTCCTTTTTTTTTATTGTTCATGTATGTATGTATGTCTAATTATCATTAATCATTGTGTGGAGGATTTCCTCCTTGATTGTTTGCCCTTCTTGGGCCCTTAATTGGAATAAACCATTTGATTTGATTTGATTTGTAGCGATCAAATGTCTGTCTATTAATCATTAATCAGACAAACAAAATATCACTTTCTCAGCAAATTATATCAACATATCACCTCAAATCATAACTCATCAATATTTCTTCACAATAATCAGTTATATTTTCGAGCCATATGTCAATAACGTGATAAAAAGGTGTCGATGAACTGTCTTCAAAAGTGTCGGTGAACTGTCTTCAAATCTGTCGGTGAACTGTCTGCAAAAAACGTGACGGTGAATTGTCTTGTCGGTGAACTGTCTTGTTCCCTAGGGGACGTCTTGATCCGCTACAGGGGTGTAAAATTGCACTCGCCCGCTCGCATTGGCGAGTAAACTTCGGATTCGGTCGAGTGAAATAACTGCCTCGCTCGCCCTTAGGGGCGAGTGCATTTTCAGACATTGTAAAATGCATTTTAGCCTTCAGAAATGACAAAAACAAAAGTAAAACAAAGATCGTCGATCTTTTACTTCGTGAACCGGATGTTTATATCTGATTCTACCACTACGCATGCGCATTTTCTGACTGGTTCAATTAAACTCCCCAGGAGCGGTGTTTAAGAAGAATTTATTCGCGGAGCCCTCGCTCTATGGGGAGTAAGACGACGGCGGTCGTCTCAAACGGCGGGCGGATTTCAGACATTGAGCACCGTTTTTTTGTTTATTTCAACACCGCTTGTTGCGCAAAATGTCACAGCGAGATATTAGATCCTTTTTTTATTTTATTTTATTATACAAGAGCTAGTCAAAGCCCATCTGATCATATGCTTGTTCAACAGTTGTTTTTTTTGTCTTATTTGGATATAAATAAAACCAAGATTGTGTTAATTTGAATACTTTATTGCTTTCATTAATATATTATAATACATGATACAAATATGATTAATCCTTAAGGGCGAGTGATAATACCATAAGGGTGAGTAAGTTTTTCCCCCCACTAGTCCTGCAGGGCGAGTGAGTAAAAAAATAATTTTACACCCCTGCGCTACCCTTCCAAGAGCTTTTATGTGTATTAATTTTCTGTGAATTCGCTTTTCGTAACCTTTTTTAAATTTAGTGCGACGCCGACGGACAGGCCAAAGCCAATGACAATGAGCCCTCCCATAATGTGCACTTTACTAATGAAACACCCAAAACTGACAATCATTCCTCTCCAAATTATATAAGTTGGAGGCATAAAAAGGGTAGCGTTCAGGTTTTAAAAAAAAAAGGGTTTCGTCTCCCACGTGTTTACCCATTGCGGAAATTTGCCGAAAGAAAGATCTCGTGAGAAACGGATAAAACACATCTCTCTAGACTGGTTCTAATGAACTAATAGTATAACAAAAAACGTCCTCAAGCCAAAGCGTCACAGAATTCCCCAAAGTCTACTGCAAAACTTACTCGCAATAGTAAGGGAGCCTCCATGAGAGCTAACACTTTTGTGCTCTAACAGGCGTAATGTTCATGCAGGAGCGATCCAGTATCTTGAGAAAGAAAGAATCTAGGGCGAAGATTTTGTCCCAGTAAAATGCATTTAAGCCCCCCAGATGACCCATGGGCCCTGCTTGAAGCATTTCTCATTAGCTGCCGAAAAAAGAATTGTGAACCAATATTGTTTGTCTGGCCCTCTAATGTTTCATCATCATCATCATCATCATCATCATCATCATCATCATCATCATCATCATCATCATCATCATCATCTTCAGTAATTGCCTCCCTCAGTACTTGAGTATTCTCGCAATGTGGTGGAGGATGCCCACGCGCCACGGATAAAGACATATGTACAGTAGTTAAAATCTGATAAAAACAAGGTGTGGCGTTTAGAAGGTGTGGGTTGCCAGCTGGTTCTGGAAGGCCTCCAGCGTTGTCTGGCTTACTGCAGTCTGAGGGAGTTGGTTTCACAAGACGATAGTTCTTAGGAAGAAGCTCTGTTGGTAGATGTTCTTCGTGGTCCAGATTTGGTGAAAGCTAGAGTCGTGACCTCTAGTCATGCTAGTCGATGGAGTCAGGTAAGGCTCTACTGGTATGTCGACTAAATTGTGTACGATCCGGTACATCATGCTGAGTCTGGCAAGATCTCTACGCTTTTGAAGAGGGTCTGGATGTGGGGGGGGGGGGGGTCTGGTATTCACTATTCATTAAAAATTTAGCCCATTATTCATCTCATTAAAATTTTGGGTTATTCATTAAAGTAAGACCAATTATTCATTAACAGTAAAAATGGTGGCAAAGAAATCTGATTATTCACTATTCATTAATTTTTTCTTCAATTCATTAAAAAATAGGATTATTCATTATTTTTTAGGCCCTCAATATTCACTATTCATTATTTTTTTGGCCCATTATTCACTATTCATTATAAAATAGGGCAATTATTCACTAATCATTATACCCCATCTAGACCCTCTTTGAAGGCTGTCCCAGCCAAGGTCTGCTATCATTTCTGTGACACTGCTTTATCGTCCGTAGTCATTTGTAACAAATCTGGCTGCTGTTCGTTGGACCATTTGGGAGCAAGACAGATCACAGACAAAATAATTCACCAACATGATTTTTGTGGGTATTTATTGAACCACCTTACTGACAGTTCCAAGACAGTGCTTCTTTTTTGGATCGTTTTTGTTATTTGAGTTTGGTTGGGCTGGCCTGATGGGTAACACGACGTTTCGCCCCCAAGACGTTCCCCTCTAGTCGTTTCACCTCTGTTTTCAACCCTGGTCGTTTCGCCCCCATACCCTAGTCGTTTGGCCCCAATACCATTTCCTCCCTAGTCGTTTCGCCATCAAATACTTTACTTATTTATTTGTCATAGAGGTGCACGGACCCTATATTAGGTAATTGAAGATCCGTGGTTGGTGGAAGGGTGGGTGGATGGACGCATGAATTGATTGGCATATGGGCGGATGGATAGAAATACTGGATGAATGGGCGGGGTCGGTCTGGATACCGCAGCATACCTATATAAATGTGCTCTCGCTGGTGATTACTTTTGTCACGACCCAGGCTAGAGGCGACAAACCGGGGCTGATTTTGATGCAAATCATTTTCATGGGGTTATTTTCTTTGTCTTTCCTGAGTTTTGCAGTTTGTCAGACTACTTGATTGTATCGATTCCTGATCTTTGCACCCTTACTTACTTTGGGGAACATTGCAGACTTGTAAAGTTGGGTCTGGTCGGACTCTATAATGTCCAGAGATGTCCATATTTTGTAAAATTGATAAAATAATGTTTGCAGAGAGTGAGAAACAAGGATGCAAAAGGTATTTAATGAAGCTATACTATTTGGGGGAATGCAAGGGGTACGGAACCCAATCCGTCCTCGTCTTGTATATAGTAGGAAACATTTCATTGAAGAAGTTTGATATATTTCAATTTAGACTGTAAGAAATCCAGAATCATGATTTTGGATTTTAATTTTACATCGGCAAGCAGCGAAGGCTCAGACGAGCCAGTGCATCTGCAAAGTCTGGCCAGTGTCTTCGATGTTCATATACACAAAATATGGTAGCATACCTTCATACCTTCATACCTACTCACAAAGGCTTAAACTAGCCACGTCCTAACAAAAGCCTTTTCTATACAGCTAAAAGTAACGGCACTGATCAGACTGCAGATGTGCGCCCTTGTTTTTCGCAAGCTTTCAATACGGATAGCAAGTATTATATACTGGTAATTACTACTAATAATCAAACAATTTCAAGTCAGCTAACAACAAAGAGACTCGGCGATTGTGCAGGCTGATATGCATATTAATTTTTTCGTATAAAATCAAAAAGGATATCTCGTTTACTGCTATAAAAACAGTTTCTTGGCATCAAGTAACACTGTCGCTGGTCAGACTGCATAGTCAAGCTGACTGATTGGCGCATTTATCGTTTTGCAAAAAACGAAAACCAGTTTCTCATAGACATGTATGACATTTTACACATCACATATATGTTTGCATGAATACTTTATTAATAGAGTATTCCAGATTACTAAATATCACGGCGCGGCATTACAGATTGCAGCGTCTCCTCAGAATCATTACTGTTCGGTAGAGCAACATATTTTCGATCATTAGAACATTATCAAAATGGTAACAATCAAAATTGTCGACGGCCATTAAGATGATCCACTTAACTCAATAGCATACGATAATTGGATTATCAAAGCGTGTGGACGATTATCAATTATCGATTATTGATAGATTAAGTGTTTATTGAATGTCGCTTGCCCTGGCAGTGTATAAACAAACAAAAAACATTTTCCATCTATGTTGATCATTTTTGTCTTTACAAACAGTGTAGACCCTGATGAAATGTCACATTATGCGGCATTTCATCTGGGTCTTCACTGTTTGCAAAAGTACACGTTAAGGAGTCATCAGTATACAGAGGTTTAATATTGTGAAATTTAATGAGAAATTTTGGTACTTATTACATGTGTGAATAGTGAACACTCAGACGAGCCTGCGCGCCTGCGCAGACTCGTCAGAGCATTTGCTCGCATACATACAGTAAGGATGTAGATGATAATTCAGGCTAAAATAACACTTCTAGACCTAGTCGATAGCCGCATTGCGTTTTCTCAGGAGTCTTTTACGTCTTAAAACAACTGAAAGAAGATGCATTTTGGTAGCATTCCACAATAGGGGTGCAGTACAAGAAAACGAGCCACTCAGGCATTTGTTGCTTTTTGCTTAACAGCCTTAGCCGCTGGATTATGCATTTGCGACATAGGAATTTTACAGTTCAGATATATATGAAGGTGTAAGATTATTAAGTGTGCAGACACAGCTATTTAGTGGGGTAATGCGCTAAAGCTTTGATTTAAAACTTATTCATTTTCATGCATTAATCTTTAAGAAATAATTATAAATGCAAAAACGTATTAATCATTAACGTCAATGCAAAAATGTATCAAAAGTTTGGTCTCGTCCAACCCAAATATTGTTGTGGGTACTAAAAGAACCGTCTCATCGAGATGGTACTAAAAGAACCGTCTCATTGAGATGGTTCTTTTGAGCATCCCAAACACATGTTTAAATTGATGGATAAGAGTATCATTATAGTTTTATTCTCCTAAAGTTTCCTTCTCTGGACCGATGATGTATTGTTTTAGCGTTCTTTAATTTATAATCATAAGTGCTCATAGACTAAGATCTGGGTAGCATGTAAAGAAAAATGAGCCTACATGCGAGTTGGATGCGAAAAACAAAGGCACAAAACAGCCTCCCATTGGTGCAGTCTGATCAGCGCCTTCGTTATTAGCTCTAGCTAAACGAGCGAGACACGAAATCTCACTATTTTAATTAGCCCCTGTACCTGGGCATGCTGGTTTGAGCTTGACCTGATAACACACCACTGAGTCTGTGCTGTGTGCAAGGTTCATATTATTCATTTAAGTTAATAGCTTAGCCAAGACCAAAAAATAGTAAGTGAGTATGATCAGGAAATACCACAATCACAAACTGCAGACAACCCTGTGGCACCGCGAGGAAGAGCTGCTCAACCATCACGAGACACTAGGAAGACAGATTAAGCAAAGCAACCAGCCAAGATGATTGCAATGTGCTAGAATGGACATAAAGTAACGTACAACAAAACATAGAACAGTTACAGACTCCCACAATGGGAGTAACAATAAACGAAAGTCAACAACAACAGAACCACCTCCGTAGAACGGACAGCAGCCTAAACCACCGGGGGGGGGGGGGGGGGGGGCTTAAATGCATTTTACTGGTACCAAATCTTCGCCCTAGATTCTGCTGTTGTTGAAGTACAAGAAGTTTTCAGCTCCCATGGAGGCCTTCTAACTAATGCAATGTACCATCATGGAGAAACGCTCTAATCAAATTAACACACCAAGATGAAACAATGAAAAAGGCTCATGACTCACAAATAGTCAGAGCTAAAGAAAACCGCAAGTTGAGCCAGGGTGGGTCCAGCTACAGATAAGCATCCGGCACCAACCCACCGATTAAAGCTTTACGTCAGAGCCATCATAGAGTCTGAGGCCTGACCCACAGTCGTGCAATTAAAGAGGAAACCACAGCTATAAACTGTGATTGGGTTTAAAACAAGTCTATTTCTGTAGAAAAAATAAATAAACAGAAAATGCTAGGTTTTTCTTTCTATTTTTAACATGTTTAATTTGCATAATTCTATTCAGGTTCCCTCCACAAATATTCTACAGGATTGAAATCACGCAATAAGAAACATGCACTGTAATTCAAACTCGATTTTATGATTTTTTCTTGGTACCGGCTCGCTCAAATCGCAACAATGTGCTTCTTTGCAGGTTCGCCAGAGCCATTGGCGCTCATATACCAAAAGTAGGGACGTAGCTGAGGTGTAGTCCAACTAGATTGCTGTGCATGCAAGTTTCAAGAATGACGTACTCAAGTACTAAACATTTTGATCTTGCATGCCTTTAAAATACTTTGCGATTTTTGCCGTATGCAAACAGTTTAGACCTAGATTAGACACGACAGAACTTCTTATATATACTAGGGGCAAATCGACTAGTGGGGCGAAACGACTAAAAAACTGTGCTGATGAAATCTCACAAGGACTTTGTACCATATTTCAACAATCTCTTAGTACCGGAACATTATCGTCAGATTGGCGTAATACAAATACATGTGTATAACACCAGTATTCAAAAAAGGAGACAGACATTCAGCTGAAAACTACCGACCAGTCTCTCTCACGTCAGTGCCTTGTAAATTACTCGAGCATATTATATGTAGCCATATGTTGAAACATTTTGAGAAGTACAGTATAATTACTACGTTGAATCACGGATTCCGCTCAGGGTATTCAACAGAGACACAACTACTTGTAACTATGCATGATCTTCTGCAGGCCAATGATGCAAGAGTACAGGTCGACATTGCCATATTTGATTTCCCTAAGGCATTCGACACCGTTCCCCATGATAAGCTACCACACAAGTTAGACGCATACGGATTCAAGGGAAGCTTACATAAGTGGCTCAGTTCCTTTCTCCAAGAGAGACATATGAATGTTGTAGTGGAAGGTGAACACTCAGAATTAGCCCCTGTAGAATCAGGTGTACCGCAAGGCACTGTGTTGGGTCCTTTGATGTTCCTCTGTCATATTAATGACCTTCCTGATACTGTAAAATCTCAAGTTCGACTATTTGCCAACGATTGTTTACTCTACAGACAGATAAAAAGTCAAAATGATCATTCAATATTGCAGAATGACCTGATTGAATTGGAGAAATGAGCAGCAAAATGGGGCATGTGTTTCAATGCTAAAAAGTGTTATATCCTATCTATTTGTCAAAAGTCATCACGTTTTTATCAACTAGACGGCGATATACTGCAAGAATTAAATTCAAGTCCATATTTAGGAATTACTATTTCAAATGACTTGCAGTGGAAAACCCATAAAACTAACATTGTGAAAAAAGCAAATTCTACACTTGGATTCCTTTGTCCAAACCAAAAATGTTGCCAAGAGGAATGTAAAAGATTATCATACATAGCCCTTGTGCGCTCTACACTGGAGTATGGTGCAACAGTCTGGGATCCGTACAAATTACAAGACATTCAATCAATCGAAAAAATCCAAAGACAAGCAGCCAGATACATAAAAAATGACTATTGCATTAGATTTGATGGTTGCGTACGTGAAATGCTTCTGGACCTTAAGTTACAGCCGCTACAACAACGTCCACTAGAATCCAGATTAGTCATGATGTATAAAATTGTCAAGGGTATGGTACCAGAAATCAATGCTGACGAGGTATTTATTCCTATTAGGAACAAAGACAAATAAAACCGAAATCTCATCAAGACTGCTGCTCATCAAACATTATCAGTAAATATGCTTTAAACAATTCGGAGTGATATAAAGTACCAGCGTCAAACACAGATCAACATAAAAACTCTTATTTTGTGAAAACTACAAGTGATTGGAACTGTTTATCAGACACCCACATCCGCACAGAGACAATAAACAGCTTTAAAACAACTGCCCATACTTATGTAACCAGCCAATAAGTAGCGCACACACCCGCGGTTAATGTAACAGAAGTGGTCCTACCGTTCAACATATACAGATACAGACTAGTGGGGCGAAACGACAAGGGGGTAACGACCAGGGAGTAAACGACCAGGGGGCGAAACGACTAGGGGAGGAAATGGTTTGGGGGCGAAACGTCCCGGATTCGATTAAATAGGGGACGCTTTAACATGGGGACAACTTTTACACCTTAACTGGTGGTGCTTCTGAAACAACAGGAGGAAAATACTGAAGAAAAGAAAGGGGACAACGAGATGATATTTATACCTAGAAAATTCCGTGGAGAAACCAGAGGTGAGTTCAATAATGCGAGAGCTCGCCGGGCGCTCGTTGACTGGTACCTATCTTTATTCGTTATGTGTAAAGCCTGACACCAGTACAACGAGCGCTAGCAAGCGCTCGCATTGTTGAACTCGCCTCAGTCTACATCATATGAGCCGGAAGTGAGATAAAATATTGGAAAATCGACAAAAATCCAACAAAAATGATTCTCAGCTTCATATCACTTTTGATTGTCGCCGATATAGTTTATGGGGGTCACTCTCCAGTTCTTATTTGGTCTCCAAGCAGGTAATATGCGATATCAACCAGGATTTCTTGATAGGGCTTCAAATGTACAAGGTGTGTGTGGGGGGGGGGGGGGGGGGGGTCAAATCAAATGTACCTGCGAGTCTTTACCTGCAGAAAATTTACCAGAGAAGAGTTGACTACTTGCGAGATAATACGGCCAAAGGGCTGTTAACAACAACAAGGTCGATTTGTAATTTTACCCGATTATTTATTAATTTTTCCGAATTTATTGAAAATTCTCCATGAAAAGGAAATAATTTGTTGCAAAGGGGGGGGGGGGACTCCTCTGGATCAGCCACTAACAACGATAGGGATGATGAACCGTTTAGGGTTCATGGTTCCACTCTTCCATTTATCACCGTGTAGCATCGACTCCGGAACTTGCTACCAACTTTATCGATTATAAACAAATGGCAGGCATGACGACGGTAAGAAAAAGTTGTTATTATACTGTTTTATCACGGCGTTATGCGTTAAGGTGGATATATTTTTATCTGAACATATTTATCTTTGAAATATACACCCAACAATGATATGAAAGTGGTTTTTAGTTGACTTTTTTTAAGTGTAATTGTAGCTGCCTGGTACCACGAAAACTCGTGTCAGCTTCAAATCTCGCCTTGTAATCTTGTAAGTGGAGGATGCAAATTCAATCCGCTATTCTGCACATGTATTGACATCACTAGAGTATATATTGAAGCAAAAGTTTTCTCCAAAAACTAACGGAGCTGGATATAATCAAGAGAAATTTCCGACGACTTGAGTACGGCAATTTGCGACACAACACAGAATCACAGGACGGCGTCTTGCTAGTGAACAGTACGGCGACTTATTTTGAAAATGATAGAATTCTTCTCGAAGAAGCTGCCGTTTGGAACCAACCAATGTCCGTAATGATTCAAGAGGGCCAGTATGGTCTATTATGGATACATAGTACAAATTTGTGAAAGTATTCAATCAGATGTTTCTGGGTTTTACTCCTAGGGGGGTACTCTGATATTTTCATACATACGTAGTCTCGGTCCATTTTTTTGGGGTCAAATTTTTGAAGTTCAATATTTTTTGGGTATGAACATTTTGTGGATATTTTTGGGGGGTCATCCCAAAATTGGACTAGTTTTAGGGTTATTTCTATGTATTTTAGGGTCTTTTCTTAAGGTAAATATACAGAATCGGTGTAACAGGCCGGAATTTCCCCCCAGTCAGTTTTTTCCCCGGGGAAAGAATGGGCCGGCCCATTCTTTCCTCGGGGAAAAAATAGGCCGGCCCATTCTTTCCCCACCCAGTCAGTTTTTTCCCCCCCACTAATAATTTCAAAAATCATAATGGAATTATTATTTCTTTGTATAAATTTAAAAAGCCGCTATTAAATTAGCGATAGGACTCAAAAGTACTCATACTTATTGCTGTTTGGTTGTGATTTCTAGGGGTTCAGACCATTTACTTTTACTATCAGTCTTTTGGTTTATTGTACTCTTTCACTGTAACGAAATACTTTCGAATGACATGTCAAAGAGATCTTCGACTTTAAAACCTGTTTAGCTAACTGGTTCTTCTAAATAGGGGGTGGGGAAAGACTGGGCCGGCCCATTCTTCCCCCCTCTATTATTTCTAACCTTTCTATTTATCCCTCAGTCTTTAGGTTTAACCTACTCTTGCACTGTATCTGAACACTCATGACTTCTTGCACTGTATCTGAACACTCATGATTGTCTTGTCCTAAGGAGAAATTCTAGTTAAGAAAGCATTTAGTTAACTGCATGTTCCTTCTCAAAAGTGGGTGGGGAAAGACTGGGCCGGCCCATTCTTTCCCCCCCCCCCCCCCCCCCCCCCCCCCTCCATTGGGTTCTAACCTTTCAATTTATCTGTCAGTCCTTGGTTAAAACTACTCTTACACTGAATCTGAACACTCATGATTGACATATCTCAAGGAGAAATTCAAGTAACAAGCATTCAGCCAAATGATTCTTCTAAATAGGGGGTGGGGAAAGACTGGGCCGGCCCATTCTTTCCCCCCCCCTCTATTATTTTCTAACCTTTCTATTTATCGCTCAGTCTTAAGGTTTAACCTACTCTTGCACTGTATCCGAACACTCATGATTGTCTTGTCCTGAGGAGAAATTCATGTTAAGAAGCATTTAGCTAACAGCATGTTCCTTCTCAATAGTGGAGTGGGGAAAGACTGGGCTGGCCCATTCTTTCCCCCCCCCCCCTTCCATTGTGTTCAAACCTTTCAATTTATCTGTCAGTCCTTGGTTTAAACTACCCTTACACTGAATCTGAACACTCATGATTGACATGATTTCTAACCTTTCTATTTATCTCTCAGTCTTAAGGTTTAACC